>LPNX010475958.1:246059-271958 GCA_001517045.1 Pseudotsuga menziesii
GAAGGAATGATTGGAGGAGGAAGAGGCAACAAAGCTGATTCACCTCACCTAGTCTTGCTTTCCTATGTGCCTTAAAACACTGAAAAAGCAGGGAATAAAGCAGAAAAAGCAGATGGGCGCCTAGGAGGCCAGGAATAAAGCAGATTTGATTCCCCAAGCTCTCAAGGGCGCTACATGAGTCAAATATGGCAAGTTTGACCTCTATGGATAGGCAATTAGCAACTTGCACATGGTGGGACTCATGGACTAGGCAAATAAGACAAAATAAATGAAATAATGTCTAAGTGGGTAAATACTATGGGTTGATTATTCTAACAAGTTGATGCTTTAGTGGCATTTTCTGTCTTTAGGTATTGGCCGGTGGATAAATTGAAGGAGGTAAAAGTTGTTGATGCTCTAAAGCACCCTAACTGGAATATGGGGAAAAAATCACCATTGACTCTGCCACCTTGTTTAATAAGGTATGGCATCATTGCTTTGTAATTTGTCATTGTTTTATTTCTCTTTATTAACCTTAATGCTTTATTGAGTTGTTTTCCTTTCCAAATTTGAATATCTGGTATCGAAAATGTTATTTGTTCGCAAGGTCTTGAGGTAATAGAAGCACACTACCTTTATGGAGTTGACTATGACAATATTGAGATTATGATCCACCTGCAATCGATAATTCATTCAATGGTTGAGACACAGGTAGGATATGTTGTCTAGAAAATGTACTTGTGTTCAGGATCTGCTTCTTGTTTTTGTCAACACCAAATGCTTTTCTGATGGAGTTTTGGCTGCTTTTATTTACCAAGATTCCTCTGTTTTGGCTCAACTGGGTTTGCCAGATATGCGATTGCCAACCCGGATCCCAACAATCAATGGGATTCGTAGGAGGATAAAATCCAGGACAACGCCACCAACCACCAATAGGAATAAAGAAACTTTATGAGAATAGCTCCTAGAATAGGAAGAACCAGCTGCTTTTCGAAAGGAGGTAATCCTTACACACCTGATTATCCCGCTAATTCACATTCTATCAAAATCACATGTTATAGATAATTAGGTAAAATACGTAGATCCATGAATAGGATAAGAGTTTAAACACTGATTACGTGTTAGCTTATAGTGTTTACTTATCTCATGTTACTAATTTCCAGGAATAGTGTAGTATCTCTATTACTCGCATTACAACAAGCGATTAGGTGAATTACTAGTATGAAGATTATGGGAATAGAGTAGATATCACACATCAGTATCATTGCTTACTATGCTTGAATCTATACACATACTTTAGTAATTTATATGAGTTTAACCTGGAACATATGGAAATAGATCCTGTATTGTAACATATATTAGTAGAATGTAACAATGGTAATTATTCATGTAACTGATTAAGGGAATAAGGTAACTAGTACCAACTGTATCACTTAAGTAGTAGCTCTTACATATTTGTAGTAATAAAGTACTGTATAAAATAAGGTTCATACCATGTTAAGGTTATACATTAGAAGGATACAGCAATACTTATGATCCTATGCTTAGGAATAGTGGAATAAACTCTGTACTAATTAGGAAAACACAGTCCATGTTAATGACTAGTATGCTTTTATTATCTCAGTTTAGAGTAAGGGAAATTATTAGGGATAGACCTATTACCAAGATGTATTGAGCTTACAGGTAACCATTGGTTAAGATGAGATTGCTTGGTTATGGTATACTTATGAGTTTTATACCTTGTAGTGTTATAAAGGTAAGTGCGTTATTATGTAGAGATGATTAGGTTAAGCTTCGATAAGGTGATAGTACTTATGCTTACTTATTACGATAGCTCTAATTTCCCTTATCATTACAAGGGTTTCTCTCTTTGTTCGTGATTATTATGGATACCAGCTACTCTACTAACTCAATGATCCTGTACTAGTTCCAATCAGTTGTAACCATATAAGCTTATGCTTGTTTACCATTAGTACTACCCTAATTAATAGTAAGCTGCTTAATACATAGTCTTAGTTACCTATATGATTACAGCTCTTAATGGGAACAGATCTAATGGATAAGTGTAATAAAAGCAGTAAGTTTAAGTAATGAATACAATGGTACTTATACTGATAGTTACAAGGGTCGTGTTTAACTTACCACTATTCAAACATAACCTCCAAGCTGTAAGCTGATCTTAACTAGTAAGCTTCTAGTAATCAATGATGCTCGAACATAATGGATAGTATAAGCTAGTTATGATGGTTCTTACTAAGCTGATTAGTACTAGTGATTTTTAAGTATCAATGTAATACAGCATGTATCTCTTATGGAAACACAAGCACCATTAATGAAACCACATAATGTTTTGTACTAAGTGTGATTGGAATGAGTGATTACCATTATCTTTAACAATATGTGAGGTAATATGGATATGTAAGCTCTATACGGATAAACACATAGTTGAATAGAGTAAAATAACAGCTATATCATAGTGAAATGTAACTTACTCCTACTATATAAGTAAGCATACAGCTGGGAGACTTACAAGCATTCAGCTAAGAACTGAGCTCAATCAAGCTCAATTATGGAAAGAACGATATGTATTGCTCATTTCACCAGTGTAATCATGAAGCTGAGTACAAGCACCTAGTTACTTAAGCTGGATAGGTATCATGCTTGATCAACCTTACCAATACTGATGTAGTATCACCATTACTAATCTGATATCCTTGTTATAGTAGTAATGATAGAATAGAACAGTAAGCTTCTCCATACATTACAACACTAACTATACCTGTAGTATTTGACATATGTTATTTACTTGTATCAACTTGCATGGTTATAGCTAATCAATGTACTCCTTATACTTGGATATGGGTAACAATATGCACACACAATTGTATCGTCAATATTCACATTATTTTGATTGGCATTAGTTGCTAGATGGACATTTTGTAAAAGATCTCTAGTAAAGTATGCACTGCACATGCTTTTGTATTTAAAAAAAAAAAAAAACACACAGGCGTCGGTTAAGCGACGCCTATAACTGTCACTTTACCGATGAAATGAAGGCTATATCCGTCGCTTAATCGACGGCATGAAGGTTATAGCCGTCGCTTAACCGACGGAATAAAGGTTATTTAAAAAAAAAAAAATTGACTACTATCGCTTAATCGACGGCCTTTCTGTCGCTTAACTGACGGCATGAAGGTTATTTTCTCAAAAAAAATTCACTACCATCAAAGATATTCTGTCTCTTAACCAACACTTTACATTTAACCGACGGTAAACTGAGGTGTCGCTTAACCGACGGTTTTGAAAGATGTCAGATAACCGACGAAAAGTTTTCGACGCTTAAAAAAAATCATAGTGTCGTACATGCGACAGGGAAGTGTCGAAAATACGACAATACTGCCGTCGTATTTTTGGTCGAAATGTAGTAGTGGGTGTACACAATGGGATCAATGAAGCTGGCTATGCACAACTTCTCTATCTCAGCTTTAACCGCAGCCACTTGGTGTCTGAAGAAGGCAGTGGGGGGTGCACTTCTTCGATCATGGTGATTTCAAACTCAAGGGAATGTTAACGGAGGTCAGCTAGAGCCATTAGAAATTCAGGCAGGTCCCGACCAATGGTGAGAGTAATGTCCATACAAACAGCAAAGGGCATAAGCATGGTTTGCTCTCAATGCCTTGTTCCTGACTATTGGTGTAGTTGGGAGTTCAACCACGGGGATGTTTTCGTTTGTATCCATGGAATCTAAAAATGTGCATGGATCATTGGGATTTCAGGGAAATTCTGATTTGGGTGGCCCTGTTGCTTGCATACGGTGCAAGGTGGGACTTGTCGTGGCTCTACGATAGCTTTGGTGTTCTTTCCCCTAGCCCTTTTCGAGTGGGGTGGAGCGGGTGTGGGTGTAGGGGTTGGATTTTGCAGACTGGGTGGAGGGTGAGACTCGACCACGATGGGTTGCACCAGGGTTAAAACAACCTGGGGCATTGCTAGTTGAGCCAGGGGATCAAGATACCACGCCAAAATTCCCAATGTAAATTTGGGTAAGCTTAAGGTGGCCATTACCGGTTTTATCATGACACCAAGTGGGGGAAAGAGGGAGGGAATTGTATGGACTGGAGATGAGCCCAGATAACTCCCTACTAGTTGCATGTGGGGATGTAGTTGTGGTTGTGGCTGTGCATAATGCTACTGTTGCGGGTGATGTTGTGGCTATGACTATGGTTGTTTTTTGGGTGTAGCGGTGCTGGAGGAGATCATGCACAAGTCCATAGTCTCATTTTGTGTCGGTGGTGGTGACACTAATGGGAAAGGAGCCGTCATGGTGGTATCGGCAAACAACCCAGGGCCCGCATTCAATAATGGGGAGGCTGGTGTGTTGTCAACCATAGTGTTGATTGCAAGGACGACATTAGCGTGTGTGGGCACCCCTTGTGGCTCAATGGTGGTGATGGTAGGGATAACGTTGGCAGGTGTTGTTAACCCTTGGGGATCATGATAAGTGAGTTGATCAACCATCACAATATTTCCTTCATGGGGGAACATCATGAGACGGATTACAGTTGATGTGACTGCTCTCATGGTATACATGTAAATTCTCTCGAGGAGAAGGTTGTAGTCCAGTTGAGCATTGACGACCTCTATGTCGATCAGCACTGTCTTCATGACTAATCTGATGGGGACATGAGGGAGGATTCCTTGGGATTTAGTGGGATCTCCACCATAATACCATAGAGTTGTGGAGGATGGTTACAGAATTGGTGATCCAAGTTTCTGCCAAACCAAGGTAGACATAACGCATGTGGATGCCCCCTCATCCACTATGCATCGGTGCACAACCAGGTTCCGGATAGACACCAGGATTTGGAAGGCAATGGTGGATGGCATGCGTGGTTCTCCATTCTCCATGTCGAATGTGATCAACTTGGAGTCGGAGGGGTATACTGCCCCAAGTGCGGCTAGTAAGGCTTTCCACTATGTTGGGCATGTTTTAAGTACCTCAAGAGTGGACATGGCGGTTGGTGTTTGGGCAAAATCATCGATGAATATAGCTCTAGCCGTGGCGTTATTGGAAATCTTGCATACGGGGGGGGGCACAGGAATAGGGGTAACTGAAGAGGTAGGTTGACTGTTTTGGATGTTAAGGCCGCTGATGTGTCAGCGGGTTTGGTCGTGGTACCATACTGATTCTGTCTAGTTTGTAGGTTGACCTCTTCAGTCGTCATAGCTAGTAGGTGGTGAACACCTGTTTCTGCCATGGGAGGTGCCCCCGAAGTGTTGGGATTTGCTTGGGGAGGGGGTGCAGTTGTCACCAATCCTTCGACCGGTAGTGGGTTTTGAAGCACCATAGGAGGAGGTCCTTATGGTACCGAGTTGGGTTGGGCTTGATTTGCAGCATTGGTGGCCTGTTGAACCTCGTTCTGAATGGCCTACTTAGCTCGACCCATGAGGGGACACTCGAATGTGTAGTGCCCATAAACATCACAAAGTGTACACACTTGGTTTGAGTGCAACGGGGCGTTGCATCTTGGTGTGTTTGGCCATGGGGGATTTTGAGCTGGCCACTTTTCTGTGGCATTGTTGGGAGGGTTCGGTTGTTGAACGCCTCCCTGTAGTTGGTTGTTGCCTTGGTTCTGGGGCCAATTATTTCTAGCTTGCCCTTGTTGGTTGTTGGGGGCAGTCTGGTTGGGACAAATTTGTTGTGCGAACACTTGTCCCAACAGAGCGGGTGGAGCAGGAGCGGGGGCTTGAACCGCTTGCACTGGTGGTGCATAGTAGATTTGAGTAGGAGGTGGTGTTACAAATGTAGGAATTTTCCCTGTATACTGCTGTGTAGGCCAAGGCATGGCCTGAGCCTGCTGTGGTGGCACAGGTTGTGCATTGGAAGTTGTTTCTCCGGACTAGGAAATCATCCTAGCATAGTCTAGAGCTTGGTTTTGGTAAGCAACACTAGCAGTGTTGTTTGGTTGTGATGGAATTGGAGGTGGTGTCGCTTGGTGTTGTGACTATTAGGAGACTGATCCTATGATACCATCTACAGCATGGGATGCCCCCGGTGCATCGCGGTAAGAGGTCCCTGTGTGGGGAGCATCTAGGATGACAGTGTATAGGTATCCAGACTGAGCATAGATGAGGTCAAATAGTTGAGATTTTAGTATGGCCTCTTCTTCGAATGGGGACGTTCGGATGCGACGTCCTTTGCTATGGGTGGGAGCAAGGTCTTAAGGAATCAATCCAAGAAGATCCTGTTGTCAAGTTGTATTTTAAATAGGCTATGGTATTTCCAACACTCATGGATATGGTCAGTTATATGAGTGGCAGTGTTTTGATGGAAGGATAATAGGATCTCCACCCCTTCATCATATCTGATGGGGAGATGGAAATACTATAGGAACATGAAGGCTAGGGAGTTGAAATTAGGGTACTTGGCTTGTGGTAGCTCAATGTACCATTTGGCTGCAACATCTATGAGGGTGTGTTGGAATAGCCTCAGTCTGATGGAATCATCTACGATGCTATTTGATAAGCACCATAGATGGAATGGCATTATGTGGTTTTTGGGACATTCCCCTGTTTTTCCTTCAAACTTGGGAATGTCTGATGGAAACTTGGTTGGCATGGGTGGCTAGAACACTTGGTGTACATGGGGTCATTTATTAACCGTGCCAAATCAGGCAAGTTAAGACGAGCCATGAAAGGCAGGCTTGACCGCAAGTTGATGTGGGATGGAGCTGCGATGGTGGTGGGATTTGAAGGTCCATAATGCATTTGCACAGCGGGGGGTAATTTCAGTGGTACCATTGTGGATGGGCCAATGCCCCCAAGTGTTTTGGGGGGGATAGTATGGATGGCAGGGAAATTTCTCCCATGTTTGACCTGTAGGGGCAATGTAAGTAGATGGTCCACTGCCCCCCTATGTGGAAAGAGGGGCAGTGTGTGTGGAGGGGCCACTACCCCCATGTGTTGCAAGTGGGCCAACTTGGCTGGTCACTATAGGTGGTGGCAGGTGACTAATGATAGTTTGCATGACTATGTTTGGGCCACCTACAGGTTTGTTGGTGACAAGTTGTGGTGTGGATATGGGTCCACTTGCTATGCTGGAAAATGGGATCGGGTTTATACTAGCCATGGGGCTTGATGGTGCAGTATGGAGTTCTAGTTCAGACTGATACAGGTCTGAATCTGAATCAGAGGCTGTGTGGCCTTCTAATGGTGTGCGAGGTCGTCAAGAATAGGCTTGAAAGTGTCGGTTCAATGTTTCGAATGGTGGTGGTTCGCCTCTTAGGAGTGAGGAAGAGAGTGAGGGATCAATTGTGTTAGATGTTTATCAAACTGATGGGAATGATTTTTGGACACCAGTTTCAGTGGCTTCCTATTGGCTATAGGTGGTCACTCAACCACTAAGACTTCCAGAAGACAGTGCATGGATTTTCCCTCACAGGTGGTTCTACTCAATCAGAAGGGGTCGTTGCCCATTTCACTTTCCAATTCCTCTCAGTGGCCAGCTACTTTAGGGTTCCTAAGGTACTCCTCACAATGAGTTTCTGGGTAGATCCCAAGTACTTCCCACAGTTGAAGTAGTCAGGGACTTATGTCCTCAAAGACTGCATATTTGTTTGTACTTGGTGTAAATTGATAAATTTTAAGGCTCTCTCAGCGTCATGAACTGATTTGGGTTGATTACTTAGTATGGTGTATTTGTTTGTCTATCCTTCTAGTATTTGGTAGCTGCAAATGGTTTATGAATTCATCATATTGTGGCAGAGTTCATATCATTGTTGTGCATGCCATGAATAATCAGAAATTTGTAAAAAAATACAGTTTTTCACCCTGAATGTTTATGGCCTAACTAGATGACTACCTCACACTGATATTCCTCTTCAACCAATAGAAGGTTCTAGGATCTCAACACAATGGGACTAATCCCATCTGTAGATCCACAGGTCACCTCCCGGATGCAAGGTTGGTCAACAGGGATGAAGCTTAGTGCTGTGAGAAGCCCTCCTTATCTAACCCCTCTACCTTATAGGTCATCCAATTTTAATGTTTTAGAACAATGTTCAATGAAGGGCCTAGGACTATACGAGCTTGCCCTTTGTCATATCCCAGAATACCCTGAAGGGTGATGACTGGGTAGAGGAGGAAGGGTAAGCAAGACTTGATTTTAAGTCAATTTTAGTGAAGCTATGTTAAGCAATTATAGGAAATTGAGACAAAAAATGAAATTAAACTTCTGTTCTAGAGAGAGGTGGCTGAGCTACACTGGAAGTCCCTATTAAACTGAAATTGAACATCTAATTGATAGACCACACATTTCTGATCAAATCTAGCGAGGGTCACAAATTGTTTCCAGAAACAGGTGAGGGGGTCACACAGATTTCACAGACAGTCGCGGTCTATGTTTCTTAGTGAAGTCACACCTTTTGGGGGATTAATTTTTCTCTGGGCATTCCTGTTAGGCCATTAAATGTACCCTCATCCCCTGTTCAGGCCCGATAAGTGTGACCTACCCCGGATTTGGGGTTTTTCTGATCTTGAGTTAGATCCAGCGACAGTAACTTGTACTATGGCCAAACTGACTCGAATTTGCCTAGCAGAGAACTGGAAATAAACTAGATCTAAACTGGATTTGACATGAAATTTTAAAAACTAGGGATAAACTTGAAAACATTGAAATTTTAAAAATCTGGACCAGGGATCCTGTGGGATCGACTTGGTATGGTCGCCAGTTCTATACAGGGATTTCTCCTTGCTACAGGGGCAGGAATGCTTACCTTCCATCTATAGGATTGAAGGATAGATTCCTATGTGGAAATGCAGAAAAGAAAAGTGGGAATGAAACTAGACATAAATAAAAGCAAAGATGGAAGAGAAATATGGAGAAACCCTCTGCAAACAAAGGTTAGAGTTCCACTTCCAATAACCTGCAAACAATCGTTAAGCTACAGTAAACCGAAATACCTGCAAAACAAGTTAGGAAATAAACGTGCAAATGAAACCATGAATTAGAAAGCAAAGAAATTACTAAGAAAATACAACAAATAACATGCTGTACCTTCTCTTTGGGTGGAATGGGCCACCATGCCCTAGCTTGAAGAAGCACCTCTCTTGGATGGAGGAGAGGGACTGTGGGTGGCTTGAGAGACAAAGGGTGTAAAGGAATCTAGGGGTAGCATAACAGTACTTTTATAGCTTTTTTGGGGTTTTAGGGTTTTAAGCCCTTGGTCCGGGCTTTAGCCCCTTTTTGGGGCTTTTAGTCCCTTCTGCCCTAATTTTAGCTCCTTTTTGGGTTTTAGCCCCTTTTGGGGGGCTTTCGCTCCTAGGAGAGTATTTTAGGCTCTTTTTTGGGGTTTTTAATCCCTTTTAATCTTCATCCTTAAGCATTTTTGAGGGTGTGGGGGTCTAATGGAGGGTCGTGAAGTGGTGTCCCCCACACCTGCTTTTGGAGGATGTGGGGAAATAAGCTCTCCATGATAACCCAAAAAATCGATTGCTAAGCTCTCCATGACCTACACCACCCAAGGACATCACTTAACAACCCTCCATTAGACCCCCACACCCTAAAAAATGCTTAAGGATGAAGAAAAGGGCTTAAAAACCCCAAAAAGGAGCCTAAAATACTCTCCTAGGAGCTAAAGCCCCCCAAAAGGGGCTAAAACCCTAAAAGGAGCTAAAATTAGGGTGGAAGGGGCTAAAATCCCAAAAAAGGGGCTAAAGCCTAGACCAAGGGCTTAAAACCCTAAAACCCAAAAAAACTATAAAAGGAGGTTGGGGGGTCACTCTCAAAACACTTCTTCCTTGCATATTGTTATGCTGCCCATGGATTCCTTGAGACCCTTTGTCTCTCAAGCCACCCACACTCCCTCTCCTCCATCTCCATTGAGCCATAGCTCCCCCATCAAAGAGAGGTGCTTCTTCAAGCTAGGGCATGGTGGCCCATTCCACCCAAAGAGAAGTTATAGCTTGTTATTTGTTGTATTTTCTTATTTATTTATTTGCTTTCTAATCCATGGTTTCATTTGCAGGTTTATTTCCTAAATTGTGTTGCAGGTATTTCAGTTTACTGTAGCTTAATGATTGTTTGCAGGTTATTGGAAGCAGAACTCTAACCTTTGTTTGCAGAGCGGTTCTCCATATTTCTCTTCCATCTTTGCTTTTATTTCTGTCTAGTTTCATTCCCTCTTTTCTTTTCTGCATTTCCACACAGGAACCTATCCTTCCGTCCTATAGACGGAAGGTAGCCATTCCTACCCTTGTAGCAAGGAGAAATCCCTGCTACATCAACCGTCCGGAATAAGGTATGTATCGAGATCCTTTAGTGTTATATGTTTGGTTTCTCTTACATATTGGAAAGGATTTATTTCTGCGGTTACTCTGTCTATTGTGGTACCCCAAGCCATAGGAAGTTTTCTCCGTAACAGAATTAGCGATCATACTGGAGAGTTCCTAGTGATTTTCTTTGGGGATTTTTATCGGCATCCAATGTTCGTGAATTGCTCTGATTTATCTGTTTCTATGTCAGGTCTGGGGGCATGTTTGTCTGGTAGTGTCTGATAGGAGTAAAGTTTGTCTCAGCTTGTCTATTTTACCTTTTTTTTATCTCTTTTTTTTCCTATACGTGAGTTTTTTCTTCACAGTTGCGTGTACACGCAGTTTTTACTAGGATATCTGCGTATATACGCGGGTTTTCTGCACACAGTCATGTATGCCCTGAGTTTTGATTTTTAGGGGAATATTAAGTGTTGCTGGGTGAGTTTTAATGATTTTTGAGTCTCCTTGGATGCTTCTAGAATCTGTATACACCTCTGTTTCTGACCAGAGACGTCTTTTAGTTACAATTTTTTAAAATGTTCTTATCATTGCATTTTCTATTTTTTGTTTTGGGATTAGTGCATTAGGTCTCTTTTACCTTGGTGCTTTGCTTGGGTGTTGTCTGATAGTGCTTGCAGAGTCTGGGGGTGAGTCATTATTTTTCTTTATTATCTCATTTTAATTCAAAAAATACAAAAATGTTTGCTTTTTGCATCATGATGCATTTTGTATGGTACTTGCACTAGGTTTGCTTGGAATAATATTAGTTAAATTTTCATATAGGAATGACTGCATTTTTCATTTGAAGGAGAATTTTGTATTTCACGTAGTAGCATACCCCATTTTTCATTTGACATAGTGCATTTGCATTGATTGTTAGGTGTGCATTTTACTTCTTGTTGTGCCATAACACTATTAGTTGCACGATAATTTACCCTTTTGATTAATAAGCCAATTGAAATCAATGCATAATAAAATGAATTACACTCTTTTCTTTTATAGGGTGCACCAACAAGATTAGGTTTAGGGTCTTGGAATAGTTCATTGTGAGTAAATTCTCCAAGACCACTGAACAACAACATGTATGTGTCTATCCAGGTGAGAGTGTGAAATTCCTTGTTATAATTAGTGTTTCTCAGGATCCTCCTCTTACAAGGGACTTAAGCACGAGGCAGTGTGAGCGGTTATTGATTGGGATGACCCCTAGTCATAAATGAGTAGCAACTGAGATATTTCCAGGATTGTATTCGTATCTAGGGGCTCTTTCGAGAGTTTCAGGCTTTGCTACCCTACCCATACGGTCAATCCCACCTGCGAATGTCTATCTGAGCATTGATTATATTGAGGTGACCTTAGTTTCGTTACCTAGGTTATCAAGGGGGTACTTCGCAAAGGTTATTCTATAGGTCTCTCGGCCAGGTTGGGGTCGGACATCACAGTTGCTATATGCATTGAAGTTGAGGGCCACAATAATTGGTTACGAACCTCCACTTGTTGTGTATGGGAGTCTCAAGCCTCTCCTAGGTGAGGCATACTTGCTTCATTAGGGAGCTCACATACCCTACCCTTGCTTTCTTATGATTTTGCTTTACATTATATAGGTGTATGCTCTGTGCACACTAGTTTTCCTAGGGTTTGAATAATTAGATAGAGTCTTTTTATTTTTTGGGTCGTTGTGGATTTGGGTGTGGAACTTCGTCGTTCTCGCCAGTTAGTAGGACTTCCACCTTCCACATCTCGTCTTCCCTTGGGGGAGAGAAATAGCCTATCCTGGTGGACTACTTATCACATTGATTCACACATGATGGGAGATCACGAGGATGAGATTCCTGAGATGTCCTCTCCACCTCAAGAGGTTGGGGAGGAAGATCCTATTCCTGTATATGATCCTTCACCTGATATACCTTCACATTTCGGTATTGGTTGTCGAGCGATGAGACTCACCATGAACCCACAAGCACTAGTCATGTTAGTTATGGCATGCTTGATATCCCTGCACATTATCTAGCACATCATGTCGAGTCAAAAATTGAACCTAGAACTATGCCTGGGGGAATTCCCATTCCTTTTCATGTGGAGAGATTTGGGAGCACTAGTCACATTGCACCTTCCATCCTGGTGGTGGAAGATACCTCACATATGCATCCTAGGCCTAATGTTAGCAGTCATATGTAGATACCAAAACCAAGATGAGTTACCATAGGGAATACCACTTATATCCCTTCACATGTCCCTTCGTCCTCTATTCCTACTCCTTCGAACACATTTTTGACAACCCTTCCTCCCCCTCATTCACATGGTCCTTTGGGTTGAAATGTTGCTACTAGTCATGTTCGTACTACGATTACTCGTACAGTAGTTTCTCAGATTCAAGCATCTCCTGTTGTCTCAGGAGGTCATATTCCTATTTCTGGATTGTCTTACGGTCCATTGCATGGCATTCCCCATATCCCTACTTACAGAGCTTCTCATGGGATATCCCATGGGACATCTTATGGAACTTCTCATGCACCATATTATGGACCGTAGTATGGACAGAGTTATCAACCTTATGGGTATGGGTATCAACAATCTACTTACTCCTCTAATTATGGCTTTATAGCACCACCTAATCAAGGTTCACCACATCATAATGCTTCCATGCAGCCCTATATGGGTCAAACGGGAGGAGGATATTATGGCCAAGGCCATGGTATTTATAGTATTCATCCTTATATGAACCAAAACTATCAGGGAGCATGGAATAGACTGACTCAACCTAGGATCCCTTTCCTCACAACGTTAAATCTACCTGACTTATCGAGACTAATGAACGATCCGGTATCTTATGACCTGGCTTGGCTGACTATCCCTACCAAGATTCCCTCGGACATTCCCAAATTCAAGGGAAAACCAAGAGAATATCCTAGTGAACATATCTCTACCTTTCACCTTTGGTGCTCTTCCAACTCTTTACACGATCACTCAATTAGTTTGAGGCTATTTCAATGCACCCTCACAGGGCCTGCAGTGAAATGGTACATAGAGTTACCAAAGGGGACATTCGTTTTGTTCGATGACCTTTATATGACTTTCCTCAACCACTTCCAGCTACCAGTACGTTATGATGTTGGTACAGAACTCTTGTCAACATTTCACAAGATAAAGCCACACATATCTCAGACCATATCCAAGAGTGGCATAGAAGGAAGAGATTGATTAAAGCTTTCATACCGCCAGAGTTTCTCCTTGAGTGGTTCCTTAAATCATTGCTACCTTGTATCACGAAGGATGTTTCTACATCCGGAGTCTAGAACAAGGAACAAGCAATTTTTAGGGCATAGGAACGGGATTTGATTTATGCTCAATCCGGGATATTATATGATATCATACCTAACACTCTGCATTTTAGTTTCAATCCCAAGATCAAACCTGGACCACATGCCGATGGCATTGTGGGATGTACAAGTGCCAAACCTGGAGACTCGATTATGAAACAAGTGAGTCAATTTTATATTAACCAATATGCGTCGGGACAAGCTAGGGATTTGTCTCAACCCACCCAAATGACAAATGTACTTTATGTTGATGTAATTGTAACTTTGAAATGTATTCACTTGTAATTGTTATCTATTGTAACTTGATGTTTATTTCGAGATGTACTTATGTTATGTCATGCCCCGATGTTCTTATCGGGAGGATCTATAATGTAAACAAGTCATGTCAAGTCATTGTCGGTAACCCTCCTATTGTCTAAGGGTTAAAGTCCCCGCAGTTCTGGGGCACTAGGGTTATTAGACTCACCTAGTGAAGTCAGCCCTAGTAGGATTTTAGTCATGTCAGGAATTAGTATAAATAGAGAGGTGACCTCTATATTTATTAGACATCTCATCCAGACTCAATAGTAGTGCATAGTTGAGGAAGGAGAAGACACTGGGGCTAGATAGAAGGAAGATTACTGCTGTCAAGAGATCATCTTACTATTTTTGGTTTCACTTTAGTGTTGATTCTATCTCTAAGGAAGTTGTGGGGTTTTCTCCATTTATGGTTTCCTCAAGGAAAAACACTGTGTTCATTGTCTCTTGTGTTTGATTGGTGTGCTTGTTGTTATCTCAGTTAAAGATCCTAATGAAATGCTAGCTTAATGTTTAAAATCTAACATGGTATCAGAGTTAACCTGAGAAGAAGACACTGTGCAACTGTGGGAACTAGGGCTTCCTAGTTTGTGGATCTCTCTCCATATATTTTTAGCAAAAGTAGGGTGGAATAACTCTCCTCCCTAGGGTGCATCTTTCTATTGAAGCAGAATCCAATTCTGAGGTTTTTCAGTTTTGGACCCGACACGGCTGCCAGAAATTAGGGCTTTTCACAGAAGTGGAATTTTTTAGTGAGGCTAGGATTGGATTGATATCCTCCCTAAAATTGAAGTTAGGGATGAAATTCAAAGCATTTGGTTGGATAGAACTCTGGAATAGCAAAACCCTAATATGCTCCTGAACTAGCACTGCAAGATTTCAGCTCCAAATCCAGATACGACATCTTGACCTGTTAATATCTAAATCTTTTGTATTTCCATTTGAGGTTCTCAGTTAAGATGTCTCATCATACCAAGCTTGATGAAAAGATTGAGGGAGTTGATAACTTCTGAGATTGGAAGTATAGGATATTCTGAGTACTAGAAGAAAATGAGTTGGACTCCTATATCATTGAGGAGGTTCCAATCCCAGAGGGAGATGAGGCCAAGGCCTTACATAAGAAGAAGTTGGTTATGGAAAAGAGGATCATTGCATATTCTATCAAGGATCAGCTCATTCCTTAGGTGTCCTCCCTCAAGACACCTAAATCCATGTTTGATGCCCTAACCAAATTGTTTGAAGGGAAGAACATCAATCGAAATATGACTCTAAGGAACCAGTTGAAGAATGGAAAGATTCAGAATGAGGAGACCATCCAGTCATATTTCACAAGGTTCTACTAGATCAAAGAACAACTAGAAGCTATAGATGAAAAAGTGGAGAATGAAGAAATTGTGATGACAACATTGAATGGCCTCTCTAGGTCATGGGATTCTTTCATCCAAGGAATCTGTGCCAGAAAGAAGTTGGTCAAGTTCAGTAGAATTTGGGAAGAATGTTCTCAAGAAGAAGCTTGGATAGTAGCTCGAGAATAAAATATGGGAAGTGAAGATCAAGCTCTCACAGTACACTCCAAGAAAGGAAGAAGGGAAAATCATCATCACCAAGGTAAGCATTCTCATCAGAAAAATAATTTTGTAAGAAGGGATCCATCTAGACTCATATGTTATACATGCAATGAAATAGGACACTTTGGTAAAAACTGTCCCAAGAATAAGAATGGATCCAAGAAGAAGAGGAACTACAAAAGAAGACATCATTGTCACACTACTGAGGATGATGATCCTCCCAGGAAGAGAGTAAAACAAGTGTTAACACCCAAAAAGAGTTCACTACCTCATCTACCCCATTACATGGCTCATTTGTCCATTTTCCTACCATATTTCCATCAAAAACCCATAAAACCATGCAAAAAACCTCCAAAAGGCTTAAAATGCCTCCAAAAGGCCATAAAACCCTCTTTTCCTCTAAAAATATCCAAAATTCCTCCAAAAAAGCAAAAATCTCCAAAAAGGAATAAAAAATATAAAATAATGAGGAAAATGAGGAAAAAACCCTAAACAGCTGAAACCCTAACCCTAAAACCGCATGGTTTTCAACTATAAATAAGTGATGGAGACTCCTTATTCAAAATCCACAATCACAAGTATCCTACCTCTGCCAAAATTGCTCGTGAAACCCTAGCTCACCATTGAGCTACCTTTCACCATTGAGAGCCCCTTTTGGCCCATTTCCACCATCGGAGAAAGAGAAGAAGCAGCTTGAAGCTCGGAGCTACCGACTCGAATCACCGCAAAGGGCTTCACCAACCTTCACATTGAAGGTCAGATTAATACAAAATTAATATTTACTTTTTACTGTTTTGCTTAATGAACTTGTTTAGATTTAGTTTTTTATTTCAGTTATAGCTTTTAATTCACATATCATTGAACTGCTACTAAGGAATCCATTGTCCTTAGTAGGTACTCATTCGTACAAGCTAGGGCTAAAACCCTAGCTACAGTTTTGGCGACTCCGCTGGTTTATTTCCTGCAATTTTATTTTTCCATTTTTGCTTTCGGCTGTCCCTTTCGGCCGCCGCCGACCGCGACTTTCAGCCCCATAGCTGCGGCCCGACCGCGCCTGTTTCCCTCAAACCTGCGGTCCGACCGCACCTGTCCAGCCCTTAGCTGCGACCCGACCGTGCCTGTTTTCCAGTTTCCCACGGTTCGACCGCAGCTGTCGACCAGAAATCCGCAACCTGAGCGCACCTGTTTCCTACAAACCCGTGGTCCGACCGCAGTTGTCGACCAGAAATCCGCGACCCGAGCACACCTGTTTGCCTCAAACCCGCAGTTCGACCGCAGCTGTCGACCAGAAATCCGCGACCCGAGCGCACCTGTTTGCCTCAAACCCACGGTCCGACCGCAGCTGTCGACCAGAAATCTACGACCCGAGCGCACCTGTTTGCCTCAAACCCGCGGTCCGACTGCAGCTATCGACCAGAAATCCGCGACCCGAGCGCACCTGTTTGCCTCAAACCCGCGGTCCGACCACCGCTGTCGATCAGAAAGTCGCGACCTGAGCGCGCCTGTTTCCTTCAAACCCGCGGTCCGACCGGGCGATTTCGCCCCAGACCTGCGATCTGAGTTTTGCACTTGCTTCTGATTTTGAACCCAACCCCTTTGCTACCATATCTTCTGCACCTACACAGCCATCTGTTCTACTTGCAGCCCTATAGTTTTTTCAGCAATCGCATTTTTGTCCCTCTTTGCATAGTAAAATTTTATTTCAGCATTGATTATTCAGATATCTTTGCATGGTAAAAGTTTATTTCAACATTGATTATTCAGATATCTTTGCATGGTAAAAGTTTATTTCAGCATTGTTTATTCAAAACTTTTTGCATAGTAAAATTTTTTCATTCAGTATTATTGTTATTTAGGAAGTTGCCCTGGCACTTCTCTTCTGGGTTCATAACCTCACAAGCACACAATCTGTCACCTAATTCAAGTGAGCTTTAAAAATTACTTAACTCAACCAACATTCTAACCCTATTTGGGGAACACAAAAGAATTTTTGTAGTTAGGTAGGATCGGGGGGATAGGCTTCCAAAAACACCCCCCGGTTACTTGCACTTGAGACATAGTTGTTGTCTATTAGGGAACCAAAATCCCCTAGTATTTTTTGACACGGTCACAACCGGTTTATCAGAGGGCCTCTCCCTTAGGAGGGTGTTGCTTTAGTATGGGATCAGGGGTGATCTCTTGGTTTAATAGGAAGAAATCATGTGTGGCACTAAGTACCACTGAAGCAAAGTATGTCACAGCTTGTTCAGCTAGTTGTGAGGCAGTATGGCTGAGGAAGATACTATCTGATTTATTTGATCTCCAGATGGATGCTACTTGTATACATTGTGACAACTAGAGTTGCATGAAGTTGTCAAAGAATCTAGTGTTTCATGTCAAATCGAAGCATATCGAGATAAAGTATCACTATATCAGGGATATGGTGCAGAAAGGAGCAGTGAAGCTCCAGTATGTTGTGATGGAGGAATAGATAGTTGATGTGTTGACAAAGCCATTGGCTATGGTGAAGTTCTAGTACTTCAAGGAGAAGTTTGGTGTTCTCTAGATCAAGGTTTCCTCCAAGGGAAAGTGATGAGACTCATAGCCATTCTTACATGGTGAGAGGATTGGTTCCTTCCATGGTCAGATATAAGGGCTGAGCCATTCTGTCATGGTGAGAGGATTGGTTCCTTCCATGTCAGATATGAGTACTGAATCTATAGCCATTCTGACGAGTAGGTCAGATGTAAGGGTAACTGCCATTCTCTAGGAGAATGTAGGCACCTAGTCAGTTACCAGGTAGCTCAGTCTGGGACTGGGGGCCATTCTGATATGACTATAGGATTGGTTCCTACAAGATCAAATGTGAGTGCATGCCTTTTCAAACATGCATGTTGGATTGGTTCCTCACATGTGTCGAACGTAAGTGCAGAGCCTTTATTGATCATTGGTTGAATAGATGTAAGTGTTGAGCCTTTCTTGATCATTGGTTGAACAGATGTAAGTGCTATGCATTTCCTGATCATTGGTTGAATAGATGTAAGTGCAAGATCCTTTCTGACATTGGTTGTCAGATGTAAGTGTAGAGCCTTATGGCATGGAGGATTGGTTCCCTGAATGGCCAAGTGTAAGTGTTGAGCCATTCCGATCATTGGTTGAATGGATGTGAGTGTTGGGCCTTTCTGACAGGGTTGTGGGCTATGTTACCACATGGTCAGATGTGAGTATTGGGCATTGCCTTTCTGATATGATTATAGGATTAGTTCCTACATGATCAGATGTAAATGTTGGGCAGGCCATTCTGACTTAAGTGTTATATATAAGCACTGAAGAAGACCTACATGGTGTCTAGGCCTACATCCAGCATTAAAAAGGGTTGGCTCTGTAGAAATTCCTGTGATAAGAAGAATCATGAGATAGCACCTATGAAGATTCGGCGTTGATGATCCAGCAGAGATGATCCAGATTGAGGGATGATCCAGTGTAACATCCCCCACCTTCTGACCGGCGAAGAGGACGCTACTAAACCATCAAACAGACCGGGAAACTAGCCCCATGAACATGAACATACATAAAATGCTTAAAACATAAAAAATACTAAGATGCATAATCATACATATATTCAGTGGAAGCGAAACAACATTCATTCATACACATGTTCATCATAGTTCATTAACAATAAACATAATTGTAGGAAATAAATAGACAAGGATACTTATCTCATAAAGAAATTGTCTCGCAACCAACTACATCGCCGCAATGTTGCACCCAACCTTAGGCCAGTGTGCTCATCAATCTCTCAGCAACACTACCACCCTCTAGCTGGGCATGATTCCCCAAGGAATAAGGGACTAAGCAGGCTTACACATACCCAAGGTACACAAATCAACCAAGCCCACATAGTAGGGATTATCAGGCTATCAAGGAGATAGGAGAAGCTAAATGCTAAGCTGGTGAGCTCATGGAAGAGCTAAGGACATCTACACTAGAGCTATCCTGACCTCTAAGACACCCACACACACTCGACACTAGGAATCAATCCCTTCTCTGCTTCACAGTCCCTCAGGCCCTGACTTCCCTTGCCAGTTCTCTTTCGGGGTTGTTTAGAAGAAATCCAGCCATCTGATTCTGTCTGTGTGGCTCCCAAACCCAAGTTTCTCAAGCATACCTAGCCTTCAATCCCACTCCACACAGTCTAAATACCAACCACTCCATGCATGCAACAAAACAAACAATTACAGCTTTGACAAGGGAAAATAGTCCCTGAGTTATTCTTGGCCCTATCATGGCCAAACAACACAATTGTAACCTACAACAGCTCCAAATCATGGAGGAAAACACAACCAACACCACATCGGTGCTCACAACAACTACCAATCAGGGAAGACAATAGCCATGGTTCGAAAATCAAGTAACAGGACATTACACCGTCCAGACATAGCCAGTAAACATGGGAAAACGATAGTCCCTTCTCAACAATGAAGCCATGCACATTACACAGTCGGCAACGGGAAAAAGGGGAATGATCCCCTACATGAACAGGAGGAAGAAATTATCCACAGACCGACAATCGGTGTGGGAGAAGGAAGAATGAATCCCCCACATAGAATCATGAGTCCTTTTTATCTCCCTCTGCGTGAGGAAAATGAATAGCCAAAAACGATGGATAGTTTTCCCAAATAGTGCATGAAGGGGAACAAACTGGAGAGAGTGGGAGAGTGGCAGCGTTTTCTGTTGGTTTCCTTTCTCCATGTGAATGGAATTACCTAATTGGAGGAGGGTGCGTGTGGAAAGGCCTGCCACCCACCACTACTCAGCAAATAACTGCCCTCAACTAACAGTAGTTTAGTGGCTGACACATGGCTTTTCCCCAATGGCTCTCATAGGTTAGACAATCCCCCCCCTTAACCTTAGGAAATCATTCCCTTTTCATTTAATGTTGCACCATCATAGCTGGCTATAGGTTTATTTTAATGAATGTGCATATTTACATGATGCAAAACTATTATGTGCCAGATAGCACGATCTACCATCGGCAACAATCCCAATTGTCAAAACATAGCACAACCAAATTGATGGTGGGGCTTTTGCCTTTAGTTCATCACCATGATTAATTACAATATATACATCATGTACCTTTAATGCAAATGGGGTCAAAACCGGGGTGTTGCAATCCCCTCCCCCTTGGAATAACATCGTCCTCGGTGTTCCAATACATCGGAATACATATACCATTTGCACAACAAAATTTTGCAGATCTGTCCCACGTTCAATTATTTACTTAAACTTCCAGGACCAAGCCCCTCAGATTACATGAGCTTCTCTTGCAGGTTCTTAGCTTTCAGTTCATCCCCAAGTCTAGGGACTTTTTTTTATCTTGAGAATCTCTCCAAGATTTTCTTAGGTCTTGGTAATTGTTTGAAGAAGACTTCCAGCCAAGTCCAACAGCTTTTGGTCTGCTTCCATGATCAATGTGCACACTGGACTTCACTTTTCTCACCTGTGAAATGCATCATTGAAATTCGGTTAGACCAAGCATAATATAGGCATTAAAATTAGTCATTTTATTTCCCAATTGGCATGACAGTCCAAGTCTCATCAAGGAGACTTTCTTATTTTTCATGCCTTCCCAACAGGCCCATGAGCTCATTCATGTCCATTCTTGGGCAGGGATTTAACTATTCCAGCATTCATAATTATTTTAAGCAAATAGACACATTGTATTTTGAGCCATACATGCATTGAACAATATTTTGTTTTCACAATGCATATATATATATATATATATATATATATATATATATATATAATTAAAAGGAAAGAGAGAGCAGCAAGAGTTTTTTCCCCTCTTTATCTTGTTCCACCATGGAACCCACACCATCGCTGTGGATTTTCATGCTCTCAGCCTCTTTCACTTCACCGTGAATGCTAGACCAATCCCTCTTGTTCATGACACTTAATGTCTCTGGTCTATTTCAGACCTCTCAACCATGGGGCCTCCCCACATGGTTTTTCTCGGCTACTAAAAACTTCACAGTCTCACTAGCACCTTTTTCATTACTACTCATTCTGAACTCTTTAGGATAGTCACATGTCCACATGCACCCCTAGGATGCTTTCATAGTCCTCGCTTCTAGTAATACCTATATTCAAACATTGAATAAATTCACATGTTTAGTTTATTCTCATCATTTTTTATCTCTTAAACAAGAGCTTAAAACACCATAACCAAATCATATACACATGTATATTCATAAGCAAGAAATTGCAAAATAATTCAATACTTATCTGTATTGTCTGTTTCCTCGTCGATCCACAGGGTCATGCTTCGCTTTTCCATCCTTGGGGTCACCTATGGACTTGGATGTTAGGCTAGCACGTAGGCTGCTTCACAACATCCTTATATATATATATATCAAGCACAATCAAGCCAACCTTCAGTTGGGTTTATCAAACCGTCCAGCCAAGCCAATATACAATTGGGTTTATCAGGCTGTTGCCAATCAAGCCAATACACTGTTGGGTTTATCGGGCTACTCATCCAAGCCAACTAACAGTTGGGCTTATCAAATCATCAACAATTCACCTACACTTATATCAACAATGCACTTATATCAACAACCAATCAACTAAGCCAACATAGTTGGGTTTATCAGGACATCAACAATAATACATGCACTTATATCAACAACCAATCAGCCAAGCCAATGCGGTTGGGTTTATCAGGCCATCAACAATAACACATGCACTTATATCAACAACTAATCATCCAAGATAACGCAGTTGGTTTTATCAGGCCATCAACAATAACACATGCACTTGTATCAACAATAAACAACCATTTCCAGGTCCAGGACCTACTATGGATCCCCAGGCATATAATAGCCCAACATCTTTTTCCAGTACATCTTTATGCCAACTGGGAAGGAAACTTCATTATTACCATTTCCAGGTTTCATTTCCAACAGTGAGCTCTAATTCCACTACCCCATACAACACAAGAAACCACCCCCTTCTCTGCTCTCCAGTCCCTCGGGAATGACTCCTTCTCTGTTCTCTTCAGTAGGAGGTAGGATGAGCCCAAGCCATAGTCCATTTAGTGTGCAACACCAGACTGCATCTGTTTACCTTGACAACACAAGAAATATAAGAAACTCATCAATGTTATTGTTCTAAAACTGGAATCGCATTTCATATCATTCACTATCAAGTATTGAGACACCAGGAGTGCATCCACCCCCTAGAGTGTAATCAATATTGAAAACCCTTTCATGATTCGACATTGGGAAAGTGTGCACCCCTTTCCGATGTGAACCATGTAGGCCCTATTCATACTCAAGCAATCTGCCATAATGGAAATAAAATCAAAACATGCTCTGCATATTGAATTTAACAATTTGACGTGCATATTCTTAGCTAGGGTCAAAGAACACTTATCCATTTGCCGAGGTAGTATTCCTTCGTTAAGGAGGAATGGGGGCTCCTTTCTCTGAGTTGACAGTTCCTCGGTTTGCCATCCCAACTCCTTTTTACATTTCATATTCGCACATGTATTACCAACATAATCCACACCATCTCACTAATGTTGCTTACCAAACATGTAGTGTATATGAGACATTTCCAAAAATCTCCAATGGAGTTTCACTCGAAACCCATTTCCAAGATAGGGCAAAACCTTCCCATAAAGTTTGGCTCCTACAGGCCATCGCACATGATCTTCCTGCAATGTGTACCCCTAGTACATTCATCAAATAGCCAAACAGTCAATCATTATATGATAATACAATCCAAATTTGATTGTTCCATAACCAAGCAATGACATTAGTAATTAAATTCAATGAGGATCTGCAACTCTATTTACTACAGAAATTGATTTGCTTGGCAATGAGGTGATCCTCAATTGTGGTTCTCTTGTAAGCAGCACCACTATTCCCATTATAATTTTATGCTTGCTAGCATAACATGAATTCCCACTTACAATGCATCCTCCTGACACAATCTTATGCAAGCCAATAGTGATTAGTAGTTGTCAACAATTTCTCAATTCTGAAATTTAGAAGCCCAAATTGATAACTCATTCTGCATACAAACTATTTTTGGAGCCATGAGACTCTTCTCATGAGGTTTGGCTCTTTCACGGGGTATATTTCGGCCTTGTCATTGTCTTACCCACATTTCCATGCCCCAAACAATCTACCTGAACCTTGAATTCACTTCAATCAGCCAAACACTTAGTAAGTCTAGATGCATATATCTTTTCCATTGCTGTAACAATCACTGAAGCATTTTAAGAATTTATAAAATTGAAACACTTCCAGTTGTTCACATATCAATATTACCAAAACTCATTCACTTCGTGAATCATTATTGTACTTTAATTTACAAGGTACAGTCTCCTCATTTATGTAATTTAAGGGTTTAGATACTTCTTACTTCACAAGCGTATCATTTGTACCACCTTGTATTAATTATTGCACATGATATAGGAACTAAGAATCAATCTCATCAAAGAATAATCAACAACTACTCATGAAATGGTCTTAATCGGAACCAGAATGGTTTCCTCTCTGTATTTCAATAAACAATTAATAGTTACAATAACAATGTTAAGCAATAGCTTAACTCCATGAAGAATTAGAATACCTAAGGAGACAATTCGAATTCAATGAGTGAGTCTAGCTTAACTGACTCTTAGCCATTCAATCACACTCAGTTAACCACTTGACCAAAACCCCTAATTGACTCACCAAACCCTAACTGAAGTCGGAGTGCAATAAATGACTGAATCTCAACTGAAGGAGATCAAATACATGTCATAGCAAGCCAACCATCGAGTGCTAGTACTCCATGATTTCAATGAACCCCGATGAGGTTAACTGAAGCTGAACTGACCATCAGAAGTTGGTGGAGGTGCCTTGTTGACTCCAGATCATTAAATAATAATAAATAATCATTAAATAATATATTTAATGACTAGAGGCACCTTAACTGACTGGTTGAACTAATTGTAACCACCAGTTAGCAATTAGGTGCATTAATGTCACTTAGATCACCCCCAGAGTACTCTAGTTAGCCTCCTTGACTATAGGAGAAGGCTAAGTTAGCCTCCTTGACTGTAGGTAGGCGTTGGTGTGACTAGATGATGGCAATTAATGCTCCACTGATGTCAATTAATGTCAATTATACTTAGGATAGTGGTTTAACTAGGCCAATTTGATCGAAAGGGTGTGTATGATGGTAAATGTCTCCAACACCCCCCCTTAAGCTATACTAAGGAAGAGTTAGAAAACATAGATGCATAAAAATTCTAGGGCCCCGGTAACAAAGGCCATAGGTCACCCTGTACAATAAAGTAACTACTTAATATAACCAAGGAAACGGGGAAAACCTCATGGGAAAATGCCCCCCCTCAAACTAAGCAGTAAATCAAGAATTGGTTCTTCTATGCAGCAACATCCTAAGACTATGCGGGTGATTCCATGAAGATGGGTAACACTTTTTGGCCAAATTTGGCGATGAAAACCTGATTTTTTACTCATGTGCTAGATAGAAGCCCTCAAAACGCATACATGCCATGTGAATTTTGACTTGCAGTAAAAAAACAAATTGTAGAATATTTTGTTGGCTTCATAGTGATATTTTAAAAAAAATATTCCAATGTCATTTAATGTGTGAATTTTTGCATTTAATGAACTGTGTGACCTTAAAAATTTGAAGAAGCTAATAAGTGGCTCGTGTCCACGTAGAGTAATTCAATCTTGCATTAATAATTTTAAAAAAATATATATATGAGCATGATCTACATAAAATGCAGTGTGATGTGCATATTTTTTTGTTAATTTTTCTCGCATTATACAATTATTTATTATTTTTCGAAAGTGACCACATTCGATTTCAGCATTGTTTTAAACACATATTTGTCCACGTAAAGAAATTTTTTCTATTTTTTCAAAAATTGAAAAACCAAAGATACCCTTTTGAAGAGGGCACGTCGATATGTGATGTGTGCATTTTTAAGAATTTTTTGGCTGTGTATTTTTAACTCTGCGGATTTTTCTTTGAGCTGCTTCGAAGTTGCAGTGTGGTTTTCTAAGTATAAGTTTTAGAAGTAATTAAAAAATAAATTTCATACGAATGCCAAAATTCTTGTATGATACTTCAATGGATAGAAGATTCATTGGTGAATTTATTGGTATCAACTCTGCTCAGTTATGTGCTAGGAATGGCAGGGTTTACACCTCTGCAAGACACAGGAAATTTTTCATTTGTTTGAATGTGGGCTAAGTCTGTTTTTTTAAGCCCTCGACCGAGGTATAAACCTCGACCGAGGTATTTAAATACCTCGACCGAGGTCTTAATGAACCCTCGACCGAGGGTTTGTTAAGACCTCGACCGAGAGTTTGTTAAACCCTCGGTCGAGGGTTTGTTAAGACCTCGGTCGAGGTATTAGC
>LPNX010475958.1:276565-323501 GCA_001517045.1 Pseudotsuga menziesii
AAATGATGCTAGAACCTGCACTGTAACAGGTGAATTAACTAGATATGGACATTCCCTTATGCCTCTGGAAATTGCCAAAGACCTTGAAAGAAGTTATATAAAGAACTAATCTATGTGGAACAGAGCCCCAACAAAAAAAAGAATTATGTGGCATTTTTAATCAGAGGATTAACCGCAAGAATACTTGGAGATGTAAGTACGATCAATGAAACTCTAACCTAGCATCACCACCGGAGCTCAGGAAAGAATATTGAATGCAACAGAATGTATAGGATTTTTCTTAAATCCCATATTTACCCAAAGAAAAAGAATTAGACCAGATAGTGTACCACTTGGAACTAGAAGGGACTATAGAGAATTCCATAAAAATACCAAATATATGTAGCAGTGGATAGTCAATAAGAATATTATTAAGCCCCCTCATATAAGCTAAACGTATTTTTTAGCTAAACACATGTTTTCATATCCCATGCATTTGCCTATTATAGAACTATTCCCTTTTAACCCCGTAGCCTCTTTTTATAATATTTTTAACACAAGCACCTCGACCGAGGTCCATACCTCGACCGAGGTATTTATTAACCCTCAGTCGAGGTATTAAAACCTCGAACGAGGGTTAGGAAATACCTCGGTCGAGGGCTGAAAAAAACCTTGGTCAAGGGCTTGATAAAAGCTCGGTCGAGATATTAAAACCTCGGTCGAGGGCTTGTTAAACCCTCGACCGAGGTACGTTTTTTTGTTTTTGCCGAAATACGCTTGCCAAAAAGTGTTACCCAGGTCCGCGGATTCACCCATGCATGTGAACCTCTGAATCCAAACTAAATGAATATTTCTATAGGAATATTCCACTTTGGAATAAGAACAATGCACTCAACTGAATCAGAAATATAAACAGTTGCACGGTGAAAATTGGACCCATGTAGAGCAACTGAAATCATCTGAAGAGAGAGAAAAGGTTATTGAGGATTCAAACCATGTGTGGAACACTCAAGAAACTGATATGTTTCATATTTTAACAGCGAACCATGAGTGGTAAAATGAGCCCCAATTTTTAGGAGCAAGTGTCCAAGCGGATGTAGAATGTCTTCCTCTTTACTAGTTCTATGAGGAGATGAGCTTGTGACCAAAGGTAGAGAATCCCTGGGACTCTAGAGAGCGAATGATTGAGCTCCATAATTTGATATAGATTTTGAAATAGCTAATGAATCACAAAATAAAATATCAGCAACCTCATAAGAGGAAACTAACACCAAATTCCCATCAGCAAAATTGAAGAAGAACTGCGGTACTTGATTTTTCACACCGGTATTGGTGAGAGCAGCTACAAGCATGACTAAAATCTCTTGGATTTTAAAATATGAACAAAATAATATCATATCAGAATGTATATCTAAATAAGTTCACAACAGATCCAAAACTATGAAATGAAATCAAATCCCCAGCAACAGTTTTGTAGGAGACTTGCGGTACTTGTTTCTTCACACCGTTGATGAGAACAGCTACAAGCATTACTGAAGGTTTATGAACCTGAAATTTTGAACCAAGAAATATCAGATCAAATCCAAATAATATCATATCATATCTAATAAGTTTCATATCATATCCAAAATTATGGTCAACCGAGACGGTAGATGCACAGTTTTCTTCTTCTTCAAAATTCTGAATTTTGGTGCATGCAATCCTGCATGAATTTCCTGGAATATCTAGATCATGGGGAGCGAATGTGTCACTCTTATAATCTGATATTTCTTCCAAAATATCCAATTTTTTACATATTTTCACACCAGCAACAACATTAGATGAAGAAAAATCAAATTTCTCTTCACTTTCAGAAGCAATTACTGGTAAATTTTGCACAGAATTCAAAGGAAAATCACCGGTGAATGTTTGCATGGAAGTACAGTAGTGTTTTTCTTCAATATCAGAGATTCAAATGTCTTCTTCTATTTCAGCAATATGATAAGATGAGATATCATAGATATCGTGAAATTTCGGAGCATCAGGAGAAGGAGTCACTTCATGGAGACTTTCTTCAATTCGAATTGAATGTGTAGAAGATTCTGCTTCATCTTCTTCTTGAACAACTTCATCAGAGAGAATAGAGACTGATAATTTTGAGTGAAGAACTCTTGTGGTGCTAGCTGTGATCTCCAAAGTACTATTATGATCCTCATTGTGCTTGCCAAAGGTTTTGTCCAATATTGTCCAGACTTCCTTTGGGTATTCAACATAACCAAGAATAAGGTAGTACAAGTTAGGAGAAAGGGCCGGACATATTGCTCCAATATCTCTATCACCATCATTTAGCCAGTCATTCTCATTCTCATAAGAATCTTTTCCAAGTCCAATAGACACCTCATAGAGACCTCATCTCTTCAGAGATGCAATCATCTTCAACTTCCATTCTGAATAGCTTGTGAATGGGGTGAGAAGAGGGATTGATGAGTCCATTCGAAGTTGTACCTATTAAGACCTGCAAATCAAAACAAAAAAGGGCACCGTAAGGTCGGACAACCTGCACATTTTAGGCTTTCATCACACCCATCCTAGTCAATAAAGCAATCTTGATCAACAAGTTCTTTACTTGGGGTATTAAGTGGTAAGCCTTGGCTTCTGGTGCAGTGCTGGAATTTTGAGCTATTGCTCCCTTTTCATGGAGAAATCTGTCAAAAATCTTGTTTTTGAGAGATATATCTTTGTTCTGCTGTATGCTCTGATACCATATTAATTCTTGCACATGATCTAGAAACTAAGAATCAATCTCATGAAAGAATAATCAACAAATACTCATGAAATGGTGTTAATCGAAACTAGAATGGTTTCCTCTTTGTATTTCAATAAACAATTAATAATTACAATAACAATGTCAAGCAATAGCTTAACTCCATGAAGAATTCAAATACCTAAGGAGACAATTCGAATTCAGTGAGTGAGTCTAGCTTAACTGACTCTTAGCCATTCAATCACACTTAGTTAACCACTTGACCAAAACCCTAATTGACTTACCAAACCTTAACTAAAGTCGGAGTGCAATAAATGGCTGAATCTCAATTGAAGGAGATCAAACACATGTCATAGCAAGCCAACCATCAAGTGCTAGGGCTCCATGACTTCAATGAACCCCGATGAGGTTAACTAAAGCTGAACTAACCATCAGAAGTAGGTGGAGGAGCCTTGTCGACTCCAGATCATTAAATAATAATAAATAATCATTAAATAATATATTTAATGACTGGAGGCACCTTAACTGACTGGTTGAACTAATTGTAACCACCAGTTAGAAATTAGGTGCATTAATGTCACTCATATCACCCCCAGAGTGCTCCAGTTAGCCTTCTTGACTGTAGGTAGGCATGGGTGTGACTGGATGATGGAAATTAATGCTCCACTAATGTCAATTAATGTCAATTATACTTAGGATAGTGGTTTAACTAGGCCAATTTGACTGAAAGGGTGTGTATGATGGTAAATGTATCCAGCACCTTGCTCTTCCATAGAGCATTTTCGGCAGCCAATTGATCATGACTACCCTCTTCATGCACTTACTATCCTGCATTCACATCAGCTCTTGAAATGGTTCCAGAATTTTCATCAATTCATCATTTCAGCCATTATTTATTCATAATGACACATGCACTATCTTTATGCATTCATGCATTGCATCACAACATTTGCACCCGTACACATGTATGCATATCTACAACATATACTCATACTTTTCATATTCATGCATTCAATGCATAACTACAATATTTATAAAATCATTTAATGCATACCCACTCAATACTACCTTGCATTGATTTAGGAATACTATGCATTCAAACATACCATGCATGGCCCAACCATGACTACTTCATATAGGATGCATGACTATAATCCAAATCATCAGTGCTTACCTTCCTTGGGATACTAAGCTCATCACAACATAATAAAGGCATGACACATTTCTCTATGATTGTAGTATAAAGTTCAAATACCCACATGGTATGAGACCTCTTGCTTTTACCACTCCATGCAATTGTAATAATTAAACTCTTACCTTCATGGGTCCTACTTACACCCTTGACATTACCAGTTTGGTTGGTCCTTTGCAGGAGATTGCAGAATTTGCTCACCAACTTTTGATTATGGGCTTGTTTCCTTATCCCTTTATTCATAGGGCTGTTGGTCACATTCATCAGCATCAACAACATATTCAACCATGTCCAGGTTGTCATTGGTTTTACAACTAATGCCAACACCAATGCAATAATTACCATTAGTGGTTTATTATACATGTATAATTCTCACTACTCTTACCAACATGTAATATCCTACGCATGAAAGGAATATATTCATACATTTCATGTATGAAACTTATAAATGTAATTATAATTAGCAAGATAGGGTTTAAGGAATTTTCCCTTTTCAAATCCCTTATCTTTGTATGGAACTGCTCTTCCACACAACAGCTAGTTTGTACATACTGATAGCCACTAGTACTTTGTAGCACCACATTCAAAATCTGGGGATCCCCCCTTGTTCCCTGCTGGATAAGATTTCCAACGCCTATCCACATGCTTCATTCTGACCTCGGGTGTGAAAACCACACCACTTCTGACATGATGATTTTCATAAAATTTAGGAAAAACACACAACTGTATTTTGTTCTGAGTTTCCAACTTCAGCCACCTATAATTCTTCTTCCTTTTCAGCCCTGGAACTACTGAAAAATCCACTGAAAAAAAGTTGAAAAATTCTTGAAAAATCCACTTCGAAAAACCCAAATTTCCTTGTACAGGATCGGGTCTCATCCCACCTAATGTTCCAACGTTTCGGCTGCCAAAACACTAATTTTCCCCACTGCTCATCAGCAATCCTATCAGCTATAAGTCTCCACTATATCGGCAGTTCCCTCGACTATATTTCTCTGATGTAAGATTTATGGATGGCATCGACGATGCCAAGGACTGTTCATCGATGGTCAAACAGCTAATGTCTTACATCATTTCGGATCCCCATCCGTCTAAGATTCAGAGCCCTTTATCATTTATCAGTGATGCCAAGGACTACTGCATATCGACAATCGAAAACACTAATCATCGGGTAGCCATTTTTCTAGGCATCCACAATGGCAGCAATCAACCTCACCAAGGTTTCCATGGTCATAACCCTGTTAGCGGATCGGATCTCTACTATGTGTCAGCAATCGTAAACTGAATGGGTCCGCTATGTCGGTGACCCAAACCACTAAAACTTTTCGACCTTGCGGTGATCCAAATAGTAAATTTCCTCTGATGTGTTGGAAATTGGAAATGTTACCCACTACGGTATTGGTGAGGGGATTGATTCGATACACTCCATCGGCGATCAAATGCACTATTCATTGGGTTAATAGTCCCTTAGGCGGCCGCAACGGCAGGCAGCAAATGCCCTGCGTGTTCTGCAGCCCTAACCCTATCGGTGGTCAGATCAACTAATCACTACGGCATCGACAGTCGAAACAACTGTCCATCGGGTGGATAGTCCAGTAAACAGCCGCAACGGTGGGCACACAAACAACTAATATTTTTTTATTCCCATCAGCGGTCTATTCAACTAACTTCTTTCAACGTTTGCTGCCGTGTCGACGGTTCCATTTTCTAAATTTCACCAATGGTTCTGACTAAGTGAGCCAACATTTTGGCGGTTTCATCATCTAAATCCCGCCAATCGGTGCTCCAATCTTCTAACTTTCGTCGATCGTCGACAGGCTCAACACTAAGACAAATTTTTGAAACTTTTCTTCTTCTTGTTGCCGCATCAGCTGCTTCATCGTCTAAATTTCGCTGATGATTCCATCACTTAAAAATTTTGGAAAAATTTCCTTCTTTGCATCGGCTCCTAAAAGAACTAAGTTTCACCGACGTTTCGGCGGTCTTCGAAAGATCTCCACCAAAACTGCGGCTCTTCCTTCAACTCATAATCACCGATCCACTTCACTAATCTTTGGAAACTTCATCCTTTATTTGTCGGTGATCCCATCTTCTAGTCATCGGTGATCCAAACCTCTAATCGTCGTCGATCACCAATGATTTCATGACTTAGAAAAATTTTCGAGAAAATTTTCTTTTTATCTTTCTTTCCGCCACCACTATCGGTGGCTTCACCAACTAGCATCTTGTCTTTTTCGCCGATGTTTCGGTGTTCACGTCCTCTATTTTTCTCCATCTGTTCGACGGTCTTTAGTTAAGCTGGGCTGGAGTATTGGCTCAAACTTCTTCTAATTTTTACCGATCCATCATCAAACCTTTTCCGATGTCGACGGTCTCAGCACTTAGAGACCTTTTTAATAGAATATTTCGGCTCTCCCTTCCTCTAATCATCGCCAATGTTTCGGTGTTCACCTTGTCTAATTTCCACCAACGTATCATCGACGATCCCTTCATCTTAGTGGCACCGATAGTCAATGGTTTTCAACACTTAGAAAAATTTTTGAAACTTTTCTTGCCACTGGATCAGCTGATTCATCCTCTAATTCTTGCCGATGCTTCGATGATCTTCGGCAGATCTCTGCCGAAACCGCGGCTTGGTCTTCACCAATTTTTCTTCAACGTTTCAACGGTTTCATCCACTATATTTCATCGATGTATCGATGGTTTCCTTCACTAAGTCTCTTCGATGGCAGTGGCATTTCGGCAAACCTATCCACTAATTTTCACCGATCCATTCACTAATTCCGCTGACATTTCAGTGATCCTTACCCATACGAAGCCATCGTTTCAGTGTTCCCATCCCCTAATCATTGGCAATGAAATCAACTAAATGTCATCAATCTGGTTAACTAATTTCTCCGCTGCTGAGGTTTGCATTGAAGGTTCTTCAGACTAATCTGTCCACTGCATTGGGTGAGCTTCCCACTAATTCCTTCAATGAGAAAATGGTCTTACACTTAGAAACATTTCATGGACTTCCTTCCTCTGGTCCCTCGTCAGATGGTCTTCTGAATAAGCATTCCACTGCACTGGAAGAGCTTTACACTTAGTCTCTCGATGGGCCGATGGTTTAGGCCCTTAAGCAAAATTTTCAAAAGCCTTTATTCCTATCCCTCATCGGGTGGCCTTTAGCCTATACTTTTCACTGTATCGGAGTATCTTCTCACTTAGTCCTCTGATGATCCGACGAGTTCGGCACATGGAAAATTTTTGAAGTTTTTTTGATTTCTGATCTCTGTTGGGAAGAAGGAAACCTGCCTCTACTAGCTGATCTTTCATGGCCCTCTGAGGCCCAATGCTACAATGATGGCTTTGTCATTGCCTCTTCATGGCCCATTCAGGCCCATGCTGCAATATTTTCTCCAATACCATACTGTAACATCCCCAACCGTCCGACCGGCGAAGAGGATGCTACTAAGCCATCAAACAAACCGGGAAACTAGCCCCATGAAAATGAACATACATAAAATGATTAAAATCATTAAAAATACTAATATGCATAATCATACATATATTCAGCGGAAGAAAAACAACATTCATTCATACACATGTTCATCATAGTTCATTAATAGTAAACATAATTGCAGCCAAGAAATAGACAAGGATACTTATCTCATAAAGAACTTGTCCCGCAACCAGCTATGTTGCTGCAAAATTCCACCCAACCATAGGCCAGCGTGCTCATCAATCTCTCAGCAACACTACCTCCCTTGAGTTGGGCATGATTCCCCAAGGAATAAGGGACTAAGCAGGCTTACACATAGCCATGGTACACAAATCAGCCAATCCCACGCAGTAGGGCTTATCAGGCTACCAAGGAGCTGGGAGAAGCTAAATGCTAAGTTGTTGAGCTCATGGACGAGCTAAGGATTCCTACACCAGAGCTAGTTTGAGCTCTAAGACACCCACACACACTTAACACCAGGAATCAGTCCCTTCTCTGCTTCACAGTCCCTCAGGCCCTGACTTCCCTTGCCAGTGCTCTTTTGGGGTTGTGGAGAAGAAATCCAAACATATAACTCTTTCTATGTGGCTCCCAAACCCAATTTTATCAAGCATACCTAGCCTTTAATCCCATTCCACATAGTCTGAAGACCAACCACTACATGCATGCAGCAAAACTAGCAATTACAGCCTTGACAGGGAAAAATAGTCTCTGAATTATTCTTGGCCCTATCATGGCCAAACAACACAATTGTAACCTATAGCATCTCTGAAGCGTGGAGGAAAACAAAACCAACACCACATCGGTTCTCACAACAACCACCGATTAGGGAAGACAACAGCCATGGTTCGACGATCAAGTAACATGACATTACACAGTCCAGACACATCCAGCAAACGTGGGAAAACAACGGTCCCTTCTTAACAATGAAGTCATGGCACATTACACAGTCAGCAATGGGAGAAAGGGGAATGATCCCCTACATTAACAGGAGGAAGAACCTATCCACAGATTGGAAATCAGTGTGGGAGAAGGAAGAACGAACCCCCCACATAGAATCATGAGTCCTTTTTATCTCCCTCTGCATGAGGAAAATGAACAGCCAAAAATGATGGATAGTTTTCCCAAATGGTGTGTGAAGGGGAGTAGAATGGAGAGAGTGGGAGAGTGGCATCATTTTCTATTGGTTTCCTTTCCCCACGTGAATGGAACAACCCAGCTGGAGGAGGGTGCATGAGAACAATCCTACCTCCCACCACTACTCAGCAAGTAACTTCCCTCAAGTAACATTATTTTAGTGGATGACACATGGGGATTTAGTGGATGACACATGGATTTTCTCCAATGGATCTCACGAGTTAGACAATCCCCTCCCCCCTTAACCTTAGGAAATCATGCCCTTTTCATTTAACGTTGCACTGTCATAGCTAGGTGTACGTTTATTTTAATGAATGTGCATATTTACATGATGCAAAACTATTATGTGCTGGATGGCACGATATACCATTGGCAACGATCCCAATTACCGAAAAATAGCATAACCAAATCGATGGTGGGGATTTTTCCTTTAGTTCCTCACCATGATTAATTACAATATATACATCATGTACCTTTAATGCAAATGGTGTCAAAATCGGGGTGTTACATCTAGATTCAGAGATGATGCTCCAGAAATGATCTAGATCCAGTGATGATCGAGATCCAGTGATGATGATCCAGATCGAGTGATGATCCAAATCCAAAGATGAAAATGATTCAAAGATGAAGATGACTTGAAGACAAAGATGGCTTGAAGATGCAGATGACGAGATGATCCAGAGAAGAAGACCAGTGATGAAAATTGTGTCGAGAGAATACCTTCCTAGTTAAGACGGAGTGTTGATGTAATTGTAACTTCGGAATGTATTCACTTGTATTTCTTATCTATTGTAACCTGATTTTTATTCCAGGATGTACTTATGTCATGTCAAGCCCCGATGTTCCTATCAGGAGGATCTATAATGTAAATAAGTCATGTCAAGTAATTGTGGGTAACCCTCTTATTGTCTAACGGTTAAAAGTCCACGCAATTCTGGGGCACTAGAGTTTTTAGACTCACCTAGTGAAGTCGGCCCTAGTAGGGTTTTAGTCATGTCAGGAATTAGTATAAATAGAGAGGTAACCCCTCTATTTATCACACATCTCATCCACACTCAAGTGAAGCACATAGTTGAGGAAGGAGAAGACACTGGGGCTAGATAGAATGAAGGTTACTGCTGTCGGGAGATCATCTTACTATTTTGGGTTTCACTTTAGTGTTGATTCTATCTCAGAAGAATTTTCGGGGTTTTCTCCATTTATGGTTTCCCCGAAGAAAAACAATGTGTTCATTGTGTCTTGTGTTTGATTATTGTGCTTGTTGTTCTCTCAATTAAAGATCCTAATGAAATGCTAGCTTAATGTTTAAAATCTAACACTTTCCGTGCAATTGTCAGACCAGAAGGCAAACCAGCAGCCCGGAAGGAATAGGAAAAAGGGTAAAAAAAATCATAAAGGTGGGAACAAGAACGAAAATGCCAATTTTAATGAAAAGAACGAATGTAATGCTGGGGGGGAAAATCAATCTAAATGTAAGGTTAAGTTTCCTTGTAAGTTGTGTAAGGATGATTACCTCACTCACTTGTGACCTCGTATGGAAGACACATCGAGGTTCATATCACAGGGCCTAGCTGAGCTGACCAATCTTTTACCCCATAATAAAAATATGAACTCGAGGACCCATGATCCTCACTCTGCATCGGGTGGAGATCAAGATCCATCGGAAGCCAGTACTGGTCATGGTTGCATCAATATGGTGCATGCTACTAAGGTTGTGACTCGTGTGAAATACTATGGTTCGTTGCAACCAGACCTTGGGAAAGAACCTCCTCCTACCGAGAGTCCTTTGCGTATTGAAAATCCTACGGATAAACCTAAGATTCTATCTCGCATTCCTAAGGGAGTCTTAAAGCGTTCGGGGCACAATCCTAATGCCCGAGCCACCCATAACTATTATGTTGTCAATAATTTGTGCCACACTCCTTGTGCGATGTCTGCACTGGAAGTTCTTCAGAGTTGTCCATTGCAAAGGAAACCTTTGCTTTCTGCTCTTGGAGTGAATGATGATAACTCTTCTTTCATCATCAAATTTGAAACCATGGGACTATAACCTCACTTTCCTTACTATGTGTCTCACTTGATTCGTGTGGAATGTTTTAACATGACCGTCAAATGCACTGTGATTGATGAAGGCACTGCTACTTCTGTGATGTCTTTGTCGTGTTGGAAGGGTTTGGGTTTTGCTGAGTTGTCTAAAACTGCTACCATGTTGACTTCCTTTGATGCTAGTGTTTCTACCACAACGGTTCTCCCCGAATTTAGTTTTACCTAAATTTCCTGGGCCCCTCCTCATCTTTGTGTTTTGATCGGTAATTGCCTAAACCCCCTCGAGCATGCTTTCTATTCGTTTTATTTTGAAGCTAAGCACCCGCTATTTTGTGCATCATGCGCAGTGCGTCTGAGTCGTGTTGTCTGGTTTACCAGTCATAGAAGGATAAAGCCTTGCCCTAGTAAAGGAAAAGTGATTCTTGCTGCAATGGATCCTTAGGACTGTTTTCTTTTGGGCCTTTTGCTGTTAGATCGGAATCCATGATGTCCTTGCTCATCCGCCGTTGCGGCTCCGCGAGCGGTCTTTCATCCGAAGTCTAGTTCTCGCTGATGCCCGATTCATATTGAAGGTTGAGATCGCTTGCTTAAAAGTTGCTATTTGCCCGCTGTTGCGGCTAGAGAAAGGAGGTTGGCCTCCATTTCAGGTTTCATCCGACGTCTGACCTGGTTCTCTCCGCCCGAACTTATTCTTTCGGCTCGTCGCCTGTATCCGAACTTAGTGCCGTCCGCTGTTTCGGCTGTGCCCCCCTTCCTGATTCCCGAAGTGCTCTTCTCGTCGATGCCTGATCTCCTCCTTTGTTTTCCCGTGTCCTCGATCATCCAGTTCTTGCGCTCCTTTGCCATTGCGGCCCTTGAGGCCTTGTCCCGCCCAATGCAGAAGTTGGCCGACCTCCGATTTACAGTTTGCCGCCTTAAGCCTAAGTATGTACTCGCTCGGACAAACCAGGCCGGCCCCTTGTGGATCTATCATTTGGGTTGGAAAGTTTGAGTTTCAAGTTTTCAATGAAATGGATAATGCACCAAAGTTGTTTGTAGGAGGACTCCCATAGATCGCTGAAGCAATCGGGAGCAAAGAAAAGGACAAAACGACAAACGACAAAGCCACCAACGAGGCAGATCCATCAGTTATTGTCAGAAGATAAACGCTTATGAAATCATTGGGAAAACGCAACAGTCAGGGAAGAAGATGAATCGTCAAGGATGCTGAAAAGCCATACGCTGGGAGGGCAGCTCAGAGGGGAGGGGTTCTAGCTTAAATATAGAAAAGTAAGACTGGAAAAGGGCTTTTTTCCGCTGGAAGAATTTGTAATTGTTTACTTGTAAGAGGAGCTACCTCGTTTTGATAAGAAACTACGATTTTGCCTGCTGGAAAGAGTAAAATGTGGAATGTATCGATGCAATTCAATAAATGATGTTGAAGAGGAACTATTTCGTTTTCAGCGGTCTTTATTTACTGTAAGATTATTTAATGTTTCGAACCTATGTTCTTGTTGAATGTTCTTCAGTAATTTCTGGGTATATTTCCACTATGAGCGATAAATGTGTTATAAAATGATCGGCTGTCTGATTATTTGAATATCTGTAAGCGTTCATGTGCTGTAGAAGAAGAAGCAGCTACATGTGGTTCTTCTTATTGTATGTGAAAATGTATTTCTCATCTAAAACGATAAATCTGCTCCTTAGGAATAGTTTAGATAGTTAGCTTATTTCTTTTGTACCCGGTTGAATGCTTGTGAGTAAGACGAGAGGTAAGAACCTACGCATCACTTTGTGAGCGCTCCCTGCATTTTGACCACCCCGCATTTAGTTAGGCACTTGCATATCATTTCTTCAAGTCAAAAATACAAATTCCGATGGATCGGGCCGCAACCGGTAAGCCCTTGTTGTTACTTTGACCTACGGTAGCCGGACCGTAAACCGGACGGATTCCCTATACCAAACAGTCAGCGGGCTAGTTGGGAACACTGATTGGGGAGAATCCCTTACTGTTGCCGCCTGTGAATTTCCAGGCCTCAACAGGTAGATAATTTCAGCCACATGGAATTCTTCCTTCTCTTAAGGTCCATTTGGGAGGGAAGACCACCGCAATCGAGGTCGAGGTGGTTGATGCGCCCCTTGACTACGATATTTTACTGGGTCGAAATTGGATGTATAGTATGCAAGCCGTATCCTCTTCTCTATTTCGAGTTGTATGCTTTCCATTTAATGGCAATATTGTTACGATTGATCAAACATCATTCAAAAATCCGAGTGTTAGTGCATTGTCAGGAGCTTCGATCCTGATTATTGACCACTCTTAACCGTTAACTGGGAGTGTGGGTGTAGGTATGTATCCATCCCTTATGGGTACATTTAGTTGTCATACACCCATCCTTATGATTGGATCTAGTTTTGATGGGGCTTCATCTTCATTGAATTTGGTGTCTTTTCACAATTCCCATATGGAAGATCCTTTGATTCTTCCTACACCGAGTCCTTCGAATGGACCTATTGACATAGATGTGCTATTTCCTACAGCCATGATTGCATACCAAGCAAATATTGATTTTGTTGCAAAGCCTAGTCCTTCCTCTTCATGGACGAAGGAGGAGGACCCGTATGTGATGCCTGCATGGGCAGTTGAGTACTCTCATGCACATGACTACCTTGATAGTGTTTTTCCATCAGATGAGGCTATTATTGGGGCTATGTCTGGAGTTGCGCCACCTTGGGAAGAGTTACATCATAGATCTTATTTTCTTCCCAAACTTGACCATTTGGAGCATGAGGACTTTAGGGATATTCTTAACAAGAAGATTGGTAGTCCTGTGGTTCCATTAAGCTCTCCTGGTTAGATGGCTAATGGGAACATGGCAAACATATCACCTACGATTCCTATCAATATCTCTCACAATCCTGGCAAGATTGAGAATGTCTATATTGGGGTAGAATGTTCCCATGCTGAGATTCAAGAGTATACCAAGCTGTTTAAATAATTTCATAATGTCTTTTCTTGTTCATATGAGGAAATGCCAGGTATTGACCCTTGCATTGTTGAATATGAAATTAAGATTTATCCCAATGCCAAACCTATTCGACAACGTTTGCGTGCAATGAATCCTAGAAAAGTACCCTCGATTAAGGCTAAGATAGAAAAGTTGCTGAAAGTGTCCTTTATCTATCCCATTCCCTTGATGAAGTAGGTTTCAAACCTCATTCAAGGTGATAAGAAATAGGGAGCGATCTGTATATGTACTGATTTCCGTGATTTAAATCGTGCATGTCCTAAGGAAAATTTTCCCACACCATTTATTGACCAGATTTTGCATGAGTGTGCAGGAAGCGAGGTATTTTCCTTCATGGATGGCTTTTCCGGATATAATCAGATTCAAATTAAACCCAAGGATCAACACAAAACTGCATTTATTTTTCCTTTGGGTACGTTTACATATCAGAAGATGCCTTTCGGTCTTAAAAATGTTGGAGCCACATTTCACCGCGCTATGAACTTGATTTTTCATGATCTCAAATCAATTATTGAAGTATTTTTGGATGACCTAGCTGCTCACTCTCAACTGAGAGTGCGTCATTCCTACCATTTGAGATTAGTATTCGAAAGGTGCTTCCACTACCAGGTTAGGTTAAATCCTCATAAGTGCATATTTTGTGTGAAGTCAAGTCTCTTGCTAGGATTCATTGTTTCCAAGGAGGGTGTACGAGTCGATCCCTTAAAGGTTGAGGCAATACTTCAATTGTCTCCCTTGAGAAATATTAGACATCTTCAATGTTTGCAAGGCATGGAAAACTTATTATGGAGATTCGTGGTTAACTTTGCCAATTTGAATAAAGGATTTATGCATATTTTGAAGAAGGACACTACCTTTTGCTGGGATGAGTGAGCCTAGGAGTCCTTTGATGCTCTTTAGCGATCCTTAGCATCGGCCCCTATGCTTAGTCCACCCGACTATAGCTGTGACCTTTTTATTTATCTGGCCGCATCCATGGAGACGATTGGTATGGTTTTGGTTCAAGAGGATGAGGAGCTCCATGAGCATGTCATATACTATTTGAGCCGAAACCTTATAGATGCGAAAATCCATTATTCCCATGTGGAGAAACTTGCCTTAGCTATCATTCATGCAGTTCAGAGATTGAGACACTACATTCTCCTTCACCAGACCTTGGTAGTAGCTCATGTCAATCCATTTTAGTTCATACTCACTAGAAGGATGATCAGGGGAAAGTATAATAAATGGATTGTTATTTTACAAGAATTCAATCTCGAATTTGTTTCGGCAAAATTGAAGAAATCATTAATTTTTACGGAGCTCATTTTCGATTTCCCAAGTGAGGAGGAGGAGGAAGTTTATGAGGATACGTTTTTCGATGAGCATATCTTCCTTATCTCAACTTTGGATCCATGGTATGGGGATATTATCGTATATTTACAAACATTGAAGGTCCCTACTCACCTCTCACGAGATGAGTGACGGCGATTACGTCACGTATCTAAGAACTACCTTATAGTGGATAACAGTTTGTACCGTCATTGAGTAGATTCCATTTTACATTGTTGTTCAACCCATGATGAGGATGATATTGTGGTGAATGATTGCCATGGAGGGGTGTGTGGTGGTCATTTATCTGGGCTTTCTACTGCCTAAAAAATATTGAGATCAGGATATTTTTGGTCATCGATCTTTAAATATTGTGTTAATGTGGTCAAGAAGTGTCACCCTTGCCAGGTGTTTGCATGCAATATGAACTCACATCCTGCCCCATTACATCTGATTATCAACGCCGGTCCATTCACCAAGTGGGGGCTTGACTTCATGGATTGCAACCCAGCTTCAGTTGGGGGGAATCATCATATTATAGTGGCCGTTGATTATTTCATGAAATGGGCTGAGGCTATGCCCACGATTAAATCCAAAGGTGATATGGTTGTGCATTTCATATTCAACCAAATTATTACTCGGTTCGGTATTCCGAAAGAGCTTGTCACTGACCATGGTAGGAACTTTCAAAATCGAATGATGGAAGAGTTGGCCTTGAAGTTAGGGTATAAGCAGGAGCACTCCTCTTCTTATTACCCTCGGGTGAATGGATAGGTTGAAGCAGTGAACAAACCACTTGAATCTGTTCTCCAACGACCCATCGCACAAAGCAAAACGAATTGGCATATCATGTTATATCCTACTTTGTGGGCATATAGGACCACGGTTAATACCACCACCGATTTTTTTCCATATCAGTTCGTACATGTAGTGGATTCTATCTTGTCGGTTGAATTCAAAATACCTTCGTTGAAACTAGCTATAGAGATTTTACCAGACACTTCCACATTGGAGGAACGTTTGGTCCACTTAGAGAGGCTTGATGAGCAGCGCCGAGATGATTTAGTGGATCTAGAGGTGAATAAGCATTGCGTTAAGGTCTAGTATGATAAGTTTGTCCGTCCGAGGAGGTTTAGTGAAGGAGATTTGGTCCTTTTATGGGATCAAGCTAAAGAACCCTTGGGGGCAGGGAATTTTAATCCCGTGTGGCATGGTCCTTACATAGTCAAACGTGTGTTAGAGAAGGGGCCCTATGAGCTAGTAGATTATGAAGGGATAGCCTTGGCGGAGCGTAGAAATGGGCTCTATCTTAAAAAGTACTAAGCATGATCTTCACCTAGGGCTGATTATTGTATATTATTGTATAGTATTTTTGCATAGTTAGGTTTTCTTATGGTGATCGGGTTTGTTGATTAGATTTCGTTTCTTATGGAAGATGTCGATGGAGTATTCCGTTTACATAAGATTCACTGATGGTGCTAGCCGCCACACTCAACACTCATCCTCTGCTACTTTTTTTGAACAATGTTGCTGCATATAGTGTCGTTATCGAGCTATTATAGGATTCCATTTGACATGGTGTTCTCTCTCTTGAGGTACGTCTTAATTCGCAGTTAGTAGTGTCAAAACTTAATGGTTTGCATCATGTTAGGGATCCGAAATTATTACCAAGATTCTTATGTGTGATATTGTTAGAACAACAATTTGACAACATAACATACATACATGTTTCAATAATTTATAATCAAGTTGCTGACTCATATGCTAACTATGTGTTAGATTGGCATTTGTTTCATGGAATATAAGCACATCACAAACATACATTTTTACACACATGTAAATAAATAAAATCAATCATCATAAAAGTTTTTCATTAAACATCCAAAATGTGACATCATATTACGTAAGTGTCATAATACAAAAATGAAGCTTCTGAGCCACCAAAATATAATACACGGTAGTACAAAAATGAATCACTCTTAGGTCTCTAAGCATGTGGAGGAGGAGGGGGGTTCTGATCGTGGTAGCACACCACAAATCTAGATAGTTGTCAGAATAACTGAACTCATGCTCATGGTACCCCAACCACCTGATGCTGCATGGCCTCAGGCAAGTCCTCGACTTGCGCCATGGGTACTCTGTGTGTCAGTCATACAAAGTTTGTGTGGATGCTTTGGAGCATCCACTCCCCATCCACACCCATGATATCATCTCCTCTTCCCGTCTGTCTCTGACCAGGGAAGCTATCAGGCCACCGTGGTCCAACATATGCATACATATGACAGAGTGTCACTATGTGTCGTCACACCAAAAACATGTATTTTGAGTCTATATATAAAAAAACTCAAAAAAATTTAATAATTCAAAAAAATTAAAAAGAGGGTTGGGATTCATTACCAATATCACCATATGCTGATCCTGGTGGTAGGGGCATGTCGTTATCTCCCCGAAAATATATCTTTGCATAAGGGTAATCATCAATGGCAATAATCTGTCGCCGCCGCCATGGAAAGAAATCAGCTGGGTAGGGGTTGGACACCCTACCTCTGCCCAGTCTGCGCATAGCATCTGTCCAATGTCATTGGGTCAGATCTCAAACCCCGTGATGAGGAACATCAACTCTAGGGCTTAGCCCCAAAACATCCTTGAAGAAGAACGTGCTCAGTATATTGTCGAAATCGAAGTTTTGTACCCTGCCCATATTGCAGTCACTGGGCTGCTGCTTCATGTTACTCAATAGTGCAGTACCCCAATCGTAGACAGTGGGTCTCATGCACTCCACTACATAGAACATCAATATCTGTGAGGCCTGGTGGAGTGATGCTATCCCTGCTATCCTCCCAAGTGCCAGTAGTATCTCCTTCAGGCCTAGTACAAGGATGGATTTTGTCAGGATCTGACTCCCAACCTTCTTCGTGTCTGAAAAACAGTATACTACAATATACACATCAATGGTGAGGCCACCTATGGGCCCGCAAGAGCGTAGGTTCACCACCTCTCCCCATCGAGACAATCCTATAATGAAATATATGTCTTCCACCTCTATAGTGAGGGACATCCCGTCGATATGGAAAGACTTTGAGTCTGGATCCCAATAGTCTACTAGCATCTGTATGTTGATGTATATGTAACTTCGGAATGTATTCTTCTATGTATTCATATATTGTAACCCGATGTTTATTCCGGGATGTTTCTATTATGCATTTGAGTCATGTTGTCTTACCCCGATGTTCCGATCGGGAGGATTAATAATGTAAACAAGTCATATCAAGTCATTAGGTAAGTCCCCACAGTTTAGGGGCACTTGAGTTATTATACACTAATTAAGGTGTAGGCTCGAGTAGTAATTATTAGGTTGAGTGCACTTCAAGTCAACGGAAGAATATAAATAGAGAGTGAGAGTCTCTCTATTTATCACTTGTGACTTAGCTCTCTTGCTCTTTCAAGTGTGGCGCACCTTTGGAGAAGGAAATCTTTGGCTTGACAGAAGACAGAAGGCTACTGTTGTGTTGGGAGGTCATCTTACTATTTTGGGATCACATCTTGTGGTGATACTATCTTAGAGGAAGTTGAGGGGTTTTCTCCATTTATGGTTTCCCCTCCTAAAATCTTTGTGTCTCTTGTCTCTTGTGATGTATGTGATTGCTGTGCTTGTTATTCTCTCAGTGAAAAGATCTTAACATAATGCTAGCTTAAATGTTGAAAAACTAACACTGTAGCAGTATTGGTTTGGCCCTTAGGTCGTCGAGACACCAAAACCTGTATAGCCCACATGCATGAAGAGCTTGTTGAGCCATCAAATCACCCTGTACAACCTCTTCTATGTCTCCATTGTCCCTCTCCCTCCATTCCAGGACCATCCAGCACATTAAAAATAATTTTTGGTCATTTAAAAAATCATGTGCGCAGCCGCATATGTGACTGTTTGCAAAACAACCATGTATGTACGTGGGTTTGGGATATTTTTCTGTGTATAGCTAGCCCTATATGCAGAAAAAAACCTCGATTTCTGCATGGGCTGAGAAGACTAATCTAGATTGGCCTAAAAGTAAAAAATTAACCATGGAAATTGATAAAATTTACATGAAAATGGAAGAGGACATGAGTTACCTAGAACAAGCGGTGTCGAACTTCACCAAACGAAGCTCCTGGAATTCGTGTTTGAAGTTCTGAGCTCAAATGGGTAAAAAGTTTCAAATGATATGTAATTTTTGAATTTTTTACTATTTATAGAAAAAATTTGAATTTTTTTACCCCCTTTCTATAGTTTTGAACCGTTTCTAACTATTTTATATTGTTTTGGACTAATCTAGTGATGTAGGAGACCGTTTTGAGCGTCGTTTTGACTATTATTTTGACCCGTTCATGTCGATTTTAGGTGTTATGTCTAAACTGGCATATAGGTTAGATGTCACATCCATTTTCATTTTGCATGACCTTATGAAAATTTCATGATAACCTTAGATACGAAACCATTATATATTGTTACATAACCTTCTTGTTGTCTTAGAAGTGACATGATATGAATGGTAGAGCTTGACCATACATGGGTGCCCTAGTTAGCTCCTTTATTATATTTGGTGCCCATGCCAACATTTTTTTCCCTTTAGGGTGTGGGAGTCCTTTGTATAGTATTGTCATGTCTTTGTGTAAGAGCCTCATACTCCTCTTGATATTTTTGCTGGCCTTCTTCCCCTAGGACTCCCTTATATCAAGTTGTAATTGCATTATCATGAGTTTTTCCTGCCTCATTGAGCCTTATCTTGGCTTACCTGAATTTGATTATCATCCATATAGCCTGAGTTCGTCTCATGTCTAGCCATGCAGAGCCATTTTGCATATCCTTTGCAGCTTAATTCCCCTTTTTTTACCGGGAGGGGACCTTCCCCCGAGTGTCGTTATCCAACACATGTGTCCTTGCATTGAGCATAGGTATGTTCCACTACTTGGAACTAGTTTGTTTGCCCATTGACACTCGTCTCCTCTTAGTCTGTAACTACAAATCACTTTTATTCTTTTTCAACCTTTTCAAAATATTTGAAAAAGTCCAAAAAAATTAAAAAAAACAAAAAGCCAGACAAGAAAAGATGTTATCTTTAGCAGTAGTCGAGCCGTGTCACCTTTGAACAGAGCACTATATATCTTTGGCAGCAATCGAGCCATTTCTCTAAGTATATCTCCACCGACTAGTTAAGCTTCCAGTCCCTATGGAGCCTCTGTCGATGCCTCTTGTGTCGCAGAGATGTCCTAGTTTTGTATATCGAGACTATGCTTCCTGCATTCAGTCACCATTCACCTTTATGCTCTTGTTCAAAGGAAGTTGAAACCTGAGTCGCCCATTCCCAGTACTGATACTGGTTCATGCACATTATGATCGAGTCCTTCCACGTTATACAACTTTGTTGAGTACCTCGTGTTGGATGATGGGGAATGCCTTAATGCCCTCCTTCCAGTGGATTTCAGCCCATCGACTGTAGATCATTTATTCTGGGATAGGAATCTAGAGTCATTTTTGAGTGCCTTGATACTTGCAGTCATCAGTGGCAGGTTCCCTCACCACTGAAAGTTTTTGGGAATACATCAATGTCCCCTGATCGATGGATCCTTTCAAGTGTTCAAACTCAACACCTTTATTCACACTTGTTAGTTTGCACTCTAGTACCTTGATTCCCATTTTCATTATCGGTGGGTGATCTCGTGTCTGTTAATGATATACATCAATGACGGGTAATAAGATGATGGAATACTATGTTCGACCTCGACACCTCTATTCACATAGTAGGACATGTAGCCATAGCGGATTGTGTAGAAGACCTTCCAAATTGGTGGCATTTCATATATGCTATCTCCTTGATCGTGCCAATGTTCATGAGATTTAATCTCTCATGACTTGATTCTAGTCTATGTCAGATGTTTCTAGTCATTATGGAGATCTTGATCCATTATATATCTTAAGCCTTCATGGAGATCATAATCCTTTGTATATATTCATCATGGAGATTCTGATCTATCTATATTGTACGTGGCGATGACCACACATGCCATATTTTGTATCATGCCTATTCTTGGCAATTGTACTCTTATGTATCCGGGACTGCTATATCTACTTGCAGTTATGTGCAGAGTTTGATTATTGTATTGTACTGTTGGTTGGCTAGTTCTTCAGCTTGGTTCTTCATCACTCCACTTCTGGGATGGACTTATAATGTATTTTATCCATCGTATGACCTCTCTGACCTCACACATTAGGGGGCATCTGTTACAACTGATTTTACCACACATGGTAGATCACACCTTTATGGCCTTCCCTGTCCCTCTGCAGACTCTTTAGACCCCATGGACCATTTTTGTACCTTTGATGTTTCCAATATCATCCCTAAAAACATGTCTTATTTGCTATACGCGACTTTTAAACCTGTTCTCGTGTATATACGCGTATTTGACCCTTAAACCTGCGTACATCAGGATGTGTGCAAAAGGCCAAATAGTTTTGGAGTTTTCCTTGATGTGGATTTGAATCACTTGTCTCTTGGCCTTCCATATGCCTTGATATCGCTCAGATTCAACCTTCCATTACCCCATTGAAGCACTATATAAGGAGCCCTTTGGATACATTGAAAGGCGGAGGAATTGAAGAGCAAGAGAACTCTAGTCCATTATTGCTGGAGCTTGTACTTGAGTCTACATCCCTTTGTCCCTTGGAGCACTTTGTGTTCTTCCCAAGATTTCCTTTCCTTGTGAGCTTGCTATCGAGAGATGGAGGATTGAAGTGGTGGAGGCCCAGGTGGAGGACTCAGTTTCTCCAATTCACAGACATGCCAACAGAGGTTGTCACTATTGTAATCTCTATTTTATATTAATAGAAATATCTTTTCCTGTCTAATAATGTGTATTTAAATGAGTATTGAATCCATGAATGCTTTTAAATGCTTATATTTTATTGATTATATATGCTAGAGTAGTTCTAACACAATTATATATAGTATGCTTGTCTTATTTGCTGAATGTTGAGATAGCAAATTACTTATACAAGTGAGAGTGGAAAAAGCTCAATGGGGATCTACATCAACCATTCAGAATAAGGTATGTATCAAGATCCTTTAGTGTTAGATGTTTGGTTTCTCTTGCATATTGGAAAGGATTGATTTATGCGGTTACTCTATCTATTGTGGTACCCCAAGCCATAGGAAGTTTTCTCCGTAACATCAATAACAAATTGTTTTCAATTCTTTATTGTTATTGTTAATTTCATAGTTTTTTTATATTTGTTTAAAACAAATTTAATAAAAAAAAGGAATTAAATCAAAGAATGATAAATTAAAACAATTTGTATTATGTTGTTTAAATCTTAATAGATAACATAAATGAGCAAGATACTGTGGAAAATGAACCCACTAATAACCAAGAGCCTAACCCAAACATGAACCCAAACCCAAACTCGGAGGGGGAAGAAGAATGAAACTCACAGATTCTGCCACGTTTGGCTGCATTGAGGCGCCTTAGCTCATCTATTAGAGGGGCAGATCATTTGAGACAATCTTTAGCCGAGGCATTTGACACAATAACAAACACAATTGTCAATTTCCAAGGAGCTCTATACAACATTAGATTGTACAGACAATCCAGGAGGCAATACTACTCCGATGGTTTGAGTTATAAAGACATCAAAGACCTAAAGATTACAAAAGACCAATTATTTTCGTTATTCTAGGACCTTAGCACCGGATTGGTTCCACCCACTAGTCGAGCACACATTTCCATAGACTGGTGCATGGAACCAAATATAAAGGCCAATTGGATGGATCGTTGGTATATGGTATTTGATGAAGACCCTCACGGGAATAGGCACATCCCATTTTATTTCCTTAGGAAGTTGTATGCAGAATTCATCCTAGGGAAACATGATAACTATTTAGATATCTTAGGCTTCCAGGGTGTTGGTCATGGGATGCCCCAACATAGGGAAGGGGCCAGGACGAATCCTAACCATGTGCCACGCCCTCCATGCACACCAAAACCCCCTCGGCTATATCCTCCTGTGGGTCCTGTGATTGAGTATACACAAAAGGCCTTATTTGACTTGGCAGATATATTGCTTTAGCATGGGACTGATGTCCAAGGAAATGTAGGCCAAGGGGTTGGCACTTCTAATTCCTGCCCATCGCACAGTAAGGATCCATCTACAGATCGCATAGGAGATGTAGAGCATTTAGAGCATCATGTTACTCCACATCCTTGCACATCCTGTGGAGGCATATGCTATGGCCCTGCTTTAGACTTCTGAGACGATCGATTACTTCGATTTGTAACTAAAACTCATTATTTTTAGATTATATTTTGTTTCATATCACAATTTTCAATTGTTTTGCAATTTATTTCTATTTAATTATCTAGTAAATTTCGTGAACAAATATACATTTGGTGTCCCATGTCACCCCAGATTCGCATAGTCCACCGATTAATGTTGAGAACATTGATGCTGCTGTCAATATTGCATATGGATTTGGTTCTTCACCATTAGCGGTAAGAACTATACTTGTTAATTTGTCAACATTATTTACATATTTATAGTAGAGATTGTAACTTTCAATACATCCTAATTTTGATACAATATCTTTTATGCAGGGTGATCAGGATGAGTACATTGAATACTAGCCTAGTCCCTCTCATGTAGAGGTAGATTCCCATATGCAGGTATTATTTTAAATATGCTTTTAATTATGTTTCACTTTCTTTGGAAAAATCATTTTCCATCCATCATGTATATGTCTCATTTTATTCGTATTATCTGACATTGACATATGTTACATTATGTAGACATCCATTGAGCCATTGGTTCTTGAATATCACCAAAGCGAGGTTGTTGCCAACCCACCTATTCCCCCTCGCCAGGTACATGTATGTTTCGCTTTCTTTGAAAACATCATTTTCCATCCAGGTAGTATATATGTCTATGATTCTTTTTATTATCTGAATTTGACATATGTTATTTTATGCAAGCCTCTAGTGAGGCACTCGTACATGAAGGGCACCAGATCGATGACCCACCTATGACGAGCCAACAGGTACATTTATGTATCGCTTTCTTTTAATTGTGATTTTAATGATTCAACATGTACTTTTTTAATTTTTTGAAATTGTCTAACAATTACTTGTCAACCCTAGTGATAGCATGCAAATTGGTGTTCATGAAACCCTAGTTGGTTTCCAATTTGTACATGTCCATGCATTTCTAGTTCCATCTCTTAACTTGTAAAGAGCTCACTAAACCCTAGTTCCATCTCATAACTTGTCAACCCTAGTGATAGCATGCAAATTGGTGTTCATGAAATCCTAGTTGGTTTCCAATTTGTACATGGCAATGTAATTAAATGTACATTAAACTAAAAACATCAAAAAATGTAAATTTCAACAACTCGAGAGCATGTTATTTTCTGAATTCTATTTGTTGGTGTCTAAAGACACCATTCTTGGCACGTCCAATGTGCCATAGATGGTGCTTGTATCCTAGGCACACGAAAGGCTAGACAATAGTAACATCATTAAAAAAAAAAAGAACCCAATGAAAATGTGCAAACATGATTTATAGATAAATCACCCGAGGTTGTACGATCATGTTTATAGTGTTCAGTATCCTCTGAATAATATTATGTCTGTGACTGGTACCCGTCAATCATAGTCTTATTACATTGGGAATAAACTAAGGATAAATAATTGAAATTGTGCTTCAGCATTCACTTTAAAGGTTAAATTACACACCTGACAATGCACTTAGATGAGTAGGCCATATGGATTATCTCTGGTGCTGATGGTGTCCATCAGTTTTTCGTGCTCTATATGAGGTAGCAAGTATCATACATGTGACCTATTTTTGTGACCAAGTGTGTGCAGTTTTATGTTTATACCAACTACTAGGTTGGTGAAGTGGTATACAATAGTTATTGGTCTATAATCCTGATATACATACCCACCCTTCCTTTTATGTCATGCTGCAAGTGTCAAGTACTCCCCTTTTATAACCATCGAGCCAGTTGGGAATTCAATATTTTCATCATCTATGACAGGTTCGAGAATGGTTTGTTTCCCCTCTAAGAAACATGTCAACCAATAGTCAGAACCCCATTCATTATTTTTTGGGGAAACCACTGCATATATCTGACCTGCGAAAGGAAATAGGTCGAGTTAACAATACATTTTTTAAATAAGGTCTTACATTTCTAATTTCGACATAAATTAAATTCTACATAGTTCAAGTAAACATAATACATAAATGAATTTTATAATTTAGGTACTACTCATGTACCTGCTTGTATGAGATCCGATATGTGATCATAGTCTATAGAAATATGTTTCTGATCATCTTACAAATGGTCTATTTTATTAACCCCATTAAAATTGGTGCCAAGTGTCACTTGATCCCATGTATCAACGGTATATGTATACTCACAATAATCCCATTCATCGATGCTACGGGAACTGCAAAAGCAAGCCTTCAATCTTGTCCAAATTTGTAGGGCCAAGTTGTTTGAGCTTCTAATTGAATGAAACTATCGAGTTCCATGCACTGTGTTCACCCAGTGTGTTTGGAATCAGTCTACATTTGTCACCTCCTAGAATATTCTTCGCACTAGGTGTTTCCTTTTTTCTTTTTCTCCCATGACAGATGCACACCATTTCATTATAGATGCAGCGTCTCGAAGGTGAGCACATGTAAACTTCATCTCTTCCCTTTGGAGGGCATTTTTAATGCATGCACGAGCACCATCTTGCTCTCCTTTTCCATGACCAGTTTCAAAGTAGTTCCATACATGTGGCACCTTGTATTTTATGTGCAACAAACATAACCATTCAAATACATGTGCATTCTTGAACTGTCTAGCACAACCATCTAACCAAATGAAATGACGATAAAATGGTATATCCATAGCTATCACATGATCATAGAATAATTTAAAGCAATGTTGCACATAATGGATGTCATGGGTCCAATCGTCACTTATGTAGAAGTGACTTTCTTTCATCACACGTTTCTCTTTGTTGCTATTTGGCCCATGTCGATACATGATATGCACCATTATGCTCACCTGCTCAGAGTGATAGTATTAACTTTGTATTTCATTTTGTGGTTGTAGGGTGTAATTTTCTGCAAAGTCAACCACTGATAGTATTGTTCCGAGAGGGATGGTGTCCTGGCATATTCTGAATTGCTCATCTTGCCACCATGCCATATCGACATGTTGAATGTACTGTTGGATCTTTCCACGAAACTCTGAAATAAAATCATAGACTTGCACCTGGTGTAAAAAAAAACATTGTTATAAAACCACATAAAAAAATGTGTACATGAATATTAATATGTCAATATTCAACAATTTACCTGTGAAGTCAACAATTTAATCTTCCTGCTTTCTTTCCCATCATGTAGCTGATATGTCTCATACTGATAGTTCTACTTCTCGACAATTGCATTCTCGGATGCTTGATATTCACTTTCATGGATGCAATCAGACCATAATGATAGCCCACCACAATTGTTTCAAGAACTGTATACACATTGTTTTAAGTAATGTGTTTGCCCATCTTGCCTCGGACACATTATGCTATGGATGAAATCTCTGGATGACATTGGCGGTACTATACTTGAGCATTCTTGAACATGGTTAGGATGCAAAAAATGACGTGTATGTGCAAATGTATGGTAATATAGGTCAAACTCTATGTGGTACCTACAACAACAAGTGTTCCGGATGGTATTGATTCTAAGATACCAAGGCTTGCATTTTTCAAAAGATCTTTTCTCGAGCCTTAGCTCTACGTGGGAAACTTTAAACATCTCGAATAGTTGAGTTTGTGTCATGTCAAGATAATGTTTAGCATGAGGTTCATTGTTTCTATAACCCCTACAATGTTTTAACAAATCCTTCATGTTAGAAGAAGGCCTAGTGTTATCATGCCAAAATGTGTGCACTAAGCCCTTCACTGCTTCGACTATCTTCATGTATTTGCGGGGAAACCTACTGCTAAATGCCCATAATGCTTCCATTTGTCCCTCTACATCAAGTTTGTCTCTTCTTACTGAATATTTTTTAAGTGTCTTTGGATGTAAAGGCACAATTTGTGATGTGCATTTAAGTGAAAAACGTTGTCTTGTGGATCTACATACAATTGATTCAGTCAATACATGATGACCCACATTACAGTCCTGTGAATGAGGTTTTTTTACCAATCGATGTGAATGCAGCAACAAGAGATTTAACAATGTGATTACTTGATTCATTATTCTTCATTGTTCTTATTCCTAAATTTCTTCTAACAGTTGCCATATTTCTATATTTAAGCAAAGCTAAAAACAATTGGCATTTACCAGATTTGGATTTGTTATCAAAATATTGTTTCATTATTTGAGAACAATGACGAAGGATAGTGTGTTTAGCCACCTTACCTTCCATGGAATTCAATTCACTCTCATCCACTTGTATGCGTTTAGGAGTTCTCTTTCGTTTTGATGCAAAAATTCTTGCCGTTTGAAATTTTGGAGTGACGTTTACATCCACTACAAGATGACAACTTCGATTAGGAGGTTGAACCACCGGCCATGGTTGTTGCTGAGTCACATTTGCATCAGGAGTAACATAATTATTGAAATCTTCACAAGATTGTCTGTTTACTAATGGATCAATAATATCAACTTCCGTATAACCAACTTCCTTTAATGTTGCATTATCTTCCTCAGCCTCTATGTGAGTTATCTGTTGAGGGGGAATGGGAACTATTTGCTCATGTAATGAATGCCAATGATTTCTTGAATCTTCCCTCTTTTTTAATTTTTTATTTTCAACTTCTTCTAGTGTAAGAACCTTCCTCTCTGACTTTCGACCTCTATTACATACATTCCCCATTGAAATTCACCCAAACTTGTACAAAACTGTGGAATTATGTAAGTAATGATTAAATTGCATGTTGAATAGTTCTTTGTGTGCGGGTTTAGAAGAATTATGTCTTTTTCTATAGTAAACCTGTCCCACAGCACACAACCCAACACTTCTAATATAACACATATCGCATATTTGATATAATGCACCTCCATTTTATCACATATGCGATATGGATACAATGCTTTTTAATTAACGGGTAGTTTTTTTACATGATCTCCAAAATGCATATGCAATATATCGCATATGCGATTTAGCGCTCACTAAATATGCAACTTGACTGATCTATGCTTATCAAATATTAAAATATTAAATATCAAATTGTTGTGCTCTTACTCAACAGCCTTAAAAAACAAATTTCATGAAACAAAATTTTGAATTTCTTGTTTCAAATATACAGAATCTGCAGCTACTGAAATGGTGACATTCCATTAGCTACTGAAACGATGAAATTCCATGTTTTTTACAACGTTTGTGAACTATGCTTAGTTGACAAAAAATCACTACATTGAAATCATTATTTTGAATGGGTTTACATTTCAAATTAAGGGGTAAGCTTTGGTTTTTATGCCTCTCACCATAATCCTTATTTGAATGTTCAACAATTGGTATGTTTTATTTGTTAATTGCAACTTGGACAAGGTCCTAGAACATCAAAGGCTAAATATTTTATGCAGGGGTGCCTTACCCTAAGTTCATCCTCTAAAACTTTGAATCGTACTTGATCTTACCATAAGTGTTTAGTTTCGATCTTTATAATATGCTCTATATCGTGAATTATATTCTTGCATGTAAGGTTTGGGGTTGATTTGATGATTTATGTCGTGTCGTATGCTCGCCATTTTCGAAGGTTGAGATCATTATACAGTAAGGTCGACATGTTAACGCCCAAGGTCCATTCCTTATGGTTGTTTCGATTCATGTCGCCATATCCAAATCTGATCCACTTGATTGTAGATTGACATGGTATTATTGCACTTGTACATAACTCTGTAACGACATTTAATTGCAGTACGAACTCAGCGTCGTGTCCTCCTGCTTGTCGAACACCTGTGATTCATTCAAGTCATGGTTTTATGTCGATTAGGCCAGATAAATTATGGCGAAACGAGTTTATACTAGAGTCTTCACCGTCACTTTCTATTATTTGATTACCTCTCTGTGTGATCATTCTCCTCCACTCATGCCAAGTTTACAGGGTTCTTGTCTGGGTTCACTCATGTTGCATTTCGTTTATGAGAGATTCGGGTTTCATTGTTTATGTTTTCTGCTTGGTTTGCATCCCGAATGCTCTCTCTCTAGCTTTCTGTCTTGTTGCGATCTGTGGTATCTTCTCTGTGCGCAAATGCATGCATTTGCGCTCGTAGCCATGGCTACGGTTGTCAGGGTCGAGCCCAATGACACAAAGCTTCTTGATGAAAATCCTGAGCTCTTAGCTAAGGTAGAAGCAGTTGGGTGGCTTCCATTTATCCGCAAGTTTGCAGACTCAAACCCTGAGGTGACTAGGTTATTTTCTCTTTCGCTGGTTGATGCTAGGGTTAAGGTGGCCGACCTCCAGTTCAGAGTCGATGAGCACTCAGTTGCTTTAGCTATGGGTTTACCGTTAACAGGAGAACGTTGGTTTAAATCCAAGTAGATGAAGGCTACTGAATGGAGACAGATGTTGAATAACCCTTGCCAGCATGTGTCCTTTAGAGCTGGTGTATCACGGAAATATTTTAAGAAAGAAAGGCGGCCGGTTTTAGATGTTATTCACAGGTATGTGACCTGCCAGGGTCATCTTTCCTCTGCATATGTCTATCAACTCAGATTGATGACTGTTTTTCTCGGCTTGCCTATTAATTTACCCTATTATTTAGTTCAGAGCATGACCAAGATGTCTTCGGCCATTAAGAAGGGGCCTAAGAACATCGGTTGGAGCCTTTTTCATCATGGCCTTGTTAGGATGTTGGTGGAGAGAGAGTTGTCTAAACGAAATAGATCATGGGACGATTTTCTGGAACAAAATGGCTTTATGGCATTTTGTCATTGTCAATTGGATTGCGCCGAGGAGTGTGTAAGGTATAACCAACCTTGGAAAGTCCCGACTCCGCCTGTACATGAGCCTATGCCAAACCCTGATGATTGTAAAAATCCTAGAATCCACGAAGATTCCACCTCTACTCCTGTACAAAGCCCTGACTCTCCCATGCGTTCTAAGCGTAGGAGGAAATATTTAAACTTTTCCCTGGTAACGACGAACCGTAGTGACAAACCTCGTAAACAGGTGAGCAAGAAGGCGAATGATAGGGTTACTGGTAGGTTTACTAGAAGTATGGTATCCAAAGTCAATGTTGTTAAATCCCCTGTGAAAGATAACAAAGACATTGAAACGGTCGTGTTAGATGACGAGGAGAATACACTTGTCTCGCATGATGGCCCTGATATGGATACTGAGCCTATCATTCACCATGCAGATAATAGTCCTCATGTTTCTGATAAGAGTCCTCAAATTGACTCTGTGCTTGATCCTCCAATTAAGGGCAAATCTATTGAAGTGAATTTACCTAGTTCTTATCGAATTGGTGAAGCAGTTCACCCACTCTTTGTTAATTGTTTACTGGATAAGATACGCTGAATGGAGGAAGAAGTAACAGATATGGTAGCACATAGTGATGCTATGAAAGATGAGAATGTAATTTTGAAGGAGAAATTCGATTCAGCTGATAAACGTATGTTGCGTCTGAAGAAACACAAGAACAATCTAATTTGGAGAGTTATGAAACCGCAACATGAGAATAATAAAAATGAGGAAAAAGTTCGTGAGCTGAATGCTCAAGTTACTTTGATGCAGTTTAAAGGTCATTCATAGAATCCGGTGACTGGTGTGAATATACAGGTGTTTAATACTCCTGTTAAATCATAGTATTTTGGGAATACTCACTATTTTACTTATGTCTAGAAAGTATTTCAGGTTTGAAGTTTGTAAGTAAAAGCAGCAGGTGATAATGATGTTATTTTTTGGTTTTCCAGGTATTGTTTTAATTTGATTGATGGATTATGTAAGTTAGTTTATTTACTATCGCGTTTGTGTTAATTTTTACTGTGTAGCGTTGCAGATGATTTGGTTGATGCGTTTTTCCCAGATTTTGGTGATCGCTCAATTTCAGGATGATCCCCGGAGAATCATGAACAAATCGGTTGAAATCGTTTTCAATGATGGATATGCCATCTCCCAGGATTCACTAAATTACTAGTGTATTTATCATTTTATGATTCAGTGTCATGGGTTGAACCTTTTGTAAATTTTGGGATATCGTGACGTATATAGAAAATGACAATTTCATTTGTCATTTTTTCTATTTTGGACAATTTGGTTAAGATTAACATGATGTAGTTTCCTGTTTTCTAGAACTATCTCCATGTGAGATTAAATGTATTTAAAGGAGACATGGTTTACTGTAAAAGGGTCGATGGTTGGGAAAGGGGACGAAGCAGGATCACCTTATCATTTTTCTGTAGCTAAAGACAATTTCTTGTTAGCAGTTGCATAATCCTTTGACTGGTGATATATATAAGTATATTTTGCAGTATTATTACTATGGAAATGTGCTTATAGTATCAATTGATCTTGTTATTTCTTTTCGCACTTTTTATGTTTTGTTATATTTCTTTAAAGAAATGTGCAAATGCATCATGTTTAACTGTCGATTTATGCTGGTTTTATTTGCAAATTTACGTCATGTAATAAATCTAATGTTATAATCATAATGTATGTGATATACTTGTTTACTATGTTGTCTTGTTTAGATCTCAGAATTTCTTCTGAATGTGTTTCGGTATTGTTTGCACAGTAGCATTATTTGCAAGTTGATTCTAGGGTTAATATTTCCATGCTCCTGATCAGGATAGGATAGTTAGGATATATAAGTGGTAGTTTTTATTTATTTTTCAGAAAACATATTGAATCAGATTTTACATTTATATTTTGATAAGTTATCTTTTAATCTTGTTATGAATGTACATGTGTTCATAATGTAATTTACGAAAATGATTCAGTTTGTTAATATTTTATTAACTATTAATTCTTGTATTCATAGATTAATTGGTTAATTAGATTAGTCATCCAGTTATCAGTTGTGTAATATACAACTAACTTAGTAATTATCTTTACAGTTTTCTTTGTATATTCATAGGTGTACTATAGAGTTAGTTAATAAACAGTAGCTTCACTTTTCCTTTGTGTCTCCTCCTATAGTTGGGAGTAATTTTTAGGGAAGGAAACAGGGCCTTAATCCTGTCAGAGACAGCTACCCAACGAATGAGAGCAGCTTTGAAAGCTTTTGGATCAAGTTGTCTCTTGGTTGACTATTGTGCCAATTCGGCCCATCAACAATGGCGCTAGAAGGAGGGCCAGCTTAAGCAAATGGCTAATGAGAACAATCCTGTTCATAATACTAATCACCCCTCTACTCCTGAATTCACACCACCTTCTCGATCGGGTGAACTACAGTCATCATCTCAACTACAAACATTCCAGTCATCACAATTAGGTGAGACCCCACTGAACGATACTGTTCGAAGCCTTATCTATCAGTTCAACTCTAGTGGTACCCATCCACCTGAAGAACTTGACTAGTTCAAATAGGCCATCAATGAATCCCGAAGGATTTTAACCAGAGCTTATTCAAATCTCATTGGGATCCAACCCACTGAATTGCCTCTTCCCTAGATCAGATGTCCCCGCACTCACCATACTGAGTCTGCACCTGAAGAACAGGATCAACCTTTAGGTGTCTTCCCTGACCGTCAATTACAACAGTCTCTAATAGGAACGAATCAACCTTCATTTTCTTCAGTACCACCTGCTTCAGGAGGGTCTGGTCGACCACCATCACCGCCACATTCACCTCCTCACATTTTTCAAACACCACCTTCACCACCTCCATCACCAAGGAACATGGCAGGTTTAAACCCGAACCCCAATGCCAATATGCCATGGTTAGCTCAGGATGCGGTTGCTGTTCTAGGTGATCAACATCCTTTGCCAAAGCATCCTGAGAAATTGTTTCCCAAGTTCAATCCCGAGCTGAAAGAGCCAACAAAATATCATGTTAAGAAATTCATGCTAGTAGTTCGGCTTTTGAATGTTGAGCACGAAGATGTAGTCTGTCGACTTTTCCCTTATACATTTGAGGGAAAAGCCTCGACTTGGTATTTTTCACTTACCGCTGGTTCTATTACCAGTTGGAATGAATTCGAGTTGGTTTTCATGAATAAGTTCAGAGACGATAAGACTCCAGTTGTCTTGGTGTTAGAATTGTCTAAGATCCGTATGGAAACCAAGGAGAAGGTCAAATATTTTAACCAACGATTCTTGACTCTAAGAAAACAGAATTCATGCCACCTCAAGGTCAGCTGAAGATGTCACTATTGAATTCTATACTTCAACCTTGTTCATGTCAATGGCCATGTTTGTCAGGAGAGTGGCCAAACCCACTCTCACTGAAACCTTTGATGAAGCCATTAAGGTCGAGAAGGACATGTCTGCTATTAAGACGAACCCTGGGGTAGACACTGATTCTGCATCTTCTTCTCGCAAAAATAATGAGAGCCCTTCCAAAACCACAAATCCTGAGAAAAAGGGTCAAGAAGCATTAGACTTAGAAAGCATTCAAAGAGTCATAAAAAAGTTGTCCAATGAAATCATAGATTTGAAGAAAGGTACTTCTGAAAGTACTCCGAATAAAGAACCACCTAGAAAGCCTTTTAGAAGGCCATTCCAAAATACAGCTGCTAGACAGACCCCACCCTCTGAGGTTAATAATGTAGATGAAATTAATAGCTTCCTAAAATTATTAGTCTCAAGCCTAGAAACGTCAGCTAAAAGTGAAACCCAATCTTCTGGACAGAATTCTGAAGATACCCAAGGCATAGATAATAACACTAAAGAAAAACCCCCTCAAGTTATCAGTCACTTCTGGGATACCACAGAATTGAATGATGATGAATATGTTGCTGTTGTGAATGTCAATCAGCATCAATATATTACTAGAAGCAAGAAAAATCAGTCCTCAGGGGAACCTTCAGCAATGCCTATAGATGACAGTGTAGTTGTCAAAACAAAAAACCAACCTTCGAATACTAAGTCTCCACCTTATCTTGATTTAGAATATGATCTGGTTGAGGATTTGAAGAAAATAAAATCTAATATTTCTATCTATGAACTCCTCAAATTGCTTGTGATTCAAGATAAGATGATGCAAGGGGTTTCTCTAAGTAAAAATGAAAAAACTCCCTCCACTCAAAACAGTTCTGCTAGTACCAAAGATGATCCAAAAGCTTCAGTTAATGCCTCGGCCATAGGTAAGAAATCAGACTCCTCAACTCCTCCTTTTTTGCTTAGGTTTGAAATATGCAATCGTAAAGTGCACAATTGTATGATAGATTCAGGGGCTTCGAAAAACGTCATGCCATATTCGGTATGCAAAAAGATTAATGCAGTCCCCGTGCCATGTGATACAAGCATTGTGCAACTTGATCGATCTAATGTAAAGGTAATAGGAAAGTTGAACGAAGTACTGATAAGATTAGCCTCAAACCCTCAGGTTCATTTCATCATTGACATAATTTTTGCAGACATCCTTGAGGCATATGGTTTATTCCTCAGCAGAGATTGGTCTGAAAAATTGAAAGGATATTTTGCAACGGGCTGGTCACACTTATGGCTTCCTCAGAATGGCCGTCCAAACAAAATCAAAATTGATCGAGAGCGTTATATGAAGCACACGGTCACTGAACTAGATGACTCAAATGAGCTCGTGTTATTCACTGATACTATAATGGGAAATTACATGGTTGATTCCTTTTTTGGAAAGCTTGAGGCTGAAACATCATCAGTCCAAGATCCAGAACAACAGTCCGAAGTTTTTCATTTCACACAAGTTTTGGATAAAATTCCAGTTCGAAACATTGCACATTTAGACCTGAATGATGGCCTCTGGTCTCTATACTTTGACGGGTCTAAGTCAAAGGAAGGAGTTGGGTCCGATTTCTTGTTGATAGATCCCCAGGGAAAAATACATTTTGTTGCTTGCAGGTTGGAATTTGAGTGCACCAATAACATTGTTGAATATGAAGCCCTTATTCAAGGGCTGAAAAAGGAAATTGACCTAGGAGTTAAAGCTTTGGTAGTGTTAGGAGAATCTGAAATTATCGTTAGACAGGTACGCAACACTATACATTGCATTGCTGGACATCTAAGAAATTATCAGACAGAGGTGTGGAATTTATTATTATCATTTGAAGATTTTAATATAAATTCTATTCCTCGTTATTTGAATCAGGAAGCAGATCTGTTAGCTAACGTTGCTTCAAGGTTAATTCAATTTGAAGGGATGCTTACTGATTCTTTCTTTGTTGAACTTCTTTTCAGGCCTTCCATACCTGATAACATTGTCAATTGGAGAGTTTTTTACCATGACGAGAAATTAATCAAGTTTTTGACCATGAAAGACACCTTCAAAGACGTAGTCATTGACGAAATGACTCATGACGAAGATCTGTAAAACTTTTCGGTAATTCATAAACCTTGTTCAATTGAAGAATCTCTTAATCAGGTCAGTACTCTTCCTAGATCTGTAATTAAACTGGAGAAATTCTACGATTTGAAAGACAAATTTAAAGGTGCAAGGAACTGTAAAACCAACAGCTCTACTATGCAATCTGAAGTCATAAATTTAGGCTCTGAACATAGTCCTCAATGTGTCAATCTGGGCAGTACGTGTACCCCCCAGGAAAAAATAGCCTTCATATGACTCTTTAATGAGTTTAAAGAAATTTTTGCTTGGACATATGATGATCTTAATACATTTGATCCAAACATTATGCAACATGTCATCCCCATGAAACATGCTAAACCATTCCAGCAGAAATTGAGAAAAATGCACCCTAGCATAGAACCGGTTGTTAAGAAAGAGCTTAACAAACTCCTCGCTGCTAGAGTAATTTTTCTAGTGCAGCATGCGCAGTGGGTGGAAAATATCGTCCCCGTTAGAAAGAAAAATGGTGATATTAGGCTGTGCGTCGATTTCCGAAATCTAAACAGGGTTTCAGAAAAGGACAATTATCCCGTTTTGCCTATGGAAAAGATATTACAACAAGTTTCTAGATCTAAAATGTTCTCACTTTTAGATGGATTTTCGGGATACAATCAAGTATTAGTATCCAAAACAGATCAATTGAAAACAACCTTTAGAACCCCTTGGAGAACTTATGCTTATAGAAAAATGTCATTTGGTTTAATTAATGATGGAGCAACATTTCAAAGGGCAATGGATATTGCGTTCAGAGGCCTGATCGGCCAATTTGTTGTCATTTACCTTGACGATATAACTGTCTTTTCAAAAAATAGAGCTGATCACCTAATACATCTTAGGAGGGTTTTTGAGCGTTGCAGGAAATATGGGATCTCCCTGAATCCCAAGAAATCCATCTTTGCGGTTACTGAAGGTAAGTTATTGGGTATTGTAGTTTCAAAACAAGGTATCAATATTGACCCTGAACGTACCCAGGCTATAGCATAGATTTATATGCCTCACTCAAATAAAACTATGCAGTCATTTCTAGGAAAAATAAATTTTGTCTCCAGGTTTATTCCTAGTTTCACTGAGATTGTCAGACCGCTTCAGAAAATGATTAAGAAAGATGTTGATTTTAAATGGTCTGCTGAAGAAAAGAAATCTTTTCACGATATATTAAAATATATTGCTGAAGCTCCTACCTTAACAAGCCCGTATTTCTCTAAACCATTTATTTTGTACACTTTTGCTTCTGACTCTTCATATGCCATTGTTTTAACGCAGAAAAATCAGGAAAACAATGAAGCTCCCATTGCTTTTACAAGTTCCGGTTTTAACGGTGCAGAGCTCAATTATCCAGAAGTAGACAAACAAGCGTTTGATGTCTTTAAGTCAGTAAAATATTTTAGGCCTTATCTACTTAAGTCACACACCAAGGTTATTGTGCCATATTCCGCAGTCATAAATCTTTTGGTGCAAAAGGACCTGGGTGAAAAGCGAGCCCATTAGGTCACAGCACTCCAGGAGTATGACCTGGAAATCAAGCCTTTGAAGATTGTCAGAGGACAGGGACTTTGTAAGTTGGCAACTGGATCTTCAGATGTGTCTGAATCTGATCTGCACTTTATCGATGAACATTCTCTATGTGAAAGGGAAGTTTTTCCAATCTCAGCCCCTTCTGATTCCTGGTATCATGACATTAAGTTATTTTTATTGCATGGAAATGCTCCTGAACATTTAGATCCATGCAGCAAAAGGGCTTTGATATTAAGTTCTGCCCCATATCAGCTGATTGATAACATTCTGTTCAAAAAGAATTTCGAAGGGGTCCTCCTTTGTTGTTTAGAAAGAAATGAAGCTGATAGTGTGTTGCCTCAATTACATGCAGGGCCAGCTGGGGGACACTTTGGCGGAGAAACCACTGCACATAAAGTAATCAAAGCTGGGTATTACTGGCCTATGTTGTTCAAAGATGCATATGCCTTTGCTAGGAAATGTCAGGAGTGTCAGAGAGTAGGCGGTAGACTTAAGAAAGCAGCATTACCTCTCCAGCCTGTTATTATTGAAGTCCCATTTCAACAATGGGGTTTGGAAATTGTTGGTCCAATTACACCAGCTTCCGTACAGTAGCACAAATGCATTCTGACATCCACCAATTATTTCACTAGATGGGTCGAAGCCATCCCCTTGTGTGTGGTTAACTCAGAACAGGTGATATCATTCCTTGACTCTTTTATTGTCACCAGGTTTGGCGTTCCAGAATCTTTGATTTTTGACAATGCAACCTACTTTTCTTCTGTAAAATTAACAGAATATGCATTGGAAAATGGTATAAAGTTAAAGTATTCAGCCAATTATTATCCTCAGGGTAAGGGATTAGCTGAATCCTCCAATAAAAATTTAATTAAAATTATGAAACGCACGGTGGCTAATCATCACAGAAATTGGCACAACACCTTATCAAATTCCCTGTGGGCTGATAGAGTGACTCCTAAGGATGCCATAGGCAATTCTCCTTTCTTCCTGGTATACAATAAAGAAGCTATCTTGCCTCCTCATCTATTTTTACCCTCTCTATAGATATCCCATTCAGTGCAGGAAACAACATGTTCTGCCATGGAACATCGGATTAATACCCTACTTAAACTAGAGGAAGAAAGAGAGTTGGCCAAAAAAAAAATTGACCAACACCAGAAGACAGTGAAACGCTGGTTCGGTCATAGAAAATCAGCTAGTAGGGATTTGGAAGTAGGTGACCTAGTTCTCAAATGGGACAAAGAGCACGAAGATAGAGGAAAACATACCAAGTTCCAATGCCTGTGGCTAGGACCGTTTATCATTATAGAAAAGATTGGTCCTAGCACATTTAGGTTGCAGACGCTGGAGGGAGACATCGAGAACCTTCCGGTAAATGGTCATCTGATCAAAAAATATTTCTGCTGATCCCCATTAAGGGATTATCCTGTATATACCTTGTGTGGTTCTCTCGGTTTGTCAAACTTTTTAGTGTGTTTATTTTACTTGTTTGCTTTGAATATTTTATCATATATATTTGTTGTTTTATTTGCATAATTTTTTAGAGTGATCAATTCATTTAACTTCAAGCTGATAACTTTTTACCAAATCTTGTGATTGATCTACAAATCATGCACCATGGTCTTACTATCCTGAATATTGGCATGCTGTTTTACGTCTTGAACAATGAACGGTTTTTTGTTTTTCTAGATTTTACCAGAAATTTTTAAGTCATGTAAATATAAATTAATAAGATCAGTCTCTACAAATATTTTTCCAAAAGGATTAGGGCAGTATTTGTTAAGGTTATCTATTTAAGTCTTTTACGCCACTCCCTCTCATGAAGAGAATTAGATTTGCCTCCCCATATGCTAAGATAATGTCATTGGAGATTAAATATAACTACAATCTGGCCATGGTTGGATTTGAATATTTATTTAAATAATATGAAGGATAGAGGGTCTCAGAAAGAGCTAGTCTATTTAGGATCATATATCTGCATTCGGTAACATTGTCGCTTCTGGTCACCAAGCCTGGACAATGGCCCTTGGACAAAAACGCTGAGGGATAAAAGGTCTCATCACGAGCCGGTTTATTTACTGTGGTGTAGATTGGTGACTGACATGGTTACTACTTGGTTACCAAGCCAGAACTGTGGCCTTCAGAATTATAAAAAAAAATAATAAAAATAAAAAATAAAAAATAAAAAAAATGATGGTAATAGTTCAACCTAGCCAGGATTGTATATCTATAACTGGCAGATGGGATACTGGCATTCTTTGGGCTCTGAAGCAACCTTGTTGAGGCTATGGACGCCTGCTGGAAGCAGGGCCATGCTTGTGGTATTGATATTTTATTCTTCAAAATCAAGCCACTTACTGTTTTTACTTCGTTTGGACTTATTTTTGTGAGAGACCTGATCTTTATCAAATAAATAATCTAAACTGTAAATTTCTGGTAATTTTTTTTTTAGAAATGTGAAATTCTTGAATCTATTTAAGATGTTAAAATACTGATTTCTGTATAATGGTATGCATGAAGGATATAATTCTTTGATTGCATGGTTTCAGGTCAAGGAATCAGAGATAACTGTTCCACCCAGTCAGTCGCCATCTGTTGTGCTCTTACTCAACAGCCTTAAAAAACAAATTTTGTTTGATGAAATGTTTGAATTTCTTGTTTCAAATCTATAGAATCTGCAGCTACTGAAATGGTGACATTCCATTAGCTACTGAAACGATGAAATTCCATGTTTTTTACAACCTTTGTGAACTATAATTAGTTGACAAAAAATCGCTACATTGAAATCATTATTTTGAATGGGTTTACATTTCAAATTAAGGGGTAAGCTTTGGTTTTTATGCCTCTCACCATAAGCCTTATTTGAATGTTCAACAATTGGTATGTTTTATTTGTTAATTGCAACTTGGACAAGGTCCTAGAACATCAAAGGCTAAATATTTTATGCAGGGGTGCCTTATCCTAAGTTCATTTTCTAAAACTTCGAATCGTACTTGATCTTACCATAAGTGTTTAGTTTCGATCTTTATAATATGCTCCATATCATGACTTATATTCTTGCATGTAAGTTTTGGGTTTGATTTGATGATTTATTTCGTGTCGTATGCTCGCCATTTTTGAAAGTTGAGATCATTATACAGTAAGGTCGACATGTTAACGCCCAAGGTCCATTCCTTATGGTTGTTTCGATTCGTGTCGCCATATCCAAATCTGATCCACTTGATTGTAGATTGACATGGTATTATTGCACTCGTACATAACTCTGTAACGACATTTAATTGCAGTACGAACTCAGCATCGTGTCCTCCTGCTTGTCGAACACCTGTGATTCATTCAAGTCATGGTTGTATGTCGATTAGGCCGGATAAATTATGGCGAAATGAGTTTATACTAGAGTCTTCTCCGTCACTTCCTATTATTTGATTACCTCTCTGTGTGATCATTCTCATCCGTTCATGCCGAGTTTACAGGTTTCTTGTCTGGGTTCACTTATGTCGCATTTCGTTTATGAGAGAGTCAGGTTTCATTGTTTGTGTTTTCTGCTTGGTTTGCATCCTGAATGCTCTCTCTCTATATTTCTGTCTTGTTGTGATCTGTGGTATCTCCTCTGTGCACAACTACGTGCATTTGCGCTCGCAGCCATGGCTCCGATTTTCAGGGTCGAGCCCAATGACACGAAGCTTCTTGATGAAAATCCTGAGCTCTTAGCTAAGGTAGAAGCAATTGGGTGGCTTCCATTTATCCGCAAGTTTGCAGACTCAAACCCTGAGGTGACTAGGTTATTTGCTCTTTCGTTGGTTGATGCTAGGGTTAAGGTGGCCGACCTCTAGTTCAGAGTCGATGAGCACTCAGTTTCTTTAGCTATGGGTTTATCGTTAACAGGATAACGTTGGTTTAAATCCAAGCAGATGAAGGCTAATGGATGGAGACAGATGTTGAAGAACCCTTGCCAGGTTGTGTCTTTTAGAGCCAGTGTATCGCAGAAATATTTCAAGAAAGAATGGCGACCGGTTTTAGACGTTATTCACAGGTATGTGACCTACGAGGGTCATCTTTCCTTTGCATATGTCTATCACCTCAGATTGATGACTGTTTTTCTTGGCTTGCCTATTAATTTACCCTATTATTTAGTTCAGAGCATGACCAAGATGTCTTCGGCCATTAAGAAGGACCGAAGAACATCGGTCGGAGCCTTTTTCATCATGGCCTTGTTAGGATGTTGGTGGAGAGAGAGTTGTCTAAATGAAATCGGTCATGGGAAATTTTTTTGGAATAGAATGGATTTATGGAATTTTGTCATTGTCAATTCGATTGCGCCGAGGAGTGTGTAAGGCATAACCAACCTTGGAAAGTCCCGACTCCGCCTGTACATGAGCCTGTGCCAAACCCTAATGATTGTACAAATCCTAGCATCCATGAAGATTCCGCCTCTACTCCTGTACAAAGACTCGACTCTCCCATGCGTTCTAAGCATCGGAGGAAATCTTTAAACTTTTCCCCGGTAACGCCGAACCGTAGTGACAAACCCCGTGTTGCTGCTGCAACCTGTTTCCCCGATTTTAGTCTTTTACTTAAACTCAGGGACCCCTCCTTGTCATTAGTTGCTCGAACCCACTTTTGAAAGTTTGGCGTCTTGGAGCTTATATTGTGTTTGAAGTCGATTGCTCGACTTTTAAGTGTTTGTCTAAGTTAGCTTGAGTCGTGCGTTTTTTTTTTTGGTACCCGTCAAAGTTTGAAAATTTTGCATGAACAGGGGAAAAGACGGTTTTTAGGATGCAAGTTAATTCTAGCTATGATGTTTTTCTCTCTTTGGATCGGGCCTCTTTTGGAGGAAGTAGAGTCTTATCTCACCCGCCGTTGCGGCCCTCAGAACAAAGTCTCCGCCCGACCCGCTTCTCTCCGACGCCCGATTCGAGTTGTGAATCGCTTGCCCCAGAGTTCCTGTTCACCCGACGTTGCGGCTGGGGAGATAAAGTCGGGCCCCGACTTGAGTTTCACCCGACGCCCGAACTACCGCCTTTGCAGCTTCCGTCGCCTGTCCGTAGCTTGCATCCCGTCGGCCGTTGCGGGTGGCAGAGTAGTCTGCCCGCCGATCCACTCTCCTCCGCCGCCCGATCACCTACGACGCTTGTTTTCCACTTCCTCTTTTCCCATGCTCGCCCGCCGTTGCGGCTCCCCGAAACTTACCCATCCGATGCCTGATTATTAGCCCACCCGACAACCGTTTCTCTTCATAAGTTTTCACCCGTAAAGCCAGGCCAATTTCTTTGTGAATCTTCCACTAGGGTTATAAAATTTTGATGTTCGATATCTCAAGTTAGTGGATAATGTGCATAAATTACGTGCAGGGAGAATCACATGGGTCACAAAGGTAGCCTGCGGCAAGAAAAGAGACAACCCAAACGGATGACAAAGGCGCCGCTGAAGCGTTTCAGCAGTTACTGTCAGAGGGTAAAACGTTTATTCAAATGATTGAAGAAAACGAGACGGCCAGGAGAGAAACTGAATCGCCAAGAGCGCTGAAAGGTCACGCGCCGAGGGAACCCAGGGGACATCAGTTGTTGTTTAAATAATGGGAAGCCCGATGAAATGAGGGCTTTTTCCCTTAGAAAAATTTGTAATTGTTGACTTGTAAGAGGAACTATTTCGTTTTGCATAGTAAACTGCAATTTTGTCTGCTGGAAAGAGTGAAGTAGTGAAATGTACCAATGCTATTCAATGAATAATGCTGAAGAAGGACTTTTCCGTGTTCAGCTGTATTTCATGCGCTGTAAGGATATTTGATGTTTGGAACCTAAGTTCTTGTTAATTATTTTTGTAGTCTTTTCTGGGATGCATTTGCACTATGAGCAATAATTGTTGTTATAGAATGATCGGCTAACTGGTTATTTGAATATTTGTAGTTTTCATGTGCTGTGGGAAAAGTATCAGCTGTCTGTGATTTTCTTACCGTATGTGATTTTATATTGCTCAGTTAAGATGATAGCCTCGCTCCCTAGGGATAGTTTAGATAGTTAGTTATTTCTGTTCGTATCTGGTTTGTTTGCTTGTGGGCATAAGACGAGAGGTAAGAACCTGCGCATCACTTTGTGACCGCCCCTTGCATTTAAGCCAGCCCGCATTTAATTAGACACGTGTATATCATTCCTTTAAGTCAAAATACAAATTCCGGTGGACCGGGCCGCAACCGGTAAACCTTTGTCGTTACTTTGACCTACAGTAGCCGGACCACAGACCGGACGGATTCCCTTTACCAAATAGTCAACGGGCTAGTTGGGAACGCTGATTGGGGAGAATCCTTTACTATTTCCGCCTGCGATTTTCCAGGCCTCAACAGTTTTGGCGCTAGAAGGAGGACCGCCAGTGCATGGCTGGCCGAGGAAACCCGTTTTCCCAAGAATATTCCACTGGTCACGGTTCTGAAAATAGTGTACCACGCAATTCAATTCCGGAAGAAGAAGAAAGAGAACATCTATACCCTGTTCGCAACGAGATTGTTAACGATCTGAGAAGACACACCAGGGCATACTTAAAGAAGATTGGAGGATTACCTATCATCCCTGAGTTGCCTAAAAGAGAATATAAGAGAAGAGACCGTCCTTTAGTAGAAGATTCAGTGTTGGTTGGAGATTGGCAGGAGCTGGTAGAGACTGCCTTACAAGAAGTTGAACTCCCTTTGAGTCAAGAGGGGCCGAAGACTCCCTACATTTCTCCTGTTCACACCCCTATTGTTTCACCTCCGCATTCTCCTCCCCGAATCATGGCCGGTGTTAACGCCAATCAACCCCCACCTAATCCTCCACCGCCCGCATGGAAGGCCAGATCACCTCTAAATCTGACCCCACCGTTGCACGACCTACCCCGGGCCTTTGAGAAGCTACTGCCCAAGTTTGACCCAAATGATAAAATCCTGGTGGATGATCATCTACAGAGTTTCTACTTGGCGATAGAAGGTTTGAAAGCTGGGGAACACGAAGATGTGGTGTGTAGACTCTTTCCTCATACCTTCAAAGGAGTTGCAGCTTCATGGTATTTTAGTTTTCCTACCAATTCCATTCCAGATTGGAACACCTTCGAAAGAATGTTTAGAAGTAAGTATGCAGTCCAAAAGACGCATGCTGCCCTGATGAAAGGACTGTGTGCTTTAAAAAAAGAAAAGAAAGAAAAAGTGCACAGTTTTACACAAAGGTTTACAGCCTATCTTAAAAACTTCTCTGATGCAGATAAACCTTCGGAAAAGGTCCTAATCGAATATTATACATCAGCTCTAGGTCCTGACCTGGCCATGTTCGCAAAAGGTAGGGCCAAACCCACTTTGACGGAAACTTATGAAGAAGCAGAAGTAGTGGAAGCAGAAAGGGAGAGCATTGAAGATTACCCTGAACAGTCAGGGGAGAAAAGGAGAATGCTGCTATTTACTAAGCCCAAAGAAGAGAAAACACCAGATTACGAAGGTATGGCCAAAATGGTACAGAAGCTGTCTAACAAGGTCATCGATTTGGAGAAAGAAAAAGAAGCACAAAAGTTTTTTAGGCCATATTATAAGAAAAGGGAGGATAGCAACCAGACCCCTCCTCCCTCTCAGAAAACTGCATCCATGAATCTCACAGAGATAGGTATGGATAATTTCTGTACTTTTCATCAACAACCCCATTCCGAAAAGAATTGTCCGCAATGGATAAATTCGATGACATTGGTCATGAATCAGATGCTGGATTCAAGATTGACGGAAGAAGATGAGGATGAAAGGAAAGAAAAAGTTGCTTTAACATCTACAGAAGAACAGGAAGAAGAGACTATGGCTTTATGGAGCTCCGTCTCCGTACTAGATGCGGAAGAAGAAAACAATCAGGGACGCAAAGAGGTCAGGGAGGCTAACATCACCACACGGAGCAAAGGGGAAGTTAGTAATGATAGTGCTCTGCTCCCAAAGATTCGAAGGCTGCAAAGAAATATTAAAAAGAAATTTCAAGACAAATCCGTGGCTAATCAGATTCCGGAAGTTACCATTACCAGCCAGGATCCAAAGCAATTTAGAGCACCGCCTGAGCCAAGTGAAGAAAATGTAAGCGCTAATAAACCCCAGTCCACTAGACAACTAATCGAATATGACGTCGTTGAAGATTTAAAGAAGATAAAGGCAAACGTCCCACTGTTTGAAATGTGCAAAATACCTCAACAGAAAGAAATATTGTTGAAAGCACTGGAAACATCGGAAGAAAAGTTACCCACTGACAATCAGCCGCGGCAAGAAGAAGAAATCAGGTAAGCCAGCATTGGTGGTAAGTCCAAAACCAAACATCCACCTTTCCTTTTAACTTTTGAAATTTTTAATCATAACGTGCACAATTGTCTAGCGGACTCAGGGGCGTCGATCAATGTCATGCCCATATCGGTGTGTAAGAAAATAAACGGGCAGCCTAAGCCAACCACGTGGAAAGTGGTGCAGTTGGATAGAACCGACGTCAAGGTAGTTGGCGAGATGGAAGACGTATTAATCCACTTGGCATCCGATGATAGAGTGTACCAAGTCATCAACATTGTAGTGGCAGACATACCAGATGCGTACGGTTTGGTCCTGAGTAGAGATTGGTCAGCCAAATTAAATGGGTATTTCGCCACAGATTGGTCACATCTCTGGTTGCCATACAAAGGAAGCCCTAATCAGATCAAGGTTTTGAGAGAGCCTCATATGAAATACAATGTCACTCAATTGGATGGAAAAAATGTACCAGTTGAATCCGTATTGGGAAACTACTTTCTGGAACTAGAACCGGGGAATTATCAAGCGGAAGAGGCTAGCAGCACATCTAATACCCAGCCTGATCTCCTTCATTTTTCTCAGGCTGATGAGCTTGACTGTAAAATAGTAGATTTATCCATAGCAGTAGATTCTTTTCCAGTAGATAATGTTTGTTGGAATTTATATTTTGATGGCTCAAAAACATTAGAAGGATCAGGGGCTGGCTGCGTCCTTATTGATCCACAAAGAAATAAATACTTCTTATCCTGTAGGTTAGAGTTTGAATGTACTAACAACACAGTTGAATACGAAGCACTGTTCCAGGGACTTAAGAAGGCCATTGAGTTACAGGTTTGTAATTTAAAAGTTTTCGGAGACTCAGAAATAGTTGTGAAACAAATAAAAAATCAAATACACTGTGTTTCCCCTCATTTGAAAGCCTATCAAAACGAGGTATGGGAATTACTCAAACATTTTCATGCATTTAACATTGTTTCAATCCCAAGAAAAAAAAATGCAGCCGCTGATTTTTTAGCCACATCAGCTGCCAGGATGGTGCCCACTAATAATAAATGCTCTATTGAATTACTTTTCAGGCCCTCCGTGCCGAACATGATCACCAACTTACGCGTATTTGACGATGATCAGCAGATAATCGAATGCTTGACAAATGATGAGACTTTTAAAGGAGCTATCATTGACGATGAGGAACATCAGGCTGAAATGAAATATAATAATTTCATCCCCAAAGGTGTCAGGACGTTGGAGAAAATGTTCGACTTGAATGAGAAGTTCAAGAGACCAGCCAACGTGAAGACACACAGCTCAACTTTACAGTTTGAGATAATAAATTTAGGGACCGAGGCAGAGCCTAAGTTTGTGAACCTTGGCAAGTGCTGTTCACCAGCAGAAAGAGACAAGTTCCTGAGTTTGTTTAAGTAGTACAAAGATGTCTTCGCATGGACATATGCTGACTTAAAGACTTATGATACCAATATCATCAAACATATCATTCCTATAAAAGCAGGCGTCAAACCATATCAGCAACCTTTGAGGAGAATGCACCCAAAGCTGGAACTGTTGATTCAAAGCGAGGTGAAGAAATTGCTGGACGCTAGGATTATCTTCAAAGTCAGACACTCTGAATGGGTGTCAAACCGGGTACCTGTCAGGAAAAAATCGGGAGAAATCAGGCTGTGCGTAGATTTCAGAAATCTAAATCGCGCCTCAGACAAAGACAATTACCCGGTACCTCCCATGGAGCAA
>LPNX010475958.1:324375-383242 GCA_001517045.1 Pseudotsuga menziesii
AAAAGTTGGCACTCAGCCTTACCCAATGCCCTGTGGGCTGATAGAGTTACCCCTAAGTCTGCCACAGGAGTATCACCCTTCACCCTAGTGTACGGAAAAGAAGCCATTCTTCCCCCCAACATCCTGCTCCCGTCTTCCATACTAGCTCAAGAGTCTAGGGGATCGGATGATGAAGTTCTCCAGGTCAGAATATACCATCTTCTGAAAGCGGAAGAGGCCAGATCCAAAGCAAGAGAACGTTTCCAACAGCAACAGGAGGTAGTGAAAAGATGGTTTGACAAACACAAAGCCGGGAAGAAAGACTTAGAAGTAGGAGACCTGGTCCTCAAATGGGATCATCCCCATGACGAGAAAGGGAAGCACACTAAATTCCAACAGTTATGGGTGGGTCCATTTCAAATCACCGCTAAACTTGGCCCTGCTACCTATATGTTACAAGATTTACAGGGATGGGAGGAAAATTTGCCAGTTAATGGGCTTGTCCTTAAACCTTATTTTTCCTAAGCCGTTTTTTGAGCTTTCTAACTTGTACATAAATAAACTATTGTTGGTTTTGTTTTCATTTGCTTTAAGTGAGTTTGTTTAAATAAAGGTGGTTAACTCGTGGTTATTTGTGGAGAACCCCACATTTCTGGAAATGGTAAACATTTGTTGAATAGTTAGACTGTGGTTTTCCATGTGAATTATTTCCACTAGCGATTTTTCAAAATCTTTGTGTGCATTGAAGTCCTACATAAACTCCTGTAAGGTCAATCAGACTCAAAAGTCTAGAATACTATGCTGAGGTTCCGCGCACTTTACACTTAAAAAATCTAAAGGGCGATGACAGGGGACCCATGGAGAATAGCAAGATGAACAGGGTGTTAAATCTAAATGCTCCCATGCTGGATAATAGTTGCCAAAAGGCAGACAAGAGTCAGAATTCCTATAAAAGCATCATGCTCCAAAGTTAAATCCAGATCATAAAGTACTAATTTGCCAATGATCCTCTCCGTCCGTGAGCTGAAACCTCAAGCACATCACTCACACAAAAGGGCACTATGGGATAGAGGATCCTGAATGAAAAATTCAGTAAGAAGGGCATACATGAAAACTCTCATTAAAAGGGATAAAATCCGAAAAAAGCACAAAAAATTGCCAAGGCGGCATGGGAATAAGGAACAAAGGAACGTTTCTGTTCATCACCTGCTACAATCCTGTGGTGTCCAATGTTACCAGCTACCTTGAAGAGAAATTAGTAATGAACTCATTTTTTTTGGCCTCAGCAAAGTTATCCGGACTCTAGAATCTTGACTTTCTTCGCCCAAAGTGGACTGATATCAATGATAAAGGGACACATTTCTGTCATTAAGAAATCTATCTAGCTGGAAGAATCCAAGGAATACATTTTGTTGTAAGACAGTCAGCGTTTCAAGGAAGAAACCACCCAGAGATCTAGGTTCACCAGGGAATCACCAGTTGTTGCTGCCGCAACCTGTTTCCCCGATTTTAGTCTTTTACTTAAACTCAGGGACCCCTCCTTGTCATTAGTTGCTCGAACCCACTGTTGAAAGTTTGGCGTCTTGGAGCTTATCTTGTGTTTGAAGTCGATTGCTCGACTTTTAAGTGTTTGTCCAAGTTAGCTTGAGTCGTGTGTTTTTTTTTGGGTACCCGTCAAAGTTTGAAAATTTTGCATGAACAGGGGAAAAGACGGTTTTTAGGATGCAAGTTAATTCTAGCTATGATGTTTTTCTCTCTTTGGATCGAGCCTCTTTTGGAGGAAGTAGAGTCTTATCTCACCCGCCGTTGCGGCCCTCAGAACAAAGTCTCCGCCCGACCCGCTTCTCTCCGACGCCCGATTCGAGTTGTGAATCGCTTGCCCCAGAGTTCCTGTTCACCCGACGTTGTGGCTGGGGAGATAAATTCGGGCCCCGACTTGAGTTTCACCCGACGCCCGAACTACCGCCTTTTCAGCTTCCGTCGCCTGTCCGTAGCTTGCATCCCGTCTGCCGTTACGGGTGGCAGAGTAGTCTGCCCGCCGATCCACTCTCCTCCGCCGCCCGATCACCTACGACGCTTGTTTTCCACTTCCTCTTTTCCCGTGCTCGCCCGCCGTTGCGGCTCCCCGAAACTTACCCATCCGATGCCTGATTATTAGCCCACCCGATAGCCGTTTCTCTTCATAAGTTTTCGCCCGTAAAGCCAGGCCAATTTCTTTGTGAATCTTCCACTAGGGTTATAAAATTTTGATGTTCGATATCTCAAGTTAGTGGATAATGCGCATAAATTACGTGCAGGGAGAATCACATGGGTCACGAAGGTGGCCTGCGGCAAGAAAAGAGACAACCCAAACGGATGACAAAGGCGCCGCTGAAGCGTTTCAGCAGTTACTGTCAGAGAGTAAAACGTTTATTCAAATGATTGAAGAAAACGAGACGACCAGGAGAGAAACTGAATCGCCAAGAGCGCTGAAAGGTCACGCGCCGAGGGAACCCAGGGGACATCAGTTGTTGTTTAAATAATGGGAAGCCCGATGAAATGAGGGCTTTTTCCCTTAGAAAAATTTGTAATTGTTGACTTGTAAGAGGAACTATTTCGTTTTGCATAGTAAACTGCAATTTTGTCTGCTGGAAAGAGTGAAGTAGTGAAATGTACCAATGCTATTCAATGAATAATGCTGAAGAAGGACTTTTCCGTGTTCAGCTGTATTTCATGCGCTGTAAGGATATTTGATGTTTGGAACCTAAGTTCTTGTTAATTATTTTTGCAGTCTTTTCTGGGATGCATTTGCACTATGAGAAATAATTGTTGTTATAGAATGATCGGCTAACTGGTTATTTGAATATTTGTAGTTTTCATGTGCTGTGGGAAAAGTATCAGCTGTCTGTGATTTTCTTACCGTATGTGATTTTATATTGCTCAGTTAAGATGATAGCCTCGCTCCCTAGGGATAGTTTAGATAGTTAGTTATTTCTGTTCGTATCTGGTTTGTTTGCTTGTGGGCATAAGACGAGAGGTAAGAACCTGCGCATCACTTTGTGACCGCCCCTTGCATTTAAGCCAGCCTACATTTAATTAGACACGTGCATATCATTCCTTTAAGTCAGAATACAAATTCCGGTGGACCGGGCCGCAACCAGTAAACCTTTGTCGTTACTTTGACCTACGGTAGCCGGACCGCAGACTAGACGGATTCCCTATACCAAACAGTCAGCGGGCTAGTTGGGAACGCTGATTGGGGAGAATCCTTTACTGTTTCCGCCTGCGATTTTCCAGGCCTCAACACCCCGTAAACAGGTGAGTAAGAAGCCGAATGATAGGGTTACTGGCAGGTTTACTAGAAGTATGGTATCCAAAGTCAATGTTGTTAAATCCCCTGTGAAAGATAACAAAGACATTGAAACGGTCATGTTAGATGACGAGGAGAATACACCTGTCTCGCATGATGGCCTTGATATGGATACTGAGCCTATCATTCACCATGCAGATAACAGTCCTCATGTTTCTGATAAGAGTCCTCAAATTGACTCTGTGCTTGATCCTCCAATTAAGGGCAAATATATTGAAGTGAATTTACCTGGTTCTTATCGAATTGGTGAAGCAGTTCACCCACTCTTTGTTAATTGTTTACTGGATAAGATACGCCGAATGGAGGAAGAAGTAACAGATATGGTAGCACATAGCGATGCTATGAAAGCTAAGAATGTAATTTTGAAGGAGAAATCCGATTCAGCTGATAAACATATGCTGCATCTGAAGAAACACAAGAACAAGCTAATTCAGAGAGTTATGAAACTGCAACATGAGAATAATAAAAATGAGGAAAAAGTTCGTGAGCTGAACGCTCAAGTTACTTTGATGCAGTTTAAAGGTCATTCACAGAATCTGGCGACTGGTGTGAATATACAGGTGTTTAATACTCCTGTTAAATCATAGTATTTTGGGAATACTCATTATTTTACTTATGTCTAGAAAGTATTTCAGGTTTGAAGTTTGTAAATAAAAGAAGCAGGTGATAATGAAGTTATTTTTTTTGTTTTTCCAGGTATTGTTTTAATTTGATTGATGGATTATGTAAGTTAGTTTATTTACTATCACGTTTGTGTTAATTTTTACTGTGTAGTGTTGCAGATGATTTGGTTGATGCGTTTTTCCCGGATTTTGGTGATCACTCGTTTTCAGGATGATCCCCGGAGAATCATGAACAAATCGGTTGAAATCGTTTTCAATGATGGATACGCCTTCTCCCAGGTGTCACTAAATTACTAGTGTCTTTATCATTTTATGATTCATCCTCATGGGTTGAACCTTTTGTAAATTTTGGGATATCGTGACGTATATAGAAAATGACAATTTCATTTGTCATTTTTTCCATTTTGGACAAATTTGGTTAAGATTATCATGATGTAGTTTCCTGTTTTCTAGAACTATCTCCATGTGAGATTGAATGTATTTAAAGGAGACATGGTTTACTGTAAAAGGGTCGATGGTTGGGAAAAGGGATGAAGTAGGATCACCTTATCATTTTTATGTAGCTAAAGACAATTTCTTGTTAGCAGTTGCATAATCCTTTGACTAGTGATATATATAAGTATATTTTGCAATATTATTACTATGGAAATGTGCTTATAGTATCAATTGATCTTGTCATTTCTTTTCGCACTTTTTATGTTTTGTTATATTTCTTAAAAGAAATGTGCTTATAGTATCAATTGATCTTGTCATTTCTTTTCGCACTTTTTATGTTTTGTTATATTTCTTAAAAGAAATGTGCAAATGCATCATGTTTAACTGTCGATTTATGCTGGTTTTATTTGCAAATTTACGTCATGTAATAAATCTGATGTTATCATCATAATGTATGTGATATACTTGTTTACTATGTTGTCTTGTTTAGATCTCAGAATTTATTCTGAATGTGTTTCGGGATTGTTTGCACAGTAGCATTATTTGCAAGTTGATTCCAGGGTTAATATTTCCATGCTCCTGATCAGGATAGGATAGTTAGGATATATGAGTGGTAGTTTTTATTTATTTTTCAAAAAACATATTGAATCGGATTTTACATTTATATTTTGATAAGTTATCTTTTAATCTTGTTATGAATGTACACGTGTTCATAGTGTAATTTACGAAATTGATTCAGTTTGTTAATATTTTATTAACTATTAATTCTTGTATTCATAGATTAATTGGTTAATTAGATTAGTCATCCAGTTATCAGTTGTGTAATATACAACTAACTTAGTAATTATCTTTACAGTTTGCTTTGTATATTCATAGGTGTACTATAGAGTTAGTTAATAAACAGTAGCTTCACTTTTTCTTTGTGTCTCCTCCTATAGCTGGGAGTAATTTTTAGGGAAGGCAACGGGGCCTTAATCCCATCAGAGACAGCTACCCAACGACTGAGAGCAGCTTTGAAAGCTTTTGGATCGGGTTGTCTCTTGGTTGACTATTGTGCCAATTCGTCCTGTCAACACAAATGTAATATCAAACCTAGACTAAAACATGTTAAACTTCTATAGCGTTACAATGGACCCCATACCAATGGTTAAGACCTCCAAACCTATCCTTGGACTATCATGTAGTGTCTATGATGATGTTGATCACGAATAGTATGACTATGACGATGATCATTATGATGATGATTATGAGGATGATGATGACTATGATGGCGATTATAATGATGATGATGAGGATGAGGATGAGGATGATGAGTATGATGATGGAGATGAGGAGGAGGAGGAGGAGGAGGAGGATGACTATGATGATGATGATGATGACCATGATGATGACGATGATGATGACGATGAACAATGATGGTGATGAGGAGGACGAGGAGGAGGATGACTATGATGATGATGAGGATGAGGGTGATGATGAGGATGATGATGATGATGAATAGTATGATGATGAGGAGGACGAGGAGGAGGAGGATGAGGATGGTAATGATGATGGTGATGATGATGACGATGATGATGAACAATGATGGTGGTGATGATGATGAACAATGATGGTGATGATGAGGAGGATGATGACTATGATGAGAGTTATGATGATGATGATGATGATGAGGTTGAGGATGAGGGTGCTAATGAGGAGGAGGAGGAGGAGGATGATGATGATGTTGATGATGATGATGAGGAGGAGGAGGATAGTGACGATGATGATGATGATGACGATGAGGATGATGAGGATGATGAGGATGACAATGATGATGAACAATGGTGGTGGTGACGAGGAGGAGGAGGATGATAACCATGATGATGATGATGAGGATGAGGGTGATGATGAGGATGATGATGAGGATGAGGATGATGATGAAGATAATGACGATGATGATGAGGATGAACAATGATGGTGATGACGAGGAGGAGGAGGATGATGACTATGATGATGATGATGAGGATGAGGGTGATGATGATGATGATGATGATGATGACCATGATGATGATGATGATGATGACCATGATGACGATGATGACGAGGATGATGATGATGATGATGATGATGATGACGATGACAATGATGATGAACAATGATGGTGATGAGGAGGAGGAGGAGGATGACAATGACGATGATGACGAGGATGAGGGTGATGAGGAGGAGGAGGAGGACGATGAGGATGATGATGATGACGATGACGATGATGATGAACAATGATGGTGATGATGAGGAGGAGGAGGATGACAATGACGATGATGACGAGGATGAGGGTGATGATGATGATGACGAGGACGATGAGGATGATGATGATGACGATGACGATGATGATGAAAAATGATGGTGATGATGAGGAGGAGGAGGAGGATGACCATAATGATGATGACGAGGATGAGGGTGATGATGATGATGATGAACAATGATGGTGATGATGAGGAGAAGGAGGATGATGACTATGATGATGATGATGATGATGATGACCATGATGATGAGGATGAGGGTGAGGGTAATGATGATGATGATGATGATGAGGGTGAGGATGACGATGATGAAGATGATGATGACGATGATGAGGAGGAGAAGGAGGATGACGATGATGATGAGAATGATGATGAGGATGATGAGGATGAGGGTGATGATGAGGATGATGACGATGACAATGATGATGATGATGATGATGATGACCATGATGATGAGGATGATGATGATGATGATGATGACAATGACGACGATGATGAACAATGATGGTGATGATGAGGAGGAGGAGGATGACAATAACAATGATGACGAGGATGAGGGTGATGAGGAGGAGGAGGAGGAGGAGGAGGATGATGATGATGACGATGACGATGATGATGAACAATGATGGTAATGACGAGGAGGAGGAGGAGGATGACCATAATGACGATGACGAGGAAGAGGGTGATGATGATGATGATGATGATGATGATGAACAATGATGGTGATGATGAGGAGGAGGAGGATGATGACTATGATGATGAGGATGAGGATGAGGATGAGGGTGATGATGATGATGGTGACCATGATGATGATGAGGATGATGACAATGATGATGAGGATGACGGTGATGATGATGACGACGACGACGATGATGATGATGATGACGATGACGCCGATTATGAACAATGATGGTGATGATGATGATAATGAGGATAAGGATGATGATGATGATGATGACGACAATGAAAAGGAACAATGATGATGATGATGATAGGTTTAGTTGAAACTTTTATTTGATTTTATTTTCAATCATTTGCAATGGAATAGTGATGAGGAGGAGGAGGAGGATGATAATGATGAAGATGAGGATGATGACTATGATGATGATGAGGATGATGATGATGATGATCGTGACGACGATGATGATGAACAATGATGGTGATGATTATGATGATAATGATGGCGACGATGACGATGATCACGATGATGATGATGATGATCACGATGACTATGGCTATGATGATGATTATGATGATGAGGATGATCATAGTAATGATATTTCTCCCGTTTACTATACATACTAATTACTAAATCTTAAAAACCGTCGAAATATTTAATACACATATAAACACTCATTACATTGATGGCTACACACTTGTTTGAAGATTCCTAGTACTAGATGATCTGTTCTATTCTATGGACCGTACATTTGCAGACATCGATGAACAACCGTCAACTTGTCATATCTCTCCCATCCCCCTCTCATATATATCCCATAACCATCCCTCCCTTCCCCTTATATTTCTCCTCCCTTAATCCCCCCTACCCATCCCTCCCTCTCATGATTCCCTCTACACCTTCCTCTCCCTCCTTTGACTCCGCTCCCCCTCTTAACCAATCTAATGTTGGGCCATGAGCCACCCCATAGACCATCTGGATGGAATATTGGGAGTCTAAATGGTATTATGATGGGATAAGGATTCCATTACTCTTTTTTACTATCATACGAAATTAGTTAAGCAAAAACGTACATGCGGTATAACGCATATGCATTATAGCTTATTCATATTGCATCCGCGCTATATCGTGTATGCGATATGAATAAGCTATAACACAGATGCATTATAATGCATATGCATTTTTTTTAAATTAAAAAAATCGGCAGGAATAAGGTTTGGCATTATGTTCAGAAATAGCTTCGGACTACCGAACCTATTGGTTAGGACAAATAAACTAGGGCTATTTCTTGTCTTTTTGAACTCTATCAATATGCTCATTTTCGATGGTGTGTTTTGCTATGACAGACACAATATTTTTTTATGAAAATTTAGAATATTGTAGAGTACGATCTTACGATTCTGAATATGTAATATTTTCCTTCAAAAGTATGTTTTATTTATTTATTATTATTTTTCTAAATAGCACACGTCAGTTTTCGAAAATAAATACATCGATTGTTTTTTATATAACTTTTGATTTCCATCACCATTTCCCAAGAAAACTGTATGGTGCACTAGATGAGAGCAAGCTCTACGATATTATATATAGAAATCAAGGATTTCATTAATTTTTTCCCTTAAAGTGTTGCACCCGCACATAACGTTTTCATTTCAAGCTTTTCTGACTTCAATAATTAATAATAATAAAAAATAATTCATGAAAAATTCTGAAGAAATAGTGTTGCACTAAGCCCATATGTCATTTATATGTCTGCAAGATTTTATCCGAAATTGACATCATTTACCTTATATATTGTTGCACCTGCACAAACATATATATTATGATGTGTTGATTCATTTACACACATTTTGTGTGCATAAATGCTATATATTATGAAAGCTGATTCAATTACCTATCTTTTGTCTTTTTACTCCATCTTCAAATAAGTTAGGGAAGTACCCCTAATTGTCACCTAAAGTCGGAGTTTCCTGGTTTTTCCAGTATTATGTGGCATCTAAAGTGTCTTTAAAGGAGTCCATGATTGTGCATCAGCTCAGGGCCGATGGCGACATTCCTCAAGGTATAAAAATAGTTGTTAGTAACTTCTTCTTTTGGTTTTTTTCTTTGTTAAATATATATTGTGAACATATAATACAATAAGGCTTTAGTTCATTTTCTGCATTTAGAAGAAATTGTGTACTAATGGACGATATCTCGATTGTATCTCAAACGTTGTATTAATCATTTTTCCCTTGGTTTGATAGTCGATATCTCATGTTCATGAATCTCCTTCGATATAATTTTTTCTCACAATTCCCAACAACAATAGGCCTTTTAATTCACTACAAAAATCCTGCTAATTTGTTGTAAATACGAAGTTGTGAGTGTGGATATCCTAACCGTCTTGCAAAGCCGACAATCTCGCATGCTCCTTCAACATTGTTGATGCCTCAGCTAGAACAAGATGCATTCTCTTGTCGAAACCGAGTAGCTTCTGTAGAATGTTTCCAGACAAAGTAGAGTGCCACTCCCTCGTATACAGACTGAAGTCTAGAATCACCTGCCATTTCTTTTGAAAGGCTATGTGGTACGTAGCATGGTGCGATTCTAACAACCATGCGCCAAATGATAAAATACCCCACCATACCCCTCATTCTATGTTCACATATTAACATTGTGTTTAAAAAACAAATATTATTTTTATAGCGGATGATCACAGGCCACACCACGTTTTCCTATTTACCTTTCTCTGTTACGTTGCATTACTATTAAAAAAGATTACAAACCTTTGTTCATTCAAATACACCATAATGTGATTTAGGTTGCTTACACATGACAAACTTAGATAAGAAGCCAAAATAAGCTAAATGAGTGCCTGTAAACAAATTTTAAGAGAAAAATAAATAAATCAAAACAACAGTCCACCTTATAGTTATTAAAGCTTATTATTATTATTACTTTTTATTTCAGGCTAGAGATGTTTTTATGAACATTTATAATTAGTTTAACTTCCTCTGTCACAACTCACACGTATGGGTTTTTTAACCCATATTTAAAAGCTTGACCTTAATAACTGAAAAGACTTTAAACTATTGATTGGTTCGTGTCATCTTTCAACCAAAAGTTTACTCTTTTATTACTAGTAGATAGAGGGGTTATTAAGACAATATTTAAGACAATATTTGTCTAAATTGTCTCAACTTAAGACAAAAAAAAATTGTGTATTGTCTTAAGTATTGTATCTAAACGGGTGTCTTAAACTATTGTCTTAAATTATTGTCTTAGATTTAAGATATTAGTTTAATGCACTAGCTTAAAGACGATATTTAAGACAATACACAATTTTCTTTTTATCTTAAGTTGAGATAATTTACAAAAGTATTGTCTCAAATATTGTCTTAAGATCCCCATTTATGTAAATTTTCTAGTTGAGACAATTTACACTGATATTGTCTCAAAACCCTCTTTTGTGTCTAGATACAATTTTCTTAAAAAATAAACTACAATATTCTAGATTGTATTGATTTTTGGAAGGACACACTGGAATTGAACCACTAATCTTTTGCTTTGTAAAGTAGACGCTCTACCATTAAACTAGTGCCCTTTAAATAACTAAGGAAAAAATGTATATTGTTGAGTAAAACCTAAAGAAATGCCATGTCAACTAATAATACCTTAACCAAATATATTGATTTAGAATATAGATGAGAATCGAAATATGCCGAGAGTGTGTGAACGGATCAAGGAGGTGTGTGGTGGAACCAATCTACGTTGAATGTTTACACTAGTGAATGTATGCCGACTATTGGAAGGATCGATTTCAAGGAGAGTCTTGCTAAAGAAACATGATGTTACAATGTAATGCAACTAGTTGCAATGATTCAAATTTATAAAAAATAGCAAATTTTACAAGATAAAGTTTAAATCTTTAAAAATTGCAAATTTTATAAGATAAAGTTCAAATCTTTAAAAATTGCAAAATATTTTGTAAAGGTTGAGAAAGTTTATTCAAATCGTATACTCATTTAGAACCCCTTTGAATTCCAAAGAATTAAAAAATAATGGGTTTTGGCCCAGATCTTTTGATCTACATCAATGGATTTTCACCAATTGGAAAACAAATTGTCAAATCCTCTTATGTTCAAAGGGTTTCTTTGTAGTTCAGTTCGAATCACAGGAAGATTACCAGAAGATGTTATCATAGGGACCTTGGTTTTGGGGGAGAGCTGGGCTCTTCATAACCCCTTGTTTTCCTGAGTTTGATGAAAATTCCATGGTGGTAACCAAGATGCCAGTGTGCGTGAGGCTGCCAAATTTACCTCTACCATTCTGGCATCATTTAGTACTGGAAGACATTGGCAATCTACTTGGGAGGTTTATAAAAAGTGATAGCGATAGGAAAGAGCCGGGGGTATTTACTTATGCAAGAATTTGTGTGGAGATAGACCTCAGCAAAGGTATCCCTAATAGATTACAGCTGAAACATGAATCCTTCAATTGGAATCAGAGATTGGACTACAAAAATACTACTTTTAGGTGTATATTTTTCCATTTGACGGGTCACCTCCAAGACTCATGCCCTCTTTCTAAAACATTTACTAAGAAGAAAAAGGGGTAGACTACTAACCAAAAAAATTGGCAAACAGATTATGTTCTACCTCTAGATGAGGAAGAGGAGAGTGATGATGAAGAACAACCAGATCCACAGAAAAATGAGGAAAATGTGAAGAAATATGAATCAGTGGATGCACAAACATTAGGAGGTGCAGAAACACAAAAAAAATGTTGTGAATCCTATGGATGTTTCTTTAAGTGGACTAAAGCTTGCACATGAAATAGAAAGTTCAAATTCTGATAAGGATCAAGTTATTGTCTAGCAATCAAGGGAGTTCGCAGGTAAACAATTGATTGTAGCTGACTCATCGCAGGATGGATGGACTGAAGTGAAATCTAAGAAGATGGGGAAAAAGGGAAAATAGAGACTTATTTTAACCCTTGATTACTTTGTCCTATGATGTAATATAATTTACTTTTTCTTACTCACAGAACTAGGTCTGTTTTTTTACCATGTGCTATGGCACTAGAGATGTTTGCTTGTAATGCATTTGCTATTACAAAATGTAATTTTTTTCACCTCGGTTGTAATAAAATTATGCTTTTTTTCCTAGGAAAAAAATATAATAATCATAATAAATTATAGTTTTTATATAAATAAATATATTTTAAAAATAGTTTAAAGAATTATTTATGTAGGATGTGATAAGAAGAAGATAATCAAACTTTCTTTTTTTTTAGAGGAGGTTAAATTCATTCAACTTTTAAGTATATGGCATCTTGACTACTACATGGAATTATGTAAGTGTATTGTCCCTATTTAGGATTAAAATCTAATTACAGATGGATTATGATAACTTTTACTTGCTTGGAGGAAAAGCTATTTTACATTTAAATTGTAAATGTCTTTGAAAGGTTAGACAATGATCGGCTAAGAACATGAGCTATGAATACATCTCTTATTTAAATCCACTATCTCATTGTAGCCTAACACCCATCCATTATTTTCGCAACATATTAGCTACCAAATGAACTTATGCCAACATATTCCATGTTTAGGGTTAAAACGCTATTACGCAAGGGTTATTCTTAGTTTTGACTTGATCTAGGAAATAACTATGGTTGCATGGAAATCATAGACATATTTAAGAGGTTTTAAAAGGGTGGGGCTAAGAGCATGAATCATGTACACACAACACTTATGAAAATCCACTATATTAGTAATTGATGACAATTAAACTATATGGATTCTCTTTACATTGAGTGTGTTTCTCCAAGGATATAAACACCCCACCAAAGAAAAAAACAAGTGTTCAATCAATCGATTAAACCATCTACCAAAGGCATGTTGCTAAGCGGTATGCCATAGGTCATAGGTCCAACTTTCATTGAGTCCCTCAAGATTGAAGGGAGACATGGAATTTATCAACATTGGCACCAACGACTTTATTACAAATTATTTTCTGGAACCAATTTGACCATCTCACTTTACAATTTTCCATTACATAGATTTTTTATTGCACACATTTTTTTGCATATATTGAGGTTTGAATATTTCTCACTCAAATATATGGAATCCAAATAATTGTAAACAAATATTCAATATGAAATCAAAATTACAAGTATAACATTTATACATCTATGTCAAAGTGCCCTTCTAAACAATGATTGACTTGCCACATATTTTTTCCATTTTCTTCTTCCTCAAAGTCATTGGCATATTTATCGAAAGAAATCTACAATCATGAGTCATGTATTTAGGCATATAACCAAAGACTCTCATTCAAGCATTAATAAAATTATCTTATCCTATATTTTGTGTAGTTATCACATCCATCCATAAGTGGGAAAAATTAATAGTGTCTTGTTGGTAGCATAGAAAATAAGGGTAAATAAAATGGATCACACCTCCATCATAGAATATAAATTAAAGTGGGATGACAAGAAAAAATGTTTCAATGAAAAATCTCATTCTTGGTTAAATTTACTTGTGGAAATTATGGATTCAAAGTATGTAAATATCAAATATAATTCTTAGTAAGTAATTGTGGATCTCATATCAATTATAATTCTTAGTAAGTAATTGTGGATCTAAGTGTAGTTCCATGTTGCAAATAACCTAAGTGAACCCAAACATGGCCACATCACGTTTTACTACATCCCATACCCTTTTTCCAAAAGATTTTATCAACCTTATTACTCTGAACACAACCCATCATCATTCAATTCCATGAGAATATTCCTTTTTGAAACATGACCTAAGAGTTACTTTAAAAAGTTGTAACGTTTTTATTAACTTCGATCAACATAAATTCTTAAAATAACATTAATATTTAATATCAATTTATTGTAAAATAATTTACCACAATGCCACTTTTGTTAAAACAAAACATTTAACTTGGTTTGCACTTTACTCATATATTGTTTTTTAAAGGTGATATTTTTTTTCCTTAAATTAGTTTGTTAGTTATGCACCTATTTTAGGATGAGCTATTAATGTTCAATTCAATTTATGTATCTTATTAATTTTTCATTAGATATTTTATTAAACCTCTTAAGGTAATTACTAATTTAATTTAAATAGGAAAAAAATTATTTTGAATAAGGAAACTCATAATACAAATGATTTTGTGAAAGATACAAATTGAAAGGAAAAATGCAAAATAAAACAGAGAAATGACAAGGTTATAATCCACAAAAAGCAAACTGTACTAAATGTAAGGTGCATAAAAAGCATGGGCTTATAAGTTCAAGCCCTAAACATTCTTGGGAAAATAACAATGATAATTTTAAGGTGTTGGAATAATATAGAAATGTAAGGCTGCATAATAGTGATTGGATTGTGTGCATCTTATAATATTAGGAGATAGGGTTGAGATCCATGAGTATAGGATCTAATAGCTCATTTGGTTGAACAGTGTTTCACTATATATTGTAATCATTTCTATTTGATTAATTGAATTGGTTGAGTACCATTCCTGTGTGTGTGCAATCCTTTGGCTCTGTACATCCTCCTCCCAAGTTTTTCTAAGTTAGTATCAGAGCCTGTGTGCTAAGATCAGTTGCCCTGAGATCCGTTTCCCTAATTTGTTTTTCTCTTGTGCAGTCACCGTGTTGAGATTGAGGTTGACGCGGCTGCGGAGAAGAGATGCTCCGGTATATTGTTGATTTTAAAGATCACTGCTAGTGTGTTTTTAAAGATCGCTGGTAGTGATTTTTTCTACTACATTGGAGAGTTCAAACGATTTAAGAACTGGGTGTAGACCACATCAGATCTAGGTGATTTTACATCAACCATGGAGACCACGTGGAGATCTGAAAGTTCACAAATTCATATCTAGGTGTAGTGATATCCTCTGTCGTAAGTGAAGACTGCCATGAGTGAAAATCACTGTGCATAAGTCTTTACTATTTCCTCCTCTACTGAGATTGAAGAGCCTGATCCCTACGAGTGCGGCCGTGAAGAACTGAGCGATCTGGAGCTAGGTGCAAGTGTTGAAGGAGATCGCTGTGGAGAGCTATGGAAGCTGTGAAGCGTGAAGATCGCTAAATTTTTTTGCTGCACCAGGAGAAAAGAGGAGATCACGCTGAAGCGTGGAGAAGATCGCCGGTGCAGGAGAGCACCATTCCACGATGATTTTTGCAGCGATTTGGATAATAGATCTATCCTTTATCCTCTATCGTTAACATTGAAGGAGATCTAAGCCAATCAGTGTGGAGATTTTTCAGCTCGGAGTGTAGAGCAGATCGTCGGTGAAGGGGAGAAAATCGTCGGTGATGAAGAGCCTCGTGCGTGAACCTCTGAGCATGGAGTAGATCGTCGATGAGGAATAGCCTGGTGCATGAACCTCTAAGTGTGGAGCATGTCATAGGTGCCGTGGAGAAGGGTGAAGACTAGTGTAGAGATCACTTGGTAAAAAAAAATTGTGTTCTCCCGTAAATTATTTTCTCTCTCTGGCACCATTTATATGCTAAAGGCTAGGAGTGGTGCCTCCACCAATTTTACAAAAGAAGAGCAGTGGTACCGCCTATCCACCAAAGGAGAAGAGCAGTGGTACTGCTGAAGCTATAAGAAGAGGAGCGGTGCTCAAGGCTTTCCTTGCATCGAAATCAGTCACCGCCCCCAGAAACGCCTGTTCCTTTTGTCACAGGTGTGGTTCTGTCCTGCTGTTGTTGTGTATGCCTCGTGACCTAGAGTTGAGTTGTATCTCCTTTTGATGCAGAGTGAAGTCCCTTTGAGGCCCTGTTGTGGTGTGAAGAACGGATCCCTGTATCCATCAACTGCTGAGAGACAGTGAGAGTTAATCAGATCGTTGCTTTCTTGGATTGTTTCCCAATCATAGCTGATATGAACCTGTTGTAGTTGCTGAAATCACTACCAGTGTGAATGTGAACGATGCTTAGCTTCCTGCCTAGGAGAATTGCTGGAAGGATTGCTGGGAGAAGATTGTGGATTAAATATCACTGCCAATTGCTGAGAACATTTCCAGCCTGCGTTGAGTAGAGAGACATGGAGAGCAAAGAGCTTCCTGTATAATTTCCCATTGAAGCCTAAAGAGAAGAGCAGACTGGTGTGGCTGTTGTCTTGTCTAGCTGCCTGAGTAAAGAAAAATATTATTATGTCTTCTGATATAATCTTTAATGCTGCATTAAAATTTGATTTTCAGCCTAGATATGATCAAGAATATCTGACAATAGAAGAACAAATTTCAATTAAGCTGGAAATGTTTTAATTGATAAGTTCCTGGTTGGATTTAGAGCAACTGAAGAAACAATAGTCGATTTTGAAGCAGAGTTGAAGTTTATTGCAGACTGGCTTGAAGAGCCAAAGAATACTCAAAATGTTGACTATCTAGAATGTATCAAGTTTGCAGATGGTGAAGAGATAATGTTGCAGAATACAACTGATTGTTAACAAGCCTAGATGACAATTACTAACTTTGCAGAATTTGTTGAACCTAAAGGAAGATCTAGGACAACAAAGACCCAATCAAATACTAGAATGCACTATACATCAATGTGTGAATACTTCAAGCTCTCAAACTGGAAGAGCAGGAAATGGGAAAACATAAACAAATATTATCTGACAACAACTAAGGTCAAGATGAAGGAGAAGGAGGATTGTAGAGTTCAAGGCTTGGAACCCCAAGTTGTTAGATTGTTTTGATAATTTGTAGGCCTGACTGAGGCTGAGACAAGCAGGCATGTTATTTGTTATTAGAAGCTATGTAATCCCATTGGCCCCGAACTCCAACCAAGACTGCATTAAGAAAGAATGCATAAGAGTATACCATAATTTTGCTGTTATTTTACTTCTGCTTATAGTAGCATAATTCGAGTACGAATATGGATACAAATACCATTTGATATGGAAAAAATAAGCAATGAAAAAATCTAATACCAATAAAATACCAAAGTAGACTTCTTATTTATAATATTTTTAATTAAATATACAACTATAAATATAACATTTATATATAGTTAAACATATAAATATTTTCAATGAAATATTAAATATCAACCATTAAATTTTAAACTTTAAAAAAATTAATTTTTGTTTAAACATATTTTTTATAACCAAAATTACTCTTAGAAAAACAAAAAGTTAATGTTCATAATATAAGAACTCTTATCTATTAATAGTTATTAATTATTTAAAGAAGAATGTAAATAATATTTACTACTATCATTGTAATGAATTAATTAATGTTTAAATTGTGTTAGGGTTAACTTTGACTCCGAATGAGCAAAGATGTAAGTGGTTTTGGGCACATGGTTTTGGTAACCAATAAATCTAGTGTTACTATTATATTTGCATATTTATTTTCTTTGGCCTATTTTATTCCTATTAAATTGAATTACAAAGTATGAAATTTAAATGTATTTATTTTATAGTGTTTTAATAAATAAAATGTGGCATTTTAAATTGATTTTTAAAATTAGCCCTTATTACACATAGATCAAATATTTGCTGAATTCAAATTTATTCAAAATTTCCGTACACAAAAGACCAATTGAGGCGAATTATGCGACTATGCTTCGGCTTCCTCTTGGTAAAATAATATTCATAGTGAATAAACATGATTGGGATGGATTCATGTTTTAGAAAACGCTCACCAAGAATATAACATTTGATTTCCAATTTCACCCAAACAAGTCCTTGCATAGCACTACATATCCATCTTCCAAAACCACACATACAATGCACACAATCTCCAAAACTATTATTTCCCAAACAAGATGAGTTTGTACGAGACTTTTTAATTATGAAAATAAGGTCAATATATCGTAGGTATTGCAGAGAAGGGACTAGTGTATGGAAGGTTTATAAGATCGGGTGTGTATAAAAAGGGGCTTTTAGTAAAAATAAGGAATATATCCTAAAAGTAGGGTTTTTAAAATTAGGAATACGTATTGGGATGGGGGCTCAACAAAAGGATTTTTGTAGGTAATTATCAATATCTAGTGAAATTAGGGGTATTCTTTAATTTCACATTAACAAAGGCGCTATGACATGGTTTCACTGAGTGAAGACCCCGTGGTAAAAAGAAGGGCATATTTTCACATGTTTTAGTTATCATGATGTAAAATACATGTATTGATATAAAATTTGGTAGACTACCGAAATGGTCAAACATTCTCATATTTCTCGAAACTAAATATGAGTGCAACCAACGTGGCAACCTAAACTCAATCACATAGATGACATGACAACGTGCCTAGCAAGAAACAACCAAGCTCCATGACACGACACCAACTCGACTATGACGACGCACATGGTGCAAATTGGTAACTCTGTCAAATGGGTTATATGTCAATGAAAGTGGTGAAATAAGATATGATTGACATGACAAGCACATCAAGCTAGACATGATGATGCATATGGAATAATCTAGAAAACATGTTTCATTGGATCTCCTATGGCATCATGTTCCAGCACTTCGGGGCGTTTCTATGTTGAGTATCAAATTTCCAACCATAAAATGTTTGGCAATATATTTATAAAAATATTAATATATATAAGGGTTTTAAATAGTTCTTTTAAAATTTTGGCCATTTTTAGAGTTAAAATTTTTAATCCTATGGAATTTGGGTGAATCATAATAGAAAAAAAAGGAAAATGGCAAATATTGTTTGTAAAAGAACCTCAAGAGTTATCCCATGGAACAAATTTTGCCCCTAAACTATTACATGTTCTCAATGCAACCATCCTTTATTGCAAAGAGTACATAAAATCCAAGTATATTGGACACGTGTTGAGAAGTGAACTTAAGGTTTACAAAACCTTAAACCCCATGATCTATCCCACAACACTGTCCTCATCCACCATATATCATATATTAAAACCTTTGTTTTTCATTAATCAAATTGTTTCCAGTTTTAACAATGTCATTATACATAAAGTTTATAATGCATATTGACAGTACCCCATATCATTAGCAAATAATACGATATCATATCATTCGACCTTTTTGAGGGTTTATAAGGTCCATCAATCTTTATACCTTTGGTTTTGTCTGATACTTATATTTGTTGGGGTTAAGGTAGGGTATTCCCTGGTTTTCTTTTCGAATATTTTTGGAATAATGGAGACTGAGAAACATTGATGGACTGGTTTCTTCTGTATAGTCTAAATGGCCCAACAACCTCTTGCTTGGGTCTCATAGTTTTTGAATTCCCAATCATATAAATCTGTGTCCAAATTATATCCCACTGAGTCTTGGTTGCCTACGTGAACCTCACCATAGATATTGGGTTCAGTGTAGTCTTTGTTATTTTGAATTTGATATAATTGTCAAATGTTGACTTCTTCATCAATGGGTTCTGTCCAAGGTTCTCCTTGGGAAGGATGAATAGGGACTATACTTTCTGTCCATTCCCTTTTAATTTTATCCTTTCTTTGTCTAGAGATATTGATGCTTTCATTTTTCTTCCCCATGGTCACCCTACCAAGGCTGGGAAGGAGCTGGATCCTTCTTTAGGGTCGATGATTTCAAAGTCAACTTTGGTCGATATTCCTTTTATTGTTGTGTCGACATTTTTCTAAACCCCAATGGGTTCAATGAGCCCCTGGTCGGCTAAATTGAGGTATATTCCGGATTCGTATAGTCGAGGTCTACCCAATTTTTCCCATGTGTCTCGATTCATAACATTTACTTGTGAACCAAAGTCGAGGACAACTTGTCGAACATGGTATCCTTCGATTTCCAGATCGACAAGTGGGTCGACGTCGCTCTTGTCCTTTTGGTTCACACTGTATATATTTTGGTTTGTTTTTCTAAATTATTACTGTGCTTCATATTATACAATAAGTCAATGAATTGAGACATCAATTTATCATTTTGTACTAAACATATTAATTCTTCAACTGTGTTTTGTCAACTATCATTGACTGCTTCGTTTCTAGCAAATTCTTTAAACATGTTTGATGCGTCATTATATAATTATTTTTGTTTGGTCGAGTTAGGATAATCATTCTTTTCTTTGATTTTTCTTATATGTGGATTATAATTTCCAATTTTTGTCCCTTGTTGGGTTACTATGTGCAAGTTATTTGTATTGATTACATCATGTTTTTGAACACACAACAAGACATTAATGTTTTTCCTTTTATTAATCTTGTCGAGCATGGTGGGACAATCCTCTAATGAGTGTTCTCCCACACCACAGCTAGTACAAATTTTTAGATCAATTCTATCCTTGTATGGACATTCTGCATATCGATGTCCCTCTTTGTAAGATGTAAAGCACTAGATGGGTCATCGTTGTCGATTGTCACGATTTCCAGAGAATCGTCCTCAACCTCCATATCCCCCACGACGATTTTCGAACCGACACTCATATCGACGGCCTTCATATCTTTGATTATTTGATTCATTTTGTTCATTGTTCCTTGAAGCGTTGTCATTGTTCTATGTGACTACACTCATTTGGTAGACTGCTAGATAGTTTTGTTGATTCTTTAAGTTTAAGTAGCAGTCGGTCGTTGCATGAATTTTTACTTCACAAATTGTGCACCATGATGCTTTGTCGTTTTTCATGTTATATGGGAAATATTTCATTGTATGTTCTCCATGTTCTTGGCAAATGTCTCAGAAGCATTTCGTCTGAACAAAACAAACATCCTGTCGGCTTGTTTCTTGTCGATAGTTATGTTTAGTGTGTCCGGTTGTGGAGCATTTTATGCACCAGACATCCTGATTCTTGAGGTTCAGTGCTTTCAAATATTTCTGCATAATTTCTAGTTTTTCTTCTAACCTAGTGTCAACAAGATATGCTGGAAAATATTCATCCATCTCTACTTGCAGAGCTTTGGTAAGTGCATATTCATATGTTTTAAACATCTCCAAGCTTATGTGTCACCTGATTTTCTGTGATAGACCTGAAAAAAACCATTGAATTAATAATTGTTCATCAATTACATAGTCTAGTTGGATTAGGAGGTCTTTCAATCATTTGTCATATTCTCGGATGGACTCTGCTGGTTTCTGAGATGTTGTTTTCATCTTTTTGGCTGCCAGATGTTTTGTGTCTGGAGTTTTAAAGAAAGATAAGAATTGTGCCTAAATGTCAGCTTTGGATGCTTGGGGAGTTCTTTCAATATACATCATATACCAAGTCATTGCTCTTTTCCGTAAAACACCAACGAAATGTTCCATCTATCATTCTTCGACCATAACTTGATTTTCCTCCCACATTGACTCACAGATGAACCAATGTCGTCTAGGGTCTTCATCACCCTCGTAGAGAGGGATATGTGCTGATTCATGACCCATGTCGGTATCACTGTCGCTATCTCCTTCAGGAGGTGGCAGTAGTGTGGGTAGTGGGATGTTTTGTTTGTCTCCCTGTCTAGAGTTGTTGTCAATGGAACTTTCATTCCCGTTGGTTTTTTTTTTGTTTCTTCTCCGACAAGCAGTCGGTTTGGGTCAACTTCTCCTGTCGATGTCCAACTGCACTGATTTGTTTGCAGGTCCGACTGTTCTGAATTTTGCAAAGCTGTGTTTGGAAGGGGGGGTTCTCCTTCATGCGTCGGGTAGAGCAAGTGGATACTTCAGTTGGAAGGGTACACCTGAAGTGTTACCCAATTTCCTTCCTTTGGTTGACGGATTACTAAATGATTATCTTCATTTACTTCGTCATCTAGTCGGCTCCATATATCGAACTCACTAGCTCTTAGTTGTAGGTCTTCTTCAACAATGGCCTGGATTCAGGTACTTGGATCCATTGGAGACAGAGGTCTTACCTCCTAGGGAATTTCTAGTTTGAGAGCTTCTTGCTACTCTATCCACAAGTCTTCTTCCATGGGTGATTCCTCTTCATCCATTCCTTCTTCGTGTCAGTCGTGACCCGAATCTGGCAGATTTATTTCTTATTTTGTCATCCCAATGGTCATTCTTCTTTGCAGCACTATATCCTGCTCTCTTCTTTATTCCCTTCTTCTTAGCCTCTTCTCCCTTTCTAGCCTTTACAAGTCTGATGCACCTTTATGTGTCACTGTCCATTCAATTTCCTTTTTAGGTCGACTTTTCATTGTCAGTGATGGTTATTTTCTTTAGTCGACTAGAATCCTTTTTACTTTACCCAGACACATGACCATATACCCCCCCATAGCCTACCCAATGCTTTAGAAATCTCAGATAGTTTTGTTTATTTGCTTAGGAAGTACTTCCACTCCCTTTTTGCAATGAATTTTTCCCACTTCTTTTCAATTCTCCGCCCAGTTAGATTTTGGTGGTGGTTCGCGTAGTGATGGATGAGGATCTATGATATGGCCCACTCCCTTCTCGATTAGGAATTTGAACAAAAGGGTCAATAAGGAGAAAAGGAACTGCTTGGTGAGGTCTGTGTAAAAACTTTTCTCAATGCTTTCGACCGAAACTATTTCCTCCACGACTTGTTCTTCACAGAATTCATCTGTGATCCTTTCAAACCACTCCGACAAGTTTGTTCATCTACCTCGAATCAGTTTCTCCATTAACTCTTAGTCTTTAATTGCTTCTGTATTTTATATCCAGAAGTTTTTTCAAAAGCTAAGGTACTGACTCTACAAACTTCTCATTTGTTTCAGTGAATAATTTCTCCTTCGCCTGAGCAATGGTCAATCTATTTCTCCTTGCGTACTTCTGCAAATAATTTGTTATCTTATGCTAGCACGAGTTCTTAATCTCTTGCTCTGATATCATCTTCTTATGGTCATTACGTCTGTATATGTACTATCGGCAATGGAACCAATGTTGTAATCTCACAGATCACATAGGGTTACCAATAATAGACAGAAACATATAAACATAGCAGACACAAGAGACCAGAATAGATATGGAAGTAACAGATTATATTATAACATGAGGGTCCATAAATACATAAAACTGAACCAAGTTCTCATTTGGCTCAACAACCTAATATATATTATTACAAACAGTTACAAGTAACTGCCTGTCAGTTTGGTCAATCGACGCAACTTCATGTAGACAACCTAATCTCTGATTAGTTGGCTATTCAACTAGTTGGCTCACTGACTAGCTCCTCCAACAATTATTTGCTCTGTTGACATTATCTTTTTTCACTTTTCAGTATATTTCTTTCTATTTAGACCATCAACTAAACACAGGTATGAATGTAATTGCATATTATACAAGTCTTTGTTAAATTTCATTATTTCATGGTTTTATTGACAATTATGTGACATTTGTAAATGTGCGTGATATATAGATTTGTTTTGCAGGATGTGGTTCTAAACGAGCCTCCATTTTGATACGAATTCACACCAAACATGCATAGTTGCATCCAGCTTGGCATACATCCCTCCGATCAACCCGCGGCTCTGTTGGTTGGAATATTTTGGAGAGTTAAAAGCATAGAACAGTTTCATGGTTCTGTTGGCCACGCATCTTCCTGGTGCAAGAGTCCTTTCTCTAGAAGACTTGGGATCCTGCCCTCTTAGCCCGACACCATGCTCTCTTCCCATGTCAACGAAGATCCATATATTAGTAGATTGTGCAAGGAGAACTGATGCGCAAGGGATTAGGAATACAGTCGTGCGTTGTCATAAATCGTTACATAGCCATTTCTTTAGTAGTTAAGGTTGTCTATATTTTGAGCGGTTGACCACTGAAAGGGTCGACCTGCTCCTACATTGTAAAACTATAAAATTCGTCGTTGGATGAGAATCAAAAGTTAGTTAGTAGTCGTGTCCGCATAGAAACTCTGTAAAATTTGTTCCAGATTAATAAAAATTCTATATTCAATAGTGAATATATGTCTCTACTTCGTGAGTGATTGATTGATCTAAGTGCCGCCCCTAATTGCTGAGAAGGGCCCCTCAACAACTAAATGTCTCCAGTTGTATATTTCTATTATTTCTTTTCAGATAAGTAGTTTTCGTTTCTAGCTTTTGTATGTAACTTGATTTCCTATAAGTTGATGTTACTTTGTCATCTGCAACATGTATTGCATGTTGTTAATTTAATTTATGCAACATGTATTTCCTGTTGTTAATTTAATTTATGTGAATGTCGTTATCATAGTTTATATTTCCATAATTAAAATTGACCGGTCGCGCATAGTTCTTTGCAGTCTTTCTTTCAGTTTGTTATCCAATTTCATATTTGCAATTAGCTAGAGTTTAATTAGTTTAATTTTTGAGGTGTAGTTCTGTTGGGGCCTGGAAATTCGCAGGAGACAATAGTAAGGGATCCTCCCCAATCAACGTTCCCAACTATCCCATTGACTGTTTGGTGTAGGGAATCCGTCCGGTTTGCGGTCCGGCTACCATAGGTCAAGCTAACAAAAAACAAAGATTTACCAGTTGTGGCCCGGTCCACCGAGTTTTTGTATTTTTGACTTAGAATATGAAATGCAAGTGCCTAACTAAATGCAAGGTGATCAGAATACAATGAGCTGTCACAATGTGATGCGCAGGTTCTTACCTCTTCTCTTAGACTCACACGCAGCCAAATCACATACAATAAGAAATAACTTAACTATCTAATCTATCCCTAGGGAGCAAGGTTATCATTCGTTAGTGATTAATACCTTTCATACATGCATTATGAACAGTTACAGACAGCTAATACTTCAATTAAAACACATGAACAATTACAGATATTTAAACAACCAGATAGCCGATTCTTTTATGAACAACATTTATTACTCACGGTGGAAGAAATCCTGAAGATACTGAAGAACATTTAACAAGAACATAGGTTCAGGAAATTAAACACTCTCACAGTAAATGAAAAATAGCTGAAAACGAAATAGTTCCTCTTCAACATTATTCATTGAGTCGCATTGATACATTCCACGTTTCACTCTCTCCAGCAGGAAAAATTGCAGTTTCCTTTGCAAAACGAAGTAGTTCCTCTTACAAGTAAACATTACAAAATTTTCCAGGGAAAAAGCCCCTCATTAGTTCTCTATCCCCCTATTTAACTATAGACCCCCATGGTCTGGGCTGTCCCCCCCTACGTATGACTTTTCCGTTCCCCAACGCTTCATATCCTTCGGTTCTGTCTTTTCTTGCATACTCATGATTGGTTAAGTAACTGCTGTATCCTTTGGACTTGCACTTTCATTGTCTTCGAAGTGGTTTTGGTCATACCACCATCAACGGTCCGCTTCCCTTCTTGCCGTGGCAGTTTCATCATTTTCCAAGATTTCACCTGCAATCAACAACGAGATCCATTCATTGGAAATCATAACTGTAAAAATAATGCGAACTAAAAATACCACTCCACAGGAAATGACTGGGTGCTTCTCTAAAATCGACAAGAGGCTGGATTAAGCCTTTTGGGTGGGAAGATTACAAATCGGCAAGAGGCAAGGTTTGGGCATCGGATGCTAAACCACTTTCACGGCCGCAACGGCGGATGGGTAAAGACTTCAGGCATGCGACGGAAAGGGTGGGAAAAAAAAATGAGTCGAAAGTCGGCAGGCTTTGATGTCGGACGCGAGATGGATTTCCTGGCCACAACGGCGGATGATGAAAAGATAAAGTCACGCGATGGACATCGGGGAGTGGATCGCTTCACATTTCGACAGCTAGACCGCTTTGAGCGCCGCAACGGCGGACGAGACAAAGATTACAGCCCCCGATTCAACATAAAAGACGCCCAAAAAATCTAAGTAATGGAAAACTCAAAACATCGACGGTCCAGCTGATTCACCTCAGAGACAATGGGCAACTGATCAGACGGGTTTCTGGCTACCAGGCTACATTCAATTCTGTGACCAACAACAAAATCTAAAAACATGCATCCTCTGGAAATAGGCCGCAAAATAATCATTAGAATCCAACAAAACTAAAGCAAGACCAAACCTTCATGGATAAAACGGAATCAGAGCAGCTTTAAATGGAAAGGAGGGGTCCCAAAATTTAAGAAATTTGGGGAGAAAAGTTGCAGCAGCAACAACTGGTGATTACCTAGTGAACCCAGATCTCTGGGCGATTAACCTTTGAGTGACAACTATTTAACAGCAAAAGCATCATATTGAATTCTTCCAGCAATATGGATTTCTCAAATGACCGAAGTGTGTACCCTTAATCATTGATGACAGTCCAATTAGGGAGAGTGGAAACCAAAATCGTCAAGTCCAGATAACTATGCTGAGGCCGGAGGATGAATTTCATTATTACCTTTGTCTTCAGGTAGCTAAAAGCTTTGGACACGATAGGATTGGAGCATATGGTAAACATAAATATTCGTTTGTTCCTCATTCCGATGCCATTTTCACACTTTTCTTGTGCTTTCAGACTTTTGTCCTATTTCATATGAGTTTGCTCACATGCCTTTCTTACTGAATTTTGATTCAGGATCCTCTATCCCATAGTGTCCTTTTGCGTGAGTGGTGTACTTCAAGTTTCAGCTCACGGACGGAGAGGATCTTTTGGCAATTCAGAACTTATGATTCAGCTCCTGCTTTGATTTATGATGCTTTCATAGGAGTTTTTTGACTCTTTATTTGCCTTTTGGAATTCGCTTCTTGGAATGGGATCATTTATATTTAATACACTGTTCACTTTGCTCCTTTCCATGGGTCCTTTGTTGTTGCTCTTTAGAACATTTTAAATGTGACGTGGATGGAGCCTCGACATAGTCCCCCAGACTCCTCGAATCTGGTTTATTTCACAAGGGTTAAACAGGACTTCAATGCGCACAAAGTTCTTCGAGAAAACTGCTATACTGGAATAAATTCTTTCATATAAATTAGCAATACACAGTCTGGCACCAAAACGTTTATCAAACCCAAAAATTTCGGATGTATTCCATGCAACCGCAGGTTTGCTCCCTTTATTGAAATCAACGAAACAAGCTAGAAAGAAATCAACAAAAGCAAACTAGAAACATGACTCCAAAGACAGCCGGGCGGATTATTTATGTACAAGACAGAAAAATTAGACAGACTCAGGAAAAATAAGGTTTGAGAACCAAACTATTTACTGGTAGGTTCTCCTCCCACCCCTGTAGGTCTTGCAACTTGTAGGTAGAAGGACCAAGCTTGGCTGCAATCTGAAAAGGGCCTACCCACAACTGCTGGAATTTGGTATTCTTTCCTTTATCATCATGGGGGTGATCCCATTTGAGGACTAAATATCCCACTTCAAAGTCTTTTGTCCCAGCTTTATGCTTGTCATACCATCTCTTAACTGACTCTTGTTGCTGCTTAAAGCGTTCTTTGGCTTTTGACCTAGCTTCTTCATCTTTCAGGAGGTTATATATTCTTATTTGTAAAACTTCATCATCCGAACCCCTAGACTCCTGAGCTAGAATGGAAGATGGTAGCATGATATTGGGAGGAAGGATGGCCTCTTTACCGTAGACAAGGGTATATGGGGACACTCCAATTGTAGAATTGGGGGTGACTCTATCATCCCAAAGGGCATTTGGTAAGGTTGAGTGCCAAATCCTTTGGTTTTCTATTACAGCCTTCTTCAGAATTCTAATGAGGTTTTTATTAGAGGATTCAGCCAGGCCATTCCCTTGCAGATAGTAATTAGAAGAATAATGTAATTTTATCCCTTTATCATGAGCAAACACAGTCAATTTAATTGATGAAAAGTATTTAGCATTATCAAATACTAACGAAACTGGAACTCCAAACCTGGTCATGATATGATCTTGTAGGAAGCTGATGACTTCGTCTTCATTTATCTTGCGCAGTGGGATAGCTTCGACCCAGCGAGTGAAATAATCAGTCGCAGTAAGAACGTACTTGTGCTGCAGGGATGAATTTGGCTTTATTTCTCTAATAATGTCCAGCCCCCATTGCTCAAATGGTTCCGTGATCATTACAGGATTTAGGGGCGCTACTGCTTTAGGCTGTCTTCAACCACACCTTTGGCAAATATCACACTTTCTGACGTGTGTGTGTGCATCCTTGAAGAGTGTAGGCCAGTAATAACCAGCTCTGAGGACCTTGTGGGCTGTAGTGTCCCCTGAATAATGTCCCCCAACCGGATCATCGTGCAATTTAGACATTACTTTCTTAGCATCTTCTTTCTCCAAGCATCTCAGAAGGACTCCATCGTAGTTTTTTTCTGAATAGTATTCCTTCAACAATTTGATAGGATGCTGATTTAAGACGCAACGCTCTTCTCTACTTGGAATTCCAATGTTCTGGAAGCAGCCCTGACTGTAAGTAATGTACAAGGTCTCTATACCAAGACTCGGGAGCTGTAAACAAAGGGCATACATCCATTACATGTAATTCGGCATCATCTTCCCAGGCTTGTTCTTCATTGTTCCCACTTTTAGTCATCAATTTGCATAACCCTTGACCTTTGACTATAGAGGCTGGCTTGAATTCAAGGTCGTACTCTTGAAGAGCTGCTACCCAGTTGCCCCTCCTTTCTCCTAACTCTTTCTGTATGAGAAGGGATCTTACAGCTGGGTAGGGGACTATTACCTTGGTTCGATTCTTTAATATATAAGGCCTGAATTTCTTTACTACCTTAAATACTGCATAATCTTTCTTATCAATGGCCGAGTACTTTAACTCAGCCCCCTACAGACCAGTACTCATAAAGGAGATTGGGAATTCATCCCCCCCATCTTCCTTTTGTGTGAGTACAGCTGCCAGCGAATCATCGGATGCAAATGTATACATAATAAAGTCTTTATGAAAGTCGGGGCTTTTCAAGGAGGGAACGTGTGCAACAGTAGTTTTAATTTTGCTAAAAGTGTCCTTCTCAATATCAGTCCACTTAAATTGTGCATTTTGTTTGACCATCTGTTGTAGTGGTTTGACAGTCTGAGCGAAATCAGGCACAAACCTTCGTACAAAATTTATGGTTCCCATAAACGATTGCATTCCTTTTTTATTATGGGGCATGGGAATTTGTTCAATGGCCTTAATTCTTTCTGGGTCTATAGATATACCCTTCTTTGAAACTATGTGCCCCAGTAATTTGACCTCAATGACGGCAAACACGCACTTCTTAGGATTGAGGGAGATGCCATATTTCTGATAGCGTTCAAAAATTTGCTTTAGGTTAAAAGCATGCTCTCCTCTTTTCTTCGAGAATATTGTAATGTCATCAAGGTACACCACAGTGCTTCATCCAATTAGTCCGCGGAAAGCTATGTCCATAGCTCTTTGAAATGTCACTCCAGCATTAATTAGTCCAAAGGGAATCCTTCTATAGGCAAAAGTTCCCCATTTTGTCCTAAACGTTGTCTTTAATCTGTCTTCTTCGGCCACCAACACTTGATTGTAGCCAGAGAACCCGTCTAATAATGAAAACAGTTCAGAACCTGAAACCATTTGTAGCAGCTGCTCCATGGGTGGCACAGGATAGTTATCTTTATCTGATGGGCGGTTTAAGTTCTTGAAATCCACACACAGTCTGATTTCTCCTGACTTCTTTCTGACTGGTACCAGATTTGATACCCACTCAGAGTGTTTGACTTTAAAAATGATTCTAGCATCCAACAATTTCTTTACCTCACTCTGAATCAGTGGTTCCAGTTTTGGATGCATTTTCCTCCAGGGCTGTTGATATGGCTTGACTCCCGCCTTGATGGGAACAACGTGCTTGATGATGCTGGTATCGTATGTCTTTAACTCTTGGTACGTCCAGGCAAAGACATATTTGTATTGTTTAAATAGACTGATGAACTTGTCCTTTTCTGTCGGCGAACAACATTTGTCGAGATTCACAAACTTAGGTGCCGTTTCAGTCCCCAAATTTATCAGCTCGAACTGTAGATTTGAGCTGTGAGTCTTCACGTTGGTGGGACTCCTAAACTTTTCATTCAAGTCAAACATCTTTTCTAATGTTCTAACCCCTTTAGGGATGAAATTATCAAATTTCATCTTGGCCTGGTGTTCTTCATCATCAATAATCGCTCCTTTGAATACCTCGTCATTTGTTAAACATTCTATAATTTGCTGGTCATCATCGAACACACGCAGGTTGGTAATCATATCAGGTACTGAAGGCCTGAAAAGCAATTCAACAGTACATCGTTTATTTGAGGGTACAAGCCTAGCGGCCGAAGTAGCTAATAAGTCTGCTACTGCGTTTTTAATTCTTGGGATTGAAATAATGTTGAATGCATTAAAACATTTAAGAAGGTCCCATACCTCATTCTGGTAAGCTTTTAAGTGGGGAGAAACACAGTGGATTTGATTCCGGATTTGTTTCACAATAATTTCAGAATCCCCAAAAACTTTTAAATTACTTACCTTCAATTCAATCGCTTTCTTGAGTCCCTGCACCAGTGCTTCATACTCAGCTGTATTATTAGTACATTCAAACTCTAATCTACATGAAAGGAAATGTTTATTCTTCTGTGGGTCAATTAGGACACAGCCATCCCCTGACCCTTCTAATGTCTTAGAGCCATCGAAAAATAAAGTCCAAAAATCATTAACTACTGAAAACTAAGTCTACTATTTTACAATCAATCTCTCCAGCTTGCGAGAATCGAAGGAGATCAGGCTGGGTATCAGATGGGTTTTCGGCTTCTTCCACTTGATAATTCCCTGGTTCCAACTCAAGAAAATAATTTCCCAATACAGAATCCACAGGTATATTCTTCTTGTCCAGTTGGGTAACATTGTACTTCATGTGGGGTTCTCTTAGAATCTTGATCTGGTTTGGACTCCCCTTGTACGGCAACCACAAGTGCGACCAATCTGAAGCGAAATATCCATTTAATTTGGCTGACCACTCTCTACTCAGGACCAGACCGTAAGCATCTGGTATATCAGCTACTATGATGTTAATAACTTGGCATAATTTGTCATTGGATGCCAGACGGATTAGGACATCTTTCATCTCACCAATTACTTTAACGTTTGTCCTATCCAACTGAACCACCCTCCATGTGGTTGGCTTTGGCTGACCATTTATCTTCTTACAAACTGATATGGGCATGACATTAATGGATGCCCCCGAATCTACCAGACAAGTGTGCACGTTATAATTAAAATTTTCAAACATTAGGAGGAAAGGTAAATGCTTAGCTTTAGACTCACCTCCAACGCTGGTTTCTCCAATTTCTTCTTCGTCCTGAGGTTGATTGTCAGCGGGAAGCTTGTCATCTGATGCTTCAAGCGCTTTCAACAATCTCTCTTTTTGATGCGGCACTTTGCACATTTCGAATAGTGGAACATTTGCTTTTACCTTTTTCAAATCCTCCACAATGTCATAATTCATCGGCTATCTAATTGGATGTGGTTTGTCAGCATTTCCTTCACTTGGCTTGGCTGTTATATCATCCTGTCTAGGACTTTGGCTGGTAATCGTGAATTCTGGAATCTTATTAGCCAAAGCTTTATTTTGAAACTTCTTCCTAACATTTCTCTAGAGCCTTCTGATCTTTGGAAGAATAAGACTGTCGTCCTTAACCGTTCCTTGGCTTCTTGTGGTCACGTTGGTCTCCATAATGCCATGGTATCTCTGAGTGTTTCCTTCTTCAGCATCAAATAATGAGACCAAATTCCATAATGCCAAGGTCTCCTTTTCCTGATCTTCATTAGACGTAGAGGCGTAATTTTCTTTTCTTTCTTCATCTCCCTCTTCTGTTAACCTAGAATCCAGCAGTTGATTCATCACTAGCGTCATAGAGTTTATCCATTGTGGACAATTCTTTTCAGAGTGCGGCTGTTGGTGGAAAGTGCAGAAATTATCCATGCCGACCTCTGTTAGATTCATGGATGCAGCATTGTGAGGAGGAGGATTAGAATGATCCTTATCTTCTCTTCTCTTATAATATGGCTTATAAAACCTTTGTGCCTCCTTTTCTTTTTCCATATCTATGATCTTGTTGGAAATCTTCTGCATCATCTTGGCCATATTTTCCAGATCTGGTGACTTTTCTTCCTTAGGCTTAGCGAACAATAAGGCTTTTCTACCTGCACCTTTCTCTCTTGATTGTTCTGGAAAATCTTCAATACTTTCTCTTTCCGCTTCCACCACTTCTACCTCTTCATAGGTCTCTGCCAGAGTAGGCTTGGCCCTACCTTTCACAAACATGGCCAAGTCAGGACCCAAAGCTGAAGTATAGTACTCAATCAGTACTTTGTCTGAAGGCTTATCTGTTTCAGAGAAGTTCTTAAGATATGCGGCAAACCTTTGTGTGAAACTGTGCACTTTTTCCTTTTTCTCTTTCTTCAATGCACATAGTCCTTTCATAAGGGCAGCATGAGTCTTTTGGGTCACATACTTACTTCTAAAAATCCTCTCAAATGTGTTCCAGTCCGGAATCGAGTTAGCAGGCAACCCAAAATACCATGAAGCTGCAGCTCCTTTAAGTGTATGTGGGAAAAGTTGACATACTACATCTTCATGCTCCCCAGCCCTTAAACCTTCTATTGCCAAGTAGAAACTCTGCAGATGATCATCCACTAGGATCTTCTCATTGGGGTCAAATTTAGGCACAATTTTTCGAAGGATTGGGGTAAGTCATGTAATGGAGGTGTTATATTTAGAGGTGATCTGGGTCTCCATGCAGGTGGTGGATTTGGTGGGTTGGGGGGTTGGTTTGCATTTACGCCAGCCATGAGTCGGGGTGGAGAGTGAAGGGATGAACCAATAGGATTTTGAGCAGGAGAACTGTAAGGGGTATATGGGCCTTCTTGGTTCAAAGGTAATTCAACCTCCTGCAGAGCAGTCTCTACAATTTCTTCCCAGTCTCCAACCAATACTGAATCTTTTGCTATAGGACAGTCTTTCTTCTTGTATTCTCTTCTAGGTAAGTCAGGGATAATTGGAAACCCTCCAAGCTTATTTACATACGCCCGGGTGTGTCTTCTTAGGTCGTTAACCACTTCGTTACCAACATCATATAGATGTTCTCTGTTTTCTTCCGGGATTGGAATATGGAACCCACTTCTTTCGGAACTGTCACCTGTGGAAAATTCTCGGGAAAACAGGTTCCCTCGGCCAGCCATGCACTGGCGGCCCTCCTTCTAGCGCCAAAAACTGTTGGGGCCTAGAAATTCGCAGGAAACAACAGTAAGGCATCCTCCCCAATCAACGTTCCCAACTAGCCCATTGACTGTTTGGTGTAGGGAATCCGTCTCGTTTGCAGTCCAGCTACCGTAGGTCAAGGTAACAAAAAACAAAGGTTTACCGGTTGCGGCCCGATCCACCGAGTTTTTGTATTTTTGACTTAGAAGATGAAATGCAAGTGCCTAACTAAATGCAAGGTGATCAGAATGCAATGAGCTGTCACAATGTGATGTGTAGGTTCTTACCTCTCGTCTTAGACTCACACGCAGCCAAATCACATACAATAAGAAATAACTTAACTATCTAATCTATCCCTAGGGAGCAAGGTTATCATTCGTTAGTGAGTAATACCTTTCGTACATGCATTATGAACAGTTACAGATAGCTGATACTTCATTCAAAACACATGAACAATTACAGATATTTAAACAACCAGATAGTCGATTATTTTACAAACAACATTTATTACTCACAATGGAAGAAATCCTGAAGATACTGAAGAACATTTAACAAGAACATAGGTTCAGGAAATTAAACACTCTCACAGTAAATGAAACATAGCTGAAAATGAAATAGTTCCTCTTCAACATTATTCATTGAGTCGCATTGATACATTCCACGTTTCGCTCTCTCCAGCAGGCAAAATTGCAGTTTCCTTTGCAAAACGAAGTAGTTCCTCTTACAAGTAAAAATTACAAAATTTTCCAGGGAAAAATCCCCTCCTGAGTTCTCTATCCCCCTATTTAACTATAGACCCCCATCGTCTAGGCTGTCCCCCCCCACGTATGACTTTTTCATTCCCCAACGCTTCATATCCTTCGGTTCTGTCTTTTCTTGCATACTCATGATTGGTTAAGTAACTGTTGTATCCTTTGGACTCGCACTTTCGTTGTCTTCGAAGTGGTTTTGGTCATACCACCATCAACGGTCCGCTTCCCTTCTTGCCGTGGTAGTTTCATCATTTTCCAGGATTTCACCTGCAATCAACAACGAGAGCCATTCATTGGAAATCATAATTGCAAAAATAATGCGAACTGAAAATACCACTCCACAGGAAATGACTGGGTGCTTCTCTAAAATCGACAAGAGGCTGGATTAAGCCTTTTGGGTGAGAAGATTACAAATCGGCAAGAGGCAAGGTTTGGGCATCAGATGCTAAACCACTTTCCCGGTCGCAACGGCGGATGGGTAAAGACTTCAGGCATGCGACAGAAAGGGCGGGAAAAAAAAAGGAGTCCGAAGTTGGCAGGCTTTGACATTGGACGCGAGATGGATTTCCTGGCCGCAACGGCGGATGATGAAAAGATAAAGTCACGCGATGGACATCGGGGAGTGGATCTCTTCACATTTCGGCAGCTAGACCGCTTTGAGCGCCATAACGGCGGATGAGACAAAGATTACAGCCCCCGATTCAACATAAAAGACGCCCAAAAAATCTAAGTAATGGAAAACTCAAAACATCAACGGTCTAGCTGATTCACCTCAGAGACAATGGGCAATTGATCAGATGGGTTTCTGGCTAGCAGGCCACATTCAATTCTGCGACCAAAAACAAAATCTAGAAACATGCATCCTCTGGAAATAGGCCGCAAAATAATCATTAGAATCCAACAAAACTAAAGCAAGACCAAACCTTCATGGATCAAACGGAATCAGAGCAGCTTTAAACGGAAAGGAGGGGTCCCAAAATTTAAGAGATTTGGGGAGAAAAGTTGCAGTAGCAACAAGTTCATAGTTAGGTTCAATTATGTTGATGCTTCTGTAGTTGTAGATTAATTGCATTTATATTTTAATTTGTTTTTATACAATAGGAAATTACTTCTCTTTTTAGAGGTAGATTAGCATAAATGTTCTTATGTTATTTTAATTGCTAATTATTGTCTTTTTCTGCACTATGGCCTCATATGCATAAACCAACTAGTGTTAGGATCATTTAGGTTGTTTATTTCACAATTTACATTGTTTTTTTCCATCTTGACTGTCATTTAGACTGTCGTTCTATACTGACATTCATAATGTCGTTTAGACTTTAATATTTCTTGTTTTGTTTTATACTTGTTTATGTCACTCGTAATGAGAGTTGAATACGTTAATGACTTGAATACTTTAATTTTTATGTCGAATACTTTAATTTTGTTAAAAAAAAAGGTAGAACATTGAATATTGTGCTAAAGGACAAGTTTGTGTAAATATTCATACAGAGATATGGATTTTCATTCATACAAAGAAGGTGGATAACCATAATCAATTATGATGAAAGGAATTCTATGTGTATTAATTATAAAGATAGGTGAATATTATGACCTTACTTCAAAGGAATTCAAGTGTGCGATATAAAAGTACTAATAACTTTATGTATATTCCAGTTAAGGAAAGGTCCTTAATTTAACATATGATTAACCTTATTAGAAAGATTTAGGGAATTTTTCTCTCCAATATAAACTGATACATTTTGTGGGTGTAATGATGGTTATATGGTTTGCTAATTTTAGGGTAGGTATTGGTGTCCATCCATTTTATATTGATAATATGTCCCTTTTTGCTTAGGAATGTATGGAAATAATTTATTCAGAATTCAACAGTTTAAGAATGTTATGACGACTATTCCTCATGGGTAAGGTATCCTTTGAATTCAATATATCTTGATATGAAAACTTGGTGAGTTGTGATTTATTACCTTAAACCCTAGTGGATTTGTCTCCCACCTCGGGAGTGGTTTAGATGAGCAAACATACGTCAATTGAAGCCTACGATTGGGACTCGCAACAGTCAAAATTGAACCCTTCCCAGCCCTTCCAAAGGGTTCTAGCACTTCCCAGAAGTGTAAAGTTAAAATTTCCCTTTAGAAAAAAATTAAAATCTGAATTTTACCCTTCTAATTAAGAAGGGCATAATTTATATCAACATTTCAAAAGAAGGGAAGCATTTGAAATTACCCATCCATATAAATTTCTCAAGATGTTGAAATTCCTATGCTATAAAATTCAACTCATCATTCATAACATTGGAAATATGATAAATTATAATCACTTACTCATGTCATGCACTCAGTGCTTAGTTGTGCAAGATGGCCATTTATCATTGATGACTACGAGGCACTAGCCATCAAGACGTGACTCTGAATCATGAGTCACTTGGGGCTGCAATCTAAAGTGTGAAATTTTGTCAACAACTATGACTATAACAAAAAAGAACAACTACTAGTCTACTACTAGGTCCGAAAGGAGCTCAAAAATTTGTGCCTACTACCTATGTGAACCTCGCTACCAATGTCCACTCTTTTTTCATCAAAATGAAATTTAAAAGGCCATTTTGAGAAGTCCTCCTCTACATGACTTCATTTCTTGCATGAATATCATGGAATCATGAGAACTATAAAGAACACTTGATGTCATGCAAATACAAATAATGGCATGTAGCTAGGATCACAAACTGTTCAGAAGTCAATTTATGCATTGCTATAGAGAGGTTTCATTGGGAACACAATATGAAGAAACAATGGTTATTAATAGAATTAAAAAAAATTGTTGGCTGAAGAATAGCCTTCAATTTGATGGGTGTCATGATCATGATGTAATCTCCCTCCGTCCTTCCAAACATTTGTGGTTTCTCACAACATTTGTCCTCAACGCTACCAAAATACATATAAAAATTACTTGTCTTTGCATCCTCTTCTGTTTAAATCCTCCTCTCATGGTCATAACTAAAAATTTAATGCATGCACATCCTCACCTTGTAATACGAATTGGGTCAAGGCGCAAAGACAACCATAAAGTATTAGATGTGTCAAGACACAAAGAGTAAGAGACAACTATAAGTAAGTCTTATATTAAATTTACCATATAAGTCATTGATTAACACTATCAACTGAGATTTGACACGTTGGATTCTTGTGATTTTGTTATCACTCCTTACCAATGTGATTGCAAGGTACTCTTTGAAGGGGAATTCCATAATTTTAGGTTTTCTTCCTCATTATCATGCCTTTTGGTAAGACAATAAAGAGGGTAGTGGCATGCATCAACATGGAAAACAATTTCAATATAGAGGTTATACACATTAATTGTTTTCATTAAATAACTTAAATTCCTACCCATGACTCTTGATTCACTGAATCGTGGACTGGTACAAAACACAACAAATTTTAGAGCCACAAGCCGTTAATTACTCACACCTAGAACTTTCTCAAATCTAGCCATTAATAAACTTCTTTTGGTATTTTGGTTCAATTCAAAAGGCAGAGTGTTGAGACTCAAACATGCAGTGAGTTGCAATGATTCAATTGAATTAGGCCCCTCCATCACATACATGTATGTTTCACGACAAGTGTTGAACACAAATATTTGATGCCCTAAGCCCGATTATTCTAACTTTGCTAACTTGCTTAGTATGTAGGAATTTTTTTTAATGTTTTCTGAGCTGTGTATTATTTTTTCTTAGGTTTCCAATTCTTATCATTCTTACACCTCTCGTTCTTGGATTGCACGTGGATGCCCCAATATGGTTATGGTATAGTCTAAGTAGTTTTTTTGCATAATGAAGTGTGTTCCAACTTCAAAAAATACAATAGAATAGTTGTTATGTTACTAAAATATAAAGTTAATGACACACATATCACAACTTAATGTGTTCAAAATAAGTTTCATTGAAAATATATCATTTTTTTCATGTAGATATTAAGAGGTGCTCAATTATTTAAAATTGTAAAATTTTTTAAAAACTATATTTATTTTTTGCATTTTTTTTATGAAAGAATTTAATTAATTTATACTTATCAATTGAAATACAATTATTTATATTGTCGTTCATCTCTAAAGGAGGGCTGAGACAACAAATGCCCTTCCAATTGAAATTAAGATCCACCCTTCAAATTTGATCACTGATTGGGAGGAATGTCGTAGACACACTTTCAGCCGTCCAAGATCAAAAGAAATAATCTTAACAATTATTTTTGTTTATAGATGTAATTTACCTTGTTTATAAGACTCATGCTCTTGGATTTATGATACTAATGTGTATGTTGAGTTACATAAAGTGGTGGTTGCAGGAGTTGCGTTACAATGGGAAAATAACTTTCGAAAGTCAAGTGTAAAATAAAATAGTTGTATAGGTGCATATTCATTAGTTAGTTGCTCCTATCATTTGAAGTATATTTAACCTTGTTGTTTGCTGCACTCGGGACTCAGACGTCATCTTTGATGGTTGCGAACTGGAGTACCAATACAAGTATGGTACCTTATTATGCAGGATGTCATCAAAGTTTAAAAGGAAGGGGTTAGTATGTAATCGCTTTCCTAATCAAGGGATAGTCTAGCTACTCATGTTATGGTCGTATATATTTTAAACTTCAAAAAGATTTGCTTATGTAAATTTGTATTAGAGTGAGTGTAGGTTCATTCTTAATTGCAAGAAAATGTGATTCTATATTTTGAGGTATCAAGTTCTTCCCATTATTCTTGTACTAGTATGGTTATTGATGTATCCCTCTTGTCACTACCCATTGGAACTTAATTTAAATAAATGATAGTCGTGGTTACAAACATGTGATTACACACTCTCAAAGGACTAACACAGTGGACTTGTGGGATATAGTAAAAACAAAAAATATTATCACATTTTCTAAGAATTTACATACAGGAATTTTGGGTTCATTACAGTATATGTTAGTTGTGCATCTATTCTATTCTAAGATGAGCTATTGATATTCAATTCAATTTGTGTATCCTATCCATTTTTTCTTCCACTCTTAAGGCAATTACTAATTTAATTTAAAATGGAAAAATATTATTTCGAATAAGGCAACTCATAATACTCCAAATTGATTTTGTGAAAGATACAGATTGGAAGGAAAAATGAAAAGTAAAACGGAGAAATGACAAGGTTATAATCCACAAAAAGCCAACCATACTAAACGTAAGGTGCATAACAAGCATGGGCCCTAAACATTCTTGGGAAAATAACTGCCATACTTTTAGGACTTCTTGTTGTTATTGGAAGCTATGTAATCCCACTGGCCCCGAACTCCAGCTAAGATCGCATTGAGCAAGAACGCAGAAGAGTACACCAGAATTCCATTGTCAGTCCACTTCCGCTCCCGCTTCTTCTTAAGATAGTCAATAGCCATGACTGGCCCGGATTCATGTTTTGGCAAACGCTCACCAAGAAGATAACTTCCGATTGCCCATTTCACCCAAACCAGTCCATGCACAGCACTATATATCCATCTTCCAAAACCATTTATTCCCCAAACTCCTAGTATTGTGCTGCATGATACAATGCACGCAATCTCCAAAACTATGATTGCCCAAACAGGACACTTTTGCTTCTGAAATGATCGGCCCAAATACAAATGCAGAGAGTCCATAGCTAAACCAATAAATATGGCTGACATTAACAGAACTAGTCTAGCTTCAGAGGGTGGCTGGGACTTGGTATAATGCCAAGGGCGAGAACCGCCTTCTAATGCAACAACCACAGCCCAAGCAATAGAGCAAAACAAGTTGACAATACCGCCTATAACCGCTAAGGCTCTGAGAGTTACAAGACTACCTCTAAAAGTGAGCACTTGACAAATATCCGTATCAGGCTGGCCCGCGTTGTTGTCGCTACGAGACTGGCCCGCGTTGTTGTCGGTACCAGACAGGCCTTGTGACGACTTGACCCGAGCCTTAGTTACAAATGCATTTGCAGCAAATCCAGTTCCTTTACTGTCGACAAGAAAGTCCCTTACAGCCCTTCTTGCCAGTAAAGAGGTAGAGAAACCATCCGTTCTGAACCACCCAGTCACTGCAAGGTTTAAGAACATTTCTATGATCCTTGGCACTATTAAAGAACCTTGGCTGTATCTCACTTCGACTCCTCTGGCTTCCACAATGTCAGAAGACATGTAATTTTTCTCGGCACCCAAAGCCATGTAATTTTCCAGCGCATCAGAAGCCATAACTCTGACTCCTCTGCTTTCCTTATCTCTAGACCTGAAAAGTCTTATCATCAGGTCTGTCCAGTCATCATCGCCTGCTGGATGCACTGGAATGCAGATGCAACTACGATCTTCTGAGACGGATTCCCGATAAACGTAATCAAGTGTTTCAAGGACTGACGATTTCTTCGCCGCCTCATCCTTTATCTTGTCTCCATCCTCTACAGATTCAGATTCTTTGGGCACATACAACATGCCCTGGTTGCAACCATGGCAGCCATGTTCTAGGCACTCACGAGATAGCAGCAGGCACAGGGTGTCGGTTAGTCGCTTCAGTATTCCTGGCATCCGACGAGCAAGCATGACTGTGACCTCTTCCACTGTGCAGAATACAATGCATCTGCATTCATCATCGCAGTTACAGATCTCAGCGAGGAGTGCAACAGATTTTAAAGGTATGCATTCCAGAAGGATGGACTGCACATCATGGGCCTTCGAGATGTACCTCATGAATTGCTTGATAGATGAATTGGGCGACTGAAATGACAACAATACTACAGAAGCCTTTTCATATTCCTCGCAAGTGACCAGGCCAAATCTGCGTATGGGCTTCAATTTGGGACCTCTCGAAGTAGCCAGAACATCCCTCGCAGCCAACTCGAGATCCAGCCTTCCTCTGAGCAAGCTTGTAATAAAAATTGCTAAATTCCCTATGCATGTGATTCCCACGTCAGGAAAACTAACAACAGAATTTGTTACCGTTTCACTTGCTTCATCGAGTGCTAAAGCAAGAGAAGATAGGCATCCGAGCAAGCCAACGAAGTTTATAATCAACAACTGCAAGGCCAAGACCAGATAAAGCGTTAGTATAAAGATCTTAATTATTGTATTCTTATTGATTGAACTTTTATCTTTATTATTTTTTAAATCAACATAATTTATAAAATATTTAAAATTTTATTATAAATATATTTATTTAATCATTATAATATTTTTTTTTAATTTGTTATAAATGTATTTATATAATGATTATAATATTTTACATTCTATTTCTCAAACATTTTATTTATTTTTCTTAATATTAAATAATCAATATTAAAAAATACTAATATAAATAAACATATTATAAATAATATCTATAATAATATATCAATATTATATAAGATAATACTAAAACTTTCACGTGACCTTCTTTCATGATAAATAGAGAAAAACTAAGTTCCTTGTATATATATACAAAGCAAAGATAATCAAATAATTACAATTTTCTTTTAATGTTATCTTATTTCATAATAAATAGAGAAAAACTATTTTCCTTGTATGATATATAAAGTAAGGATAATCAAACAATTATAATTTTCGTTTGATGTTATCATGTAATGTCTAATGACATAAACTATTACAAATAATTAGGTTTATTGCCATTTGATATTTTGTCTATATGATACATATGTAAAGAAAAGAGAGTCAAACTATTACAATTTACAATTTTCTTTTGATGTTATTTTATAATGTTTAGTAGTAAAAAATGACAAATAATTAGGTTGATTGTCATTTGATACTTTGCTTATATGATACATATATAAAGAAAAGAGAATCAAATAATTACTTTTTTTTATAGCAAACTATTACAAATAATCAAGTTGATTGTCATTTGATAGAGACTTTAAAACTTTGTATAATATAATAGTTATAAAAACAATTTTTTATATTTTTATTTTTGTAATAAAATGTTGGAATATAAATGGTAAAAAAATTGTTTTAGGTTTTCGTTTTTTAATGTTTATAATTATTAACAATATGAATTATTAATTTTATTTATAATTATAATATTATAAAATATTTAAAAATATGTTAAGCAATTAACATAATTATTGAATATTAACATCATCCTTAATGCATCTTACAAGTCCCACTTATCTATGACCTAATCCATGTTACGATATCTATAGTCAAGTAGACTTATCTCTTATATCTATAGTCTTACTAGTACATGATAATTCTAAATTTCAAAAATATATATGCATTGTTAGCTGGACTTATCTCTTATATCTATAGTCCAGTACAAGAAGTAACATATGATAATTCTAAATTTCAAGAATATACTTCCATTCCTATCTGAATTGATTCAATGATTCTCAAACTTTTACACACACCTCATGTCTTCACATTTCCCTTCACTTAAGGTTAACGATTGTGCATGCTTGTTATTAACAAGTATATGTTCCATTATGTAAAAACAAATTACAAAAAATAATGTTTCATCTACTTTACCAAATTTGTTCAATAATTGCCTTCTTTTCCGTTTTACAAGAGTAATATACGCATATTTTCTTATACATTCACAAGGAAGGTTGGCATTATAAACTTGGTATGCAGTTTAGATAATAAACCCAAGAAATCATAAATATGGAACAACATAATCTATATATTCATCTAGTATATATTAATCTTAACTTCACATCAGACCAAATATAAGAAGGATGAAACCCTTAAAGTGCAAACTTTTCCTAAAATTTTGTACTTAAATGGATTTGATCCCTACTGATGCTTCAAAGATTCAAAGTTAAGATGGATATATACTAGTTAAATATGTAAATATCTCTTATGTATTCAAAACCCTGGTTAATATATGTAAATCCTGGTTTAATGGCGTCTAAATACTATATCACATAGTCAAAAATAGCTATGTTTCATTCAATTTTTTAATTTTAATTAATTGGGATATATATCTCTTTGGATTTTGAATTTTGGTGGACATTGTAAAAATTTTATTTGCTTAATATTTTAGTATTTTATAAAAGTGTCATGTGTCACCTTTATTCTTATGTTTTAGGTTAGGGACAATATTTTTATTTAATAAGTAATAAATTATTATTTTATAAAAGCACGATGTGTTAGCCTCATTTTTATTTGTTAGGTTAGGGCTTGTCATGTCCCCACATTTTGACCACCAAAAGTGTGGACCTTGCTAAACACCTAGGGGAACAAAGTGGCATTAATTAATTAGCCTAGGGAAATTTTGCTAAATAATTATTATTAAGGAATGCACTTGATTTTAATTATTTCCATTATTAATTATTATGCAAATAATATGTGGAATTGAGCTTGCCATGTCAGGAGGGCGCAATGGGCAATTCAACTTGCCAAGGAGGAGATTTAGAAACTGACAAGAAACTGACAAAACCAAGCAATTAGAGGAAAAAGGAAAGTGCCAAAAGCAAAAGAAAAGTTCTCATAAGAAAAGCAGGAAACAATTGACTAAGGAGGGTGCAGTTTCCATTTGGAGGCTCAGTCTCAAAAGAAGGAAAGTCAGAAAATCTGTCACAGGGAAAACTAGGAAACAATTGACAAAGGAGGGCGCAGTTTCCTTTTTGGAGGCTTAACAAAAAAGCAAGAAAGGCAGAAAAAGTTGGCATAGAAGAAAGAAGCAACTTTGGGCCTAAGGAAGGTGCAATTTCCAACTTAGAAGAATGACATTAAAAATTGAAACAACTTACAATGGTCCCTACTGGCCAATTACTCAAGGAGGGTGCATATGTGGCTAGGGTTAGGGTTTCTATGTGGATGACTTGCTCTCACAGGTCACCTACCTACTAAACAAGTCACCAAAATTTTATAAAAAAAACACGAGGATCTCTATTACTCAATTTGCATTATGATTGATTGATGCTTATGTGAATCATTGCTTCTACTGAGAGATGTGCCTCAACCTTTGGGAGATGTGCCCCAATTCCTTCCTTCTCGTTCTTCTTCCTCCCTTTCATTTATGATTGAAGCTGTGGAGAAGCTGATGATCAGCCCATGAGATCAGATTCTGATTTTGTTTTGCAACTATTCTCCTCAGTGAAGTCGATTTCTAGTGAAGTGTAAGATTCTCTTACGCTGTCGTCCATCCTGATGTCAGATCTTGGCCTCCTACCCACTGTTTTGAGCTCCATTTTGAGTGACATTAGAGGAAATTTCAACTCAAAATGGGCCTCCTAAGGAAAATAATAAAATAATATTTATTAATTTTGGAGGAAGAAAAGAAAAAACTATTTCTTTTGTTCGTATTTTTTACGTATATCCCTGTGTTTTTACTCAAATTTCGACCGAGAGACCTTGTTGGATGCAGAATTAAATTTCGCATCCAACGAGTACCCACTTGGCATACTTTTGATAGACCCCGCTACCCCAAAAATAAGAAATACCTAAAAAATGTGATGATGAATTGGTTATTTTATATCTAGGCAACAATTTCCTTCTTAGAATTAGTTATTTTATATGCTCATGTCACTGGAATTGAAGGAAACACTATTGTTGTAAATAAAATCACACTTGGAAACATACTACTATAAAAAAAAGTCTTACAAATATAAGAAACACTTGAAAGAAAGGAAATACACACTTCAAAAAACACACATTTGCTTCAAGAAAAGAAATACTTATGATTAGTAAATATTGATTGAGTACTAACAAGATCGAGAGTAACAACAAACGAATTAGTAAAGGAAACAGTATAGTAACAACAATTAGTAACTAACAATTGAGAATCAATTAATAAAATGAACTACCTATTCATAAATCAACCTATTCAAATAAATAACATAGTAACAACACTTGCTCAGTGTTGGCCCTAGGTTTGTTATGATTATCTTTTGGTACTAGTTTTGAGTTTTGGTCGAAGTGTGAACAGTACCACGACAGGATGGTCAAGGAAGTGGTCAAGTCCTAAGATCTAGGAGAAGGTAGAGGAATACTGACCGCTTTGATGAATCTGAACCAAAACCCTTGGTTAGTTGGTTAGAGTTTTTGTCCACTTACATTTATGGGATTGGGTAGTGGGAATGGATTGTAAAAACGACCCTTAGAGCCTATAAATATGTAATGGGTTTGTATTTTTGTGATTATCTTGTTTTGGAGAAGAAAGTTAAGTTTTTGTATTGATCAAAGAGTAATATAATGTTTTGTCAAAGAATAAGCTGAGTTGTAAAGCATGAAGTTGATCAGCAGGTTGTGTGCACAGATCTAATGTAATGGAGATTGGAGGAATATATGTAAGTTGTGTGCATAGGATGAAGCCTTCAAGTTGCAACTCTATATAATGAATGAGTGCTTTTGTGTTCTTTCTCGTCTTGGTTTTCCATGTTAAATATTGGTGTCTACTATGTATGATGTGTTTATGTGATGGTTATCTGTTAATATTTCAATGTATAAATGAATATCTATAGATGAATGACTAAATGTGATGCCATGGTAATGGTTAATTATTATGTTATGAAAATGGTTAATGTCATGGATTTTCCTATGTGTCACTATTGTAGTTACTAGAATGTTAGAGTTAATTCTGTTGATGTTTATATGTAGAAAATCCCCTTAACCACTTCAGAAACCTGTTTTTTGCATCTCCCATAGGTACCTCGAGTGAGACCTCATCTACTTTACAAGCCTTTGTCTCAAGGGATAAAATCCTTTTGGGCCCATATATTAGGGTTTTGTTTGTATGATGTGGTTTGAACATGGGTTAGTTTAATATTATGCCAACAAATAGTTTTGTTTTTGGGGAAAGGATCATTATGAAGGGGACATATTTTGGCATATAACAAAATCTGAAATTGAGTCGTGGTTAGATCAAAAAATGAAGGGATTTTCTCAAGAATAAAATAGAGATCTCCGAGTGACTCTAGGATAATGGTTGGGAAGGTATGTCTACTCTGATATTCATGATATTTTCTTCAGTGAATTTTCTATTATATTATATGAGTGGATGGCAAGGTTGACACTTCAGAAGAAAATCTTCCAAGGAGGTGAACCTAAGAGTTGGACACATTAGTTGATTCAACGAGTGAAGTGTGTTGATAATAAGATATCAAGGGATGTAGACTTTTGGGTTGATAGTATTCTAGAAGAGTTCATCACTAAAAGTGTTTTGGATACTATCAAGTCATATAATAAGAAGAGTAGGAATTCTTTCGAGGACAACAAGGTGTATACCTAAATTCTTTAAAATTGTGGAGTAAGATGTTGGTTTTTGAAAAAGGGATTTTAAGCCTAAATCCGACAAGTAAGTGATTGTATGGGGAGGGTGCGGGTATTGAGTGGAAGAAGGCCTACGGAGAATGTGGGGATTAAGTTGAAATGATCCTAGGTGAAATAAGAGATACTAAAGAAGAGGGTGGTCTCTTGGGGAGTGTGAAGAGATTTCGTTCAAACAAGAGGAGAAGGATTGCGACCAGGAGAGAGATTTGTAGTGTGACTAGAATGGGAGACTACGAATTGGTTCCACATCTCAATAAGGAGTCTTGTTGTTAGAATAATAAACCCATAGTATTTACCCACTTAGACATTAATTCATTTATTTTTGTCTTATTTGCCTAGTCCATGAGTCCCACCATGTGTAAGTTGCTAATTGCCTATCCATAGAGGTCAAACTTGCCATCTTTGACTCATGTAGCGCTTGGGAAATCCTTAGGAATCAAATCTACTTTATTCCTGGCCTCCTAGGTGCCCTTCTATTTTTTCTGCTTTATTCCCTGCCTTTTCAGTGTTTTAAGGCACATAGGAAAGCAAGACTAGGTGAGGTGAATCAGCTTTGTTGCCTCTTCTTCCTCCACTCTTTCCTCCATGCAAAAGCATGTATGAGCTGCCATTCCACCACTCATTAGCTTGCCCATGTGCCCTTGCCAATTCGTGAGCCTCATGACAGATTTGGGATCAGCTTTTTACACCTATGGGGGATTTGCCTATTTTGGGTAAGCCTGCTTTATGCTAGCTTTGGATGCCTCCTTATGCATTCGACCTATTGATGTATTCTATATATTCAGCAACCTATGATATTATAGGGTTGGATATTGTACACTGATTTAATATAATTTTGTGTTACAGCTCCATTTTCAGTCTCCATTGTTGACAATTTGCATGATCAATTGTAATTTGTTGTGAGTGAAATTAATCTATTGCTGGTCAGAATTTCTACATGGTATCAGAGCCATTGTAGGTTATTACTCTCCTTCAAAAATTGTTTTGCAGGTTCGACATCAAGACTGGGAACCTTCTATTGACAGCCGGGACAGATTTTCTAAAGCTATGGATTCACAGAAAACTATCCTCACTCCATTCAACTATTTTGAATGGAAAGAAGAGATGGAGATCTTGTTGAGAGAGAAAGGCCTCTACAGGGTGACTATGGCAACATAAGCAGAGCCCAATGCAGCTGCAGAGAAGATCAAATGGCACAATCGGAGAGATGAGGCTTATGGCCTCCTATGTCTCAGTATTTCTCGAGACCTCCTTTTCCATATCGATGGATTAACTTCATCGGATCAAGTATGGGAGAAGCTGTCTGAGCTTTTTGGAAAGACAGATGAGATGAGGGGAAATCAAATCGAAAATGAGCTGATTTCTCTGAGTCCCAACAGCTTTGAATCCCTGCAGCTATATTTCTCCAAGTTCAAAGCACTAGTTTTGCAGCTGAAGCAGTGTGGTATCGAAAAGAAAGATGAGCAGCTCATATTGGCCATCCTATCGAAGCTAGGACCTGACTACTCATTCTTTGTTTCGACCTTCTATGCCACAAAACTCACAGCTCGAGCCTGGAAGATGCCTAGCCTTGCAGATTTCATGGAATCTCTCACACAAGAACAAGACAAGCTGGTGATGATGGGCACCATCAAACCTTCCAAAGACCAAGCTCTGGTTGTTGGAGATTCGAAGGTGGATTCTAAAAGCAAAAAGAAAGCTAAAAATCCACCTGAGAAAAGAAGAGACAAGAAGCAGTCTCTGGAGGATCAACAAGGTCCCAAGAAAAATACCCAGAAGAAGAAAAACAAAGGTGATATGAACAAGTGCTCATACTATTCGAAGGGCAATCACAATGAAAGCTCTTGTATGAAAAAGCAGATTGATATGCTGACCAATCTCCTGGAGAAGAATGGCATCTCCCTTCCAGAAGGCTCAAAGAAGAGAGAAGGAGGATCAAGTTCCGATGACAGAGAGAGAGTTCATGCTCTAGTTACTGGCACATCATGCTCACCCAGTTTTATCATAGATTATGGAGCTTCAAGACACATGGTTTCGACTAAGGAGGCCTTCTCCTCACTGGATATGTCGAAAGGACCATCTATTGTACTGGGAGATGACTCTCTCACTGAAAGTAAAGGCAAAGGAAGGATAGAACTTGATCATGGTAACTTCAAAAATGTGCTGTATGTCCCTGGTCTCGCCTCCAACCTTCTATCAGTGTACCAGATGACCCACACTGGGTCTCCTAAGAAAGTCACATTCTCACCAGATGAAGTTGAGATCACAGAAATCTCAAGTGGAAGAATCATTGCAAAAGGAGTAGCGAATCATTCCCAAAAGGTATACATGTTTTCACACTTCCTGCCTTACTCAAACCCCTCTGCTCTTCTTATCCATGCTAATGAAGCTAGCAAGCTGTGGCATGAAATATTTGGCCATTTAAATTACAAGTATTTATCTGATCTTAGTGAGAAATATATGGTCATAGGGTTTCCCAAGATAAAATTTTCCAAAGGAGTTTGCCAAGGCGGTATCCTAGGAAAACACCCAAAGCACAAATTTGAGAAAGCCAGCCATGAGAGAACCTCTGCACCCCTCGAGCTGATTCACAGTGATGTTGCTGGCCCATTCCCTCATATGTCCATGAGTCAGGCCAAATATGCATTGAACTTTATTGATGATTTTTCCAGGTATTGTTGGGTTCACTTCATGAAACACAAGTCAGAAGTTTTTGGCCTATTCAAAGTCTTCAAGGCTTTGGTTGAAAACCAGTGTGGAAGAAAACTCAAGGTACTCAGGTCTAACAATGGTGGTGAGTATGTCAAGACTGAGTTTATTAACTATTGTGCAGATGCAGGTATTCAGATGCAGCATTCTATCCCCTACACACCACAGCAAAATGGTGTTGCTGATAGGAAGAACAGATCATTGAAGGAGATGGCAACATGCATGATGGAGGCCAAAACTTTGCCACCAAAGTATTGGGCTGAAGCTATCAACTGTGCAGCCTATATTCAGAATAGGGTGCCTCACAAATAGTTGGATGGAATGACTCCTTTCGAAGCACGGAGTGGGCACAAGCCAGATGTGACCCATTTCAGGATTTTTGGCTCAAAGGCATGGGCTAGAATCCCGATAGAGAAGAGGAAGGCTTTGCAGCCCCAAAGCCAAGAGTGTCTTTTTGTGGGATACTCTGAAGATTCAAAAGGGTACAAGTTGATAAACTTGAGCACAAACAAAGCCTTCATTGAAAGGTGTGTTCAGTTTGAAGAAGAACCCCTTGCAGAAGTGGAGATTGGTGAAGCCTCTTCACCACCTGAACCTCAAGAAGTAAGTAAAAAGTTTGTTGAACATGCTGATTCTGATTTTTCTGATGGATATGAGTTTATTGCAGACCCAAACAGCCCCACAAGGCCTAAATGGGCAGCCAATACACTAGATGCAGCAGGACAGTTAGCTGGGGATCCCAATGACCCAAGGAGGACTAGATCTCAATTTGAGAGTGGTCTGTGCATGAAGGATCCCGAGTTTGCTGAAAGATGCTATTTGATGGTGGATTCTGATCCTCAAACATATGAAGAAGTAGTAGGAGATCCAAGATGGAAAGCTTCCATGAATAAGGAGTTCAACTCACTACAGAAGAGCAACACATGGGAGCTAGTGGATCTTCCTCCAGGGAGAAAACTAGTACAGTGTAAGTGGGTCTATAAGACCAAATTTGCTGCTGATGGTTCACCACTGAAGTACAAGGCTAGATTGGTAGCTAAAGGCTACTCACAGGTTCATGGCATTGATTACAATGAGACTTTTTCCCCAGTGGCAAAGATGGATTCAATCAGGCTAGCTCTAGCCATTGCAGCATCAAGGCAATGGGAGGTACATCACATGGATGTAAAATGTGCCTTTCTGAATGGTGATATCACTGAGGAGATACATATGCAGCAGCCCCAAGGTTTTTCTACTGAAAATTCTCTTGTGTGTAGGTTGAGAAAGTCATTGTATGGGCTAAAGCAAGCCCCCAGGGCTTGGTATGCCAAGATAGATAGCTTCTTGCTATCTTTGAATTTTGTTCGGTGCAAATCAGATTCGAATGTCTATCTGAAGGTAATTAATGGTTCATTAATGATAATTGTGTTATATGTTGATGAACTCCTCATTACAGGAAGCTCACAGGCTGAGATTGCTTCCCTAAAAGGAGCTATGAACCAAGCCTTCTCCATGACAGATTTGGGGCTCTTAAGTCAATTTATGGGGCTTGAGATTTCTCAAACTGAAGCTGAAATCAAGGTGCACCAGTCCAAATATGCCTTGGATTTGCTGATCAAATTCAGAATGCAAGATTGCAAAGCAAGCAAAACTCCTTTCCTTTCAGGAGTGAAGCTGGAGGAAGATGATTCTCCACCGATGGTAAACAACACTTTGTATAGACATTTGATTGGATGTTTATTGTATTTGACACATACTCGACCTGATATTTGTTATGCAGTCAGTGTTGCTTCTAGATTCATGGATCAGCCCCATGAGATCCATTGGAAAGCAGCCAAGAGGATCCTTAGCGTTGTTCAGGGAACAAGGACACATGGGATTTTCTATAAATCCAATTCTGACCTTGAGTTAATTGGTTTTACTGACAGTGATTGGGAAGGTGATAGCACAGACAGGAAGTCCACTTCAGGTTATGTGTTCATGCTTGCAGAAGGGCCAATCAGCTGGTCAAGCAAGAAACAGAGTGCCATTGCACTCTCATCTACAGAAGCTGAGTACAGAGGAGTTGTCAATGCAACAACTCAGTGTTTATGGTTGCAGGGTTTACTTGGAGAGTGTTGTTTCGAACTTGAGTACTCAACTACCATCTACCGTGATAACCAGAGTAACATTCGAATCTACAAAGATCCAGTTCAGAAGCAGAGAACCAGACACATTGAGATTCACATGCACTACATCAGAGAGCTTGTGCATGATGGCACCATTCACCTACTCTTCTGTTCATCTTCAGAACAAGTAGCTGATATCTTCACCAAAGCATTTTGTGAGAAGACCTTCAGCAATCTCAAATCACTACTGGGGATTGCTGATCATGCTGTCAAAGCATGCGTAGAGACAAGATTCTATAATTTTGTTTTACAGTCCATGTTTAAGGGAGGATTTTCCCAAGTTGGTTTTGCCTCTTTCCTTGTTTCATATGGACTTGCAGTATGTAAAAGGGTGACTAATCCTTGTTGCTAGGCCCTATATTTTGATTTATTACTCATAAAGTCATGCTTAAGGGGGGGTGTTAGAATAATCAACCCATAGTATTTACCCACTTAGACATTAATTCATTTATTTTTGTCTTATTTGCCTAGTCCATGAGTCCCACCATGTGCAAGTTGCTAATTTCCTATCCATAGAGGTCAAACTTGCCATCTTTGACTCAGGTAGCGCTTGGGAAATCCTTAGGAATCAAATCTGCTTTATTCCTGGCCTCCTAGGTGCCCTTCTACTTTTTCTGCTTTATTCCCTGCTTTTTCAGTGTTTTAAGGCACATAGGAAAGCAAGACTAGGTGAGGTGAATCAGCTTTGTTGCCTCTTCCTCCTCCACTCTTTCCTCCATGCAAAAGCATGCATGAGCTGCCATTCCACCACTCATTAGCTTTCCCATGCGCCCTTGCCAATTCGTGAGCCTCATGACAGATTTGGGATCAGCTTTTTACACCTATGGGGGATTTGCCTATTTTGGGTAAGCTAGCTTTATGCTAGCTTTGGATGCCTCCTTATGCATTCGACCTATTGATGTATTCTATATATTCAGCAACCTATGATATTACAGGGTTGGCTATTGTACACTGAGTTAATATAATTTTGTGTTACAGCTCCATTTTCAGTCTCCATTCTTGACAATTTGCATGATCAATTGTAATTTGTTGTGAGTGAAATTAATCTATTGCTGGTCAGAATTTCTACACTTGTGACAAAGAAAAATATTATCGTCTTATTTCGGAGGAGGAAGAAGGTCCATATATGTTTCAGACCCGAGGTTGTGACATACCCATGAACCCACGCACATCTCCAGGAACTGAGGTAAGAGCCAAAATCTTGTTGCATGGTTTTCCAGTAAATTAGAATAGTAGTAATAGCCATATTAGTGGTACGCCTAGTAATAATATTCCTAGTAGTACACCACCATTTTTAGGTTCATTAGTAGCCCATGGGAATAAAATGGTTGGGGACAATATGAAATTACCTATTTTCAAAGGAAATCAATCAAAGGATCTAGAGAAACACTGGTTTCTTTGTGAATTTATATGGATTGTTTGACAAGTACAAGATGAAGCCATATAAAGGGACCAAATGAACTTGAATTTCCGAAGTCGAACACTGGAATGGTACATGAAGTTCTCTACTAATTCTACAAGACCTATCTGAAATGTGTTAGTTGAGATCAAGGTATGATTGATGGATGAATTTAAGAAGAAAAAATACGAGTCATAGTGCATTACAAATTTAAAGGAGATCAAACAATCTCCAACTGAGTCGGTGTGGGGATTCGACCAATGATTCAAAACTTTAATGGCTAAGGTAAGTTTCTGCATGTTCAATGTGAAACAAGTGGCTTATGGATCCATTGTTGCTACACATCTGAGTAACTTTAATGTAGAAGAATATTCTATCTCAATCTGAGGCATTGGATCTCGTTATGAAGCTAGAAGCTACACTAGCCAGAGAAACTAGTGTTGGAATGGTGCATATTCAATCAAAGTTAGCCAACATGTCATTACAAATTCAAGATATCAAGAAAGGGAAAGAGGTTCATGAAGAGATTCGGTCTACCATAAGTAGGATAGAAGGACATCACAAGGACTAATTTCCAACTTTTCATGATTATCTTATTGTTGAAGAACCAAACCCACTTAGCTATTCAGGAATGCCATGGTGCAAAGTCTTCCAAACAAGAGGCCACAAACCAAAAGAATGCTTATATCTATATAAAATAGTAAGTAACCCATCAAGTATTTATTGCAAATTTTGATGATATGTGGGTCACGATGAAAAGGACTATCGAGCATACCAATTGCTTAAGGATCGAACAGTCGATACTTATCTAATGAAGGGTGATGAACATATACAATATGAAAGAGAAATGCGTAGTTTAATTATCCTAGGGGTGATTTATGTGGGGGTACAAGGAGGATTTGGTTGAGGTAGACTTCAAATAATCTTCTATAAATGTGGTCAACCATGACACTATGCAAGAGATTGTACAAATATGACAATGATATGTTCCTATTGCAAAGCACTAGACCACACCATGGAAAATTGTCCATTTCTTATTACTAAATGGAATGAAAAAAATAATAAGAATCAAAATAATCTCCAGAATGCAAACCATAAAATCCAAAATATTACAATTGAGCCAAGGAAAAAGCCATTGAACATCACTATTGTGAGCAGAGGAGGAGCTGTGACAAGAGAATATAAAATAAGTCATATGCCATATTAAAAAATCTGACCAACAACATAATGATGGGTACCTTTTGATGTTCATAAAGAGAAAGCGGTATTTTTTGAGGCTCAAAATGATTTTATGGGATTAGATAATGAAGCTTCGACGTCGAATGCTCTCCCATTGTTCGATGAGGGACCTATCTATGACATGCCGCCCCATTTTGACTGGTCCATTCCATAGACGTCGATGGGAGAGGTAAGTACTTTGAAAATTTTATTGACAAGTTATCTGGCCTTAGTCAAAGATGAAAATGCATTAACAATGTTATCTATCTTGTTAGAAGAACCTAAGGAACATATTTGACCAAAAAGGGTTGTTAACCACATTCACAAGAGGAGAAAGACTGGATGAGATCTTCACATGAGCAATTAGATTGAAGATTATGATATGGACTTCATTATATTGGATCTAGGATCATATGTCAACATTTAACAAAGAAAACTTAGGAGAGTATGCGGAATGCCAAAATAGTGTTCTCCCTAGTTCAATCGAAGGTTCTTTTAGTCGGTCGACTGCCACGAGTTCCTATCGAAGTAGAAGGAATTCAGACGTATGCATGTTTCGAAGTAATAAATATTTTTGATGAAACAAATATGTATCTATCTCCCGTTGCTATTAACTAGTCCATTTAGAATCAGATCATCATAAAATTCAAGAAGCAAATTATGTCATCTGAATATTCAGAAATGAGAGTGGTTCAACCATTAGATACAATAGAGGGAAAACAATATGTGGAACCTGTTCGAGGGGAGTATCATGACGGTGATTTGGATAATATATACAACATCTCTTCCTTTCTATTTGGGGACTTCTTTGACCTCTCTAAACACAACATCTCAACTGTAAACAGTATTCTTAGTTAGAAGATTCCAAATCTCATATCCTTTCATACCATCTTTATAGCCAATAAATATACACTTCTCAGCTTTGTTATCCAACTTGCCCTTTTTCTCCTTTGGAAGATGTACATAAGCATCAAAATCAAAAACTTCCAAACGCTTAATAGAGGTTTTCTTACCATTACATGCCTCTTATGTAGTATTATCATTCAATGTCGATGTGGGTGACCAATTTACCAAGTAACATGATGTCTCCACTGTTTCTTCACAAAATTCTTGTCCTATCCCAACACAGCTTAGCATGCTCCTTTCCTTTTCCATCAACATCCTATTCATCCTCTCAACAACTCTATTCTGTCGATGTGTGTATGGAGTATTTTTATGCATTCATGTATAGCACTTCTTATAGAATTCCTTGAATTCATTCCCACATCACTCTCCACCATTATCTGTCTTCAACACCTTTATTTTATTTTTTGGCTGATTTTCTACAAGAGACTTAAATTTTTTAAACTTACCAAATACTTTAGATTTATTTCGAAGGAAATATATCCATGTTCTCCTTGAGAAATCATCTATAAATGAAATATAATACACAAATTTTCCTAATGATGGAACATGAACCTGTCCAAACACATCACTATGTATTAATTCTAGAATTCCCTTTGCTCTTATAGCACCATGTGCAAATCTTACACAATTTTGTTTTCCATATAAGTAATGTTCATAGAAATCAAAATCCAAAGTGCAACCATTCACACTTTCAACCATACATTTACCTTTTAATGCTCGAAGGCCCTTTTCACCAATATGCCCCAGTCTTTGATGCCATAGCATTGTCTTTCCTTTTGATGCAACCAGGGTTCTGTCATCTTTACCTCCTTCCTCAAGAACAACATAGCTATTACATTAATCAATTATGGTTCTTACCAATAGTTTGTACATATTTCCATACCTAACTCCCCGAATCAATACCATTTATCCTCGAACCATTTTGTACCCACCATCTCCACACATAGTCTTTACACCTGCAACATCCATATTTCCAACATATATCAAGTTTATTTCTAGATTTGGAATGTGTATCACTTCAGGTAGAGTTATAATACTTTTATCCTTCATTTCTAGCTTGAATCTACCACATCCAATGATACTGGAAGGTGAATAATATCCCAAGTACACATCTCCCCCATTGTACTTTTCATATTCACATAACCTCTCCCTATGATGGGTCATATGACATGATGTACCTGAGTCAATAAACCATATATCACGTTCTGAATTATTACCTATGGAAGCTAGGTATGCATACCATCCTTATTTAGAGGAGGTATTTGTCTCTATGGAAGGGGTATGATCAGATCCCTTTACTTTATCAAAATTCTTAGATCTACAATCATTTTTATATTTCCCAACTTTACCGTATTTCCAACACTTCCTTTTTCCTTTTCCTCGAGATTTAGATCTATCCTTATATTTAGATCTCTCCCCATATCCTTTATTTTTGTTTCTCTCATGGGGGACACCTCTCATAGACAAGGAATCCATGCTATAATTATCGATGATATTCCGCCTTATCTCTTCTGCTAGTAGTGATGATTCTATTTCATCAAATTTTAAGGTCACTTGGCTAATACTACCTATTGCAACAATTATGTTGTCCCAGGAATCTAGAAAAGAACACAATAGAGGTTATCTGACTTACCAGAGTATTGTAGACATTCAGATGCTATGTTACAGTCATTTTCATCCATTGTGAGGTGAAACCATTTCTTTTGCAGAAACAACTTGTTCACAAGGGATTTGATTGATACAAACTACCTAGTCTCCCCCAAAGCTTTACTGCACTATCTTCACTTGTTACCTTCAACAACACAGAGACTAATAAGAACAATCATATTGTACTCCTTTCCCTTGTTTCTAATTTATCCCAATAATCATGTGACATTACAATGGGTTTAGTACTTGGATCCACAACAATCCACTATTCTCGATATACAAGAAGTTCCTCCATTTTGATCCTCCATAGCTCAAGATTCTAGCCACTAAATTTCTCAATCTCAATTCTTGAAATGCTTGACATTCTCTTTCAATGCACAAATCAACATTGCAAAGCTCCTACTGAACCCATGTTTATCACAGAACCAGGATCTATCAACCACATTGAACCCTCAACAACAAAGACATTCTCCATATGCCAATAGTCGAGCTCTAATACCACATGTAAGTTTTAAACCTGTGCAAAGAATCAAAGAATGCATATTCTTTAAGAAAAATAGAGATTGCACCACAACATTCAGACATAAACACAAATATTTACCCTATAAACCCTTAAATGAGAAAACCAACAAACCTTAGAGCCACACCTCCTATTTTCTCATAATCATTATGAACCCCTCACAATACAATATATGTATTGTGTATCCTCCAATACCCTAATCCGTTAACCCAGATTAGAAAAATAGGCCCCAATCCCTTAATCAAGATTAAATTACATATTTTTAGGGATCGCTAAACACAGTTCTAATAGGCGCACCTACCCTCCACATGCACATGCAAAGAATATAACATATACCAAAAAATAGAGTCTTCTTTGGCCTTTTCAAACTCCCAAAATGTGAAAACATCAGTGATCATTCACTAATTAAGAGTCATAAAATCCACAGATCAATGTACTATCCAGAATTATTCTCTCTCTTCTTCGAGCTTGATTAAAAATGAAGAAGATATCGAGTTTACTTTCTTTGACTCGTTAAAATTTTACAATAAATATATTCAAAAGGAGAAATGAAAGGGAAATATCTCAGTTATTTGTTGAAAATATGGCAGCAAGTCCAAATATTACTTAAACAAAGCACTAGTCTTGAGTCTGTTTTGTTTATTGGTATGGTTATGTCCTTACGATAAACCTAATCTGAGAGCTTTTACTGCTCCGGTTGGCTACTCTTTGAATCATATGGAGAATATACTAATATATCCTATATTGTAGATTTTATTATTGGTCCCTTTTCCTCCAAAGGTGCCTTAGTTACTTTTGTGTCGCGCTCATTATTCAAGGATATCACCTGTGTCATCCATTTTGCAATTTTCCTTGACTTTTCATGTCATCCATACCTAACACCACTATGGACTTAGACCTATTTCATATCAATCCAATCTCCTAGTTTTTCTCATGTGAGATGATGGAGAATTCTTCAATTCCTTCCTTCTCACGGGTCTCTTCCTATCGACTTCAACTCATCTTGTTCTGGGAAGAAGACTTAGAGTTACATAAAATATCTTGAGATTTGTGGTCATCAGTATTAGATTCTCTCACTATAAGGTTATCATAATGCATCAATGTCTCTTATTCGATGGATTCTTCAAGTGTTCTACTTCAATGCCTCTTACTCGCACAAGGAAGGATGTACTAGGTACTATTGGGTTCCCTCAAATTTGTTAACGATTTACCATATTGACCAGTATTAAAATGGTATCCTCCATGTTCGACTTCATTTCTTATATTCACATGGTTAGTATTTGTACCTTTGATATGGTTTGGATTAATACCTTGGTCTTGCATTTTTCTATAGCCTTATAAGTTTCTCAAGACCATGACATTTGTGGAAACATACTCCCAATGTGAAGATCCATTTTTATGCTTATGTGGATGTGATTCACTTTTTATTTCTTTTTGGCCACAATGTCTACTTCATACTATGTATATATATAAAGAGAATGTATATTGTATTGGGGCTAATGTTCCATATTTTTGAACATGGCATTCTGTCAGCGGTGATTTTGTAAAATGACCTTTTGTTTTATTTTAGGTACCTTCTTGTGACTTTTGAATCTAGGTTTCTATACTCCTCCACTCTAGTATTTTGTAACTTATTTCAGCCATCATTTCCCCCCTTCTAACCTCATACATTAGGGGGCATCTGTTATACATCAATCAACACTTCTCCGTTTGAGTGACAATGCTAAACTTTCATTCAAACAAAAAGACATTATGGATAGAAGAGACTAGATTTGGTATTTATGTTAATGGCCCAAACTACTCCTTGGTTTCTCTAGTAAATGTATTTTTATGTCATTTTCTTAGTACATACACGTTGGTGCAAACTTGACAACTTGCGAGCAACACAATGGTTGATATTTGTCCACTAGCGTTTTTACCCTAAAAGTTGCACACACAGGTTGCTTTAAGAAAACTATATTCCTACACACTAGTTTCTCCTTTTCCACTAGTGTGTCCCTCCAAATATTGTTAAAAATAAAAAGAGATTAATTAAATGGTA
>LPNX010475958.1:383610-480185 GCA_001517045.1 Pseudotsuga menziesii
TCTAGGGGTAGTATTTCTAAACACCCTTAAAAGTAATCAGAAATTGACTTATGGTGGCATTTTTTAAGAAAATGCCTCCAAAAGTTAAATTCTCATGACTTGTAGGGGGGTTTTCAAAACATTTCCTTGAAAAATATATTAGGGGTGGTTGTTTTAAGCCCCCCCCCCCCGGTAAAGAAAAAAGAAGTTATGAGAATTGAACTTTTCGAGTGGGTTGTAAAACAATTGTCTGCACAAGTTCAATTCTCATGATTTTTGTGAGGGATTTTTAAAAAGCAAATCCAAAAGTTAAATTTTCATGACTTTTAAGGGGAGGGGATTGAAAAAACTACCTCCAATAGTTAAAATATCATGACATTTAGGGGGCCCATTGTCGAAAAACCACCTTCAAAAATATAGTTAGGGGCCTTCTTGTTAACCAACCCCTACCCCCCCAGAGAAAAAAGCCATGAGAATTGAAATTTTCAAGGCAGTTGCTAAAAAACTACTTCATAAAGTTAAATTCTCATGAATTTTTGTGGGGGGGTTCAAAATAATTCCTTAAAAACTAGATTTAGGGACATTCATTTAAAACCTCCTGCCAAAAATCATAAAAATCAAACATTTTGAGTTGGTTGTTAAAAGATCGCCTCCAAAATTTCAATTCTTATGACTTTAAGGGGGGGTTGTAAACAAACGTCCTCAAAAAACACATTTAGGGGTGGTCATTTTAAAAATTCCCCTAAAATTCATGAGAATCAAACTTTTAGAGGTGGTTGTTAAAAAACCACCTCCAAAAGTTCAATTTTCATGACTTTTGGAGGGGGGTTTCAAAAACCACCCCAAAATCTCTAAAAAACAAATTATAGGTGGTTTTGGAAAGACCCCAGCAAGCTTAAACCCCTGCTAAAGGGGTAAATTTTTGTAGTGTACTCACCAATCCCCCTCATACCTTCTTATTAGTGATGTTTTATATCAGCGATGAGATAACTCTATCTTACATTGGTGCCTCACATTTGACAAGGATGAATGACCCTTAAATGAGCACCATAGTGGTGCTTGGGGTTCGCATATATAATGAATGGACACCACCCGAAAAATCATTGATGCTATTTATTTCTATCTATTATAGCTTAAAATGAAACATCTCTTCATGTGATCACTTTCCCATGTTTTCGTCACATGTTGACACTTCATGAAAGTCACTAAAAAACAACCTTATTGGAGGAGCCATATAAGAAGTTCTATAACTTCGTTTGACCTCTTATCTAGACCATTGGAAAGGTATTTGAGTAAGGGAAAACTTTTCAGAATAAAAAAAACCTTGAAAATCCATGGAATTACCCTAAACATAATATTTTTTGAACCATTTACGAGTTGGATTAAGCAAACCCATGACGTTACATTGGCATTTGCGACTATGCCTCATTGAACCCACGAATTTATCTTGTAGTGATAAAAAATATCAAATTAGGGGTGGTTTGGGTGGTTTTGGATCTGATCCTGCAATTATAACTGATCCCTATTCGACCCTTACTCTTCAGAAAAGTATATAAGAGAGGGAGAGAGGTCCATGAAGAGGACTTGACCTTTGCATTGCCATGATGGTGGATTTGGAACTATCGTCACCCTACCTTTTACCTAGATGACATCTTCCCATGTCATATATATTTGAGGCTAAGTTCCTTGGAGACGAGAAATAGGAGATCCGGATCAAGGTTTCGTGAGGTGCCTAGCAAGAGGAGAAGGTGAACTTTGTAATTCTTCCACTTGATGAATAAATATGTGATGTTCTTCTTCTTCGCAAATCATTGTTCAATGTATGTTGAATTTATATTATGATTGTATTATGATGCTTATCATATTAGGGTTTCATGTTTTACTGAACATAATCTCATTTCATATAGTCAATTTGGTTTGAGCAAGGTTCCAATTGTTTTGCAGGTCTCTTTGAGCAAGAGGAGCAAGAGGAAGGACTAGAGGAGGATTGGATCAACCTTCAGTGAATCAGGTATAGGATTACCTGACCTTTGAATATTGTTTACATTGTCTTACAGATCCTCATGCAACAATCTGTAAACCCTAGTATGTTGGTAGCTGCTTAACCCCCAGCCATATGAACACTTTTCTCTACAACAAAACTGGTGACTCCGCTGGGGATGCCTTTTCTATTTTTAGGTTTCCTTGCCTTTTTTCCTATTTTTTTCAGGTTTCAAGTCCTGATTACAAATTAGGATCAACTTTTAGACCTATTGGAACACCTCCCTTTCCTTTCTAGGGCATTTTTAAACCTTCTTTGAGCATTCTGCCACCCATTCACAACTTCTGCACTGAACAACTATGAATTTTGAGTGCATCATGACCTTCCTTCATGTAACCAACTTTTTATTTTTTGGAACTCGTTCCCTCCCTTAAGGAAACTAATGAATGGACCTGTAAGTTGCCTTTTTCATCATTTTTTGGGGTTTTTTGGGTGTCTGAGGGTTTTGTAAAGGGTATTTTAGGGTCCTCTGCATGTGCATGACTCCAGGGAAGTAGTTTCATATATTTTGGGTTCTCTTTATCTATTTTGTAAGTCATTTTCAAGTCTTTAATCTTGTTTTGTTGCTTTCCCTCTCCTCCTTCTTTGGCTTGAACTTATTGGGAAAGGTGCTGAGAAACCTCTATTTGCAAGTCTAGACTGAATCTTAGGGTTTCTTGACCCTTATTTGTTTCAGTCTGGTTGTTTAGTATCTTCATGCCAAAGCAGTTGGCTTGTTTAACTTTTCAAGTCTTCCTTCCTAGTGAGGTTATATCCAAATTTAGGGAACCCTAGGGTTTGTTAGAGGGGTGTAGAGCATAAGTCTATTTTCTTTTCTTACATTAGTTTGCATGTATTAGTTTGTAGGCTTCCTTTTATTTCATATTTATAAATAAAAAAGTAAAAATAACATATATTTTTTGGATATGCATGTATATTAGGGTTTAGTCTTTAATGCACTGCATGTCATTGTTCTTGAAAATATAAAAATCAAGTTTGTTCTTTCGTGGATTTCATGTTTTAGTTTGAAAAAGAAAGAGAAGTAGGTTTGCTTTTGCATTCCAACTTCTCTTTTGTTTAGTCATATTGTTTCTAAATTGAGTCAAAACATGATTGGTTTCACCTCTGCCACCCTTTGAGTAATAAATAGCATTAAAAATAACGTTTAATATCTAAAATCTATTAGTAATTGTTTCTTTATAGGGACAACAGACACTAGTATAGGCTAGTGTTTTGGGTTAGGGACATTTTTACTGCCCAAAAATTTAAATTCAAACATAATGGCATATCTTTTAGGAAATTCAACTTCACATAGTAAGACAATGGAAATAGCCTCTAACGCGAGAGTCAAGCATGAGGTTGTGCGACATTGAGCTATGGAGATACCCCTTATATACTCGGTAGATATTAACACTTGAGTTGTTGCATGTTTGGGGACTTACTCGGTACCTCCTTCTAGCCTTGTGTGGTGCCTGGTACTGTTTAGGTTTAGGACATAGTTTCCCTACCCATGTGCATCTACTAGATTGACAACTGTTCCTTAAGACTTTCTTTGTGATGCTGGTATCGTTAGTATGTTGTATGATAGGACTCTACACATGTTATGGTGAAATGTTATTTCCATTATACCTAGGGTAGAATTGGGAGGTAACCTCAGTTGGAAATTTGGGAGGATCGTTTGGTGATTCAAATGCTTACACCTAGAAAAATTATCACGAGACACTAAGTAACTACTCTCCAACCTTCATTGGTTTGTTTTGGGCCCTAATAATCCCAGACTTTCTTTTGTAAGGTACCTTTTTTTGCCTGGTTTGATACTTAGGATTTTTTCTGCTAGTGGTGTGCTCTTTGTATTTTTGGTTAGAAGTTGACCTTAGTTGTTGGTTAAGTAAGAAAATATGGCTAATACCCCCACAAAAACTAACCAGGAGACCCTCCTACTAGGGGCTCCTTGTACTTTTCCTCTCACCGGAAATGTTGGTGTTCCTTTGATGGCCACTTTGAATCTACCTGGATTCACCCTTGGGATACCATTTTGGTTGTTTTCCACTCTGAATATCCTGAATTCTCCTGATGCTTCTCAAGAAATCACCTTATATCAAAGGAATCAAAACATCGTCTCCCCTTGACCTGTAGTAGCCTCTCCTCCTCCTTCTACTTCATGCGGTGAAATTTCAGATACTAGTAACCTATAGTCTAAAATGAGTAAAAGAAAGAAGAATAGGAAGAAGACTTGAAATCAAGGGGGAACACATCCAACCTATGCAGGTCATGTTGGATATATTCACCCAGCCTCTACAGGTCAAGTTTGGGTCACATTTTCAACCTCTTCAATTCATGTTGATCCCGTTCACTCCGCCTCTGTAGGTCATGCTGGTGGAACCCATCCAACCTCTGCAAGTCATGCTGGTGGAACCCATCCAACCTCAGCAAGTCATGTTGGAACCAGTCACCCATATTATGTAGTTCATGTTGGGGTCACCCTCTCAACCTATACAATTCAAGTTTCCCCTATACCCCCAACCTCTCTAGGTTATGCTTGGGGCACCCATCTGACATCTGCAGGTCATGTTGGATCCATCCACCCATCCTCTGGAAGTAGGGTATTTTTTAAGGATTACAATATTATACTTAAGTATAATATTCTAGGTGATTGTTTTGGATTGAAAAAACATTTTTATAGATAGGTAGCTAAATATTAAATATGAAACATACAATTAACACTAAAATGTGTAAATTTTGGCAAATATTATGATAAAAAAAAACATATTTTATGTAAATATAGGCGATATTAGAGACTAAAAAGTGAATTTATTTTTTGAAAAAATCCCCAAAAATAGCTAATTGGCAAATTTCGCCACTAAACATTACCCTGTCTAGAATTCATGCTGGGGGCACACACTCAACCTCTGCAAGTCAATTTGATCCAAACCACCCATCCTATGGAGGTCATGCTAGGGGGAAAAAAACCAGCCTATGTGAGTCATGTTGAACCTAACCACCCGGCCTCTAGAGGTCATGCTGGGGGAATGAAGTCAACTAATGCAAGTCATTTTGACACCATTGAGAAAAAAAATTGTTCTAAACACAAGCCCAAGTTCCCTTGTAGGCTTTGCAAAGGATACCGCCTTACTCACCAATTCCCTACTATTGCAGAGGTACGAAGAGTTTGGTTCGAAGGAAATCCTGTTTCTAAACAACCTAAAGTTTTTCAACAACCTATTCAACCTTTGGTTGATCAAGTTGCCAAACCAATTTAGTATTTAGTTCACCCCACTCTTCCTTCGAAGAGTTACCTTTACCAAGTGATTGAACCATTGTTATCTTTGGTCGATCCCACTCTTCCTTCGGAAAGTGACACTCATCAAGTGGTTGAATCGATGCCTTATTTAATCAATCCCACTCTTCTTCTGGAGAGGGAAGTGTCTTCCAGTCACATTTTATTAAGTGCCAGTTCAGAACTTATTGAACAAGGGGGAACTAACTTCATTTCAAATGAACCCCACCAAGTTCTCATATTTATTCCTTTTATTGGGATATCCTAGATAAGACACCTCTTCCTTCAGTTGCACCTTTCCAGATAAAGCTTCAAGTTGAATGCTACATGATTTCTCGTTGTATTATAGATGAAGGATAATATGTTATTAGTTTATCCATGTGTTCTTGGAGAGGTATGGGATCTCCCAGCCTTTTGTCAACCGATGATCAGTTACTGGCTTTTGATAGAAGAACTAGTTAAGCGATGGGAATTCTTTCTCAAGTACCTGTCACTTTGAGAGGGAAGACTATCTTAGTTGATTTGATGGTGATTGAAGACCCCTTGGACTTTAATGTTCTCATTGGGTGTGATTATGTGTATGCTATGAAAGCTGTGGTGTCTACACTCTTTCGTGTGATGTATTTACCTCATAGATAAAGCATTGTCATTGTCAATCAACTGTCATTTCTTGATCCTCCTACTCACCTGACTATAGAAAAAGTACTTCCTTTGTTAATTCCCAATGTTTCAGTAGACACTACCCCACCACGGGTGAATTATGTGGCCTCATACCCTTCGTGTTCAATTTCTAATGAGAAGAATACTTTGGATTCATGCTTACCTTCTTGGTACTTGGTCCTAGCAGTTGAATAGATGTTTTACCCAATGCGGACTTCGGATTCTATTCTCCACCCTATTGATCCAACTGAATTTTTATACATGTCTAATCTTGAATGGTATCCTTCCTTTGGATGATTCCTTCCTAGAGTCTTTGATACAATCTGACCTCATTTTGGATCTTGACCTAGTTATAGTAAAATCCAACCCTAACCTTATTATTGAGCCCGATCTATTTGATTATCAATACTCTTATGATTTAATTATTGAGGAGCAAGTTGGTGGTCCTGATGTGTTTGATTTTTCTTGTAGATTTTTCTGACTCCTGTGCTATTGAGTTTGTTCCTGCATACTCTATTACCCCTATCAACTTTATCCTTTCTTCTTAGGATGCTCTTATTGATTATAAATCCTAGGGCCTTGGCACTATATAGTATTCTTTGGTCGATCTTACCTTGTCTACACCTTTTGTAGAAGATAACGAAGTTGCAAGTGTTTCTACCCAAGTGACCTGTATCATATTTTTTCTTCTCAAAATTGATTGTGATATTGCCATTTATTGGATACATGATTCTTAGTTTGACACAATTGCTTACTGGTCTTGTCTTTTTTTTCAAGTTGTCACTACATTCACATGTACCATGCTTGTGCTTATGATCCTGATGCTGAATTCCATGCTTTTATCTCATTATATAATCCCTCATCTATGCTCTCATCAACGCTCAACTTTGCATAATTTTTATAGTAAAACTTGACACCCTTTACCTTGAGGAGATTTTCCCCGAGTGTCCTTATCTCACTCATGTTCCTTGCATTATGCTTAGGTATATTCCTCGTGCTCATAACTAGTTTTTCCTATCTCTGACACTCATCTCCTTGCATTTAAAGCATTCTTCCTGCTTTCATTCGATCTCATTAAAAGAAGTAAGGAGGCCGCAAGTTCACTTTCTCAGGCTTGTTAAAACTTTGTGGGAAATATATGGAGTTATCTTCAAGCCTTGGTCCGACTCCTTAAATATGACTAGATCGTCGAGTTTGCTTGTCCCTTCAAACTAGTTAAAGGATGTGAAAAACATCCACATAGGTATAAGTTTATCCCTTTTTGCGGCCATGTGGATTACTTAGGAAAAATAAATACGCTATTTTCTTTGGAATCCAGAAGAGTCTCTTCACATAGATTTATCTATTTCCCGGTCCTATAGGTCTAAAATTATAGAAAAGGAACCTATTCAAGCTTATTTTTCTCTTTTTTGTGCTCTTGAACTAAGAATGAAAAAGATTATGATCGTCCTTTATTCCATTTTCATGCTCGCTTAAAACCTAGTACAAAAGCATCTAGTTTACTATTGTTTGTACCATTCTCATAAATAAATGGAACTTTCTGAGTGATCTTGCTTCCCTTCAGACTCGTTAAAACTAAAGCGCTTCTGCTTTATTTTGAAGGAGCGTCGGTTTGGTGATAGTTTACCCCTTTTTTGGACTATTCCAACTAACTATGAAAAAGGCATACCTTAGTTATATTAGGCTAAGAGAGTTCTCCTCTGGATTGTTTTATATTTTTTCAGACTTAGGAGACTAAACTTATGAAAAAGCAACCCCCTAGAGTTTTCAGACTCTCAAAACTATGAAAACACTATCGAGGATCCACTAATTGGGGCTTGTAAAATCCACAAATTAGTGCTTCATCAAGCATTCTTTTGTCTCTTCTTCGAGATTTCCAACAATGAAGAAGGTTGTGTGTTTTCTTTCTTAGACTCATTCAATATTTACAAGAAAGAGGGAAAGGGAAGTTCATTCAATATCCTTATATCATTGAAAAAAGCACCAGTTTTGAGTCTATCAATAGTTAAGTTCTATTTTTTGACCTTATCTCGATTCAAAGTTTTTACTCCTCCAGTTGGCTCCTTTTCCAATTATTTGGGGAATCTGTCAATGTCTCCTACATTGCAGATTTGTATCATTTGTCCTTTCATGTCAAAACGTTGTGTAATTCACTATTGTGTCGCGCTCAATGTTCAAGGATAAACCTCTGTCAAACATTCTATAGTTTCCTTAACCTTTTGTGTTGGACACGCCCTGGTATTTGTTCATTACATCTATTCTTCTACGTTCTTTGTTGCAAAAATCCATACCAATTCCAAATCCAATCAGTCTTTGACTTACCTCTTGTTGGATGATGGAGCATTCCTTAATTCCTTCCTTCCAACAGATCTCTTCCTATTGACCTCAACACATATTGCTTTGGGAATGAGATTTAGAATTTATGACAGTACCTTGGAGATTGCAGTCATGAGTGGAAATTTCCCTCACTATTGGGTAGTGGGAATACATTAATGTCTCCTACTCAATGGATTCTTCAGGTGTTCAACTTCAATACCATTTATTCATGGTTGTTAGAATTCACTAGGTACATTAGGGACCATTTACATCAATGGTGGTTTTTCTCGCATTTGTTAACGATTCTCATGAATGATCGGTAATCAAACGGTTTCCTCCATGTTTGATTTCAGTTCCTGTATTTGCATGATTAGGATTCGTACCTTAGGGTGGTTTGGATTGAAGACCTTGGGCCGACAATAGCATCGTCACCTTTTTCTATTACCCAAGTTGCACAAAACCTTGTCACAATCCATATGAAACTTGATGAGACATAGATTCACCTTGTATTCTTGTGGTTATGATATACTATTGAGCATCGAGCCACCTTTCTCATTTGTGGCCATGACTCAAGTTAGTTTTGATATGGTGCCTTTTTTCATATTATGCGACCATGATAGTTACAACAGTTATACACATGTTGGATTCTCCTGCATATTTATGGAAATCATTTGTATATGGACATGTATGTCCCAAATATCAATTTTTTTCTGACATCTATCTCTCTTTCAGGTACCTTCGTTCGAGCCTATGATCTTGGATTCTCCGTCTCTTCGACTCCATACTCAGTTGTTTCCTTTTTATAATGTATTTCAGCTACATTATTCCCCTATAAAATCATACATTAGGGGGAATATGTTATAACCTAAAATGACACATCTCTTCCTGTGATAATGTTTTCATCACATGTCAACACTTTATGAACGTCACTAAAAGTCACTGAATAAACACCTTTATTTGAGGAGCCATATATGAAGTTCCATAACTTCGTTTGAACTTTTATATAGATCGATGGAAAGGTATCTGAGCAAGGAAAAACTTTCTTGAAGACACCAAATGCTGAAAAGGCATGGAAGTACCCCAAAAATGATCGTTTTTACCCATTTGAGACTTGGATTAAGAAAGCTCATGAATTTACCTTGGAATTCATGACTATGCTTCATTGAACCCATGAATTTCTCATGTAGTGGTCAAAAATATGAAAATTATCGACTTAGGGGTGGTTCGGGTAGTTTTGGAACTGATGCTGTAGTTATGACTGATCCCTATTCAATCCTTACTCTTCAGAAAAGTATATAAGAGAGGGAGAGAGGTCCATGAAGAGGAATTCACCTTTGCATTGTTATGCTGGTGGAATTGGGACTCTCATTCCCCCTACCTTTTCCCTAGATTCCATGTTCTTGTGTCACAGACCTTGGAGATTGATTTCCTTGGATAAGAGAAGCAGGAGATCCAGATCAAGGTTTCATGAGGTGCCTAGCAAGAGGAGAAGGTGAACTATGTACTTCTTCCACTTGATTAATAAATATGTGATGTTCTTCTTCTTTCCAAATCATTGTTCAATGTATGTTTAATAGCTGTTATGATTGTATGATTATTCTTATCATATTAGGGTTTCATGTTTTATTGAACATAATCTCCTTTCATATAGACAATTTGGTTTGAGAAAGGTTCAAATTATTTTGCAGGTCTCTTGGAGCAAGAGGAGCAGGAGGAAGGCATGGAGGAAGCTTGGATCAGCCTTCAATGAATCAGGTATGGGATTACCTAAACTTTGATTCTTGGTTACATTTTATTGTAGATCCTCATGCAACAGTCTTTAAAATATAGTATGTTGGTGGCCTCTTAACCCCTAGCCATAGGAACATTTTCCTATACAACACTATCCTTCCTTATTTTTTGATTGCATAGAGGTTGTGAAGCATGGTCAAAACTACCAATTATTTTACCCAAAGGTGAGGACCCTTTAAAATACCCTACATCTAATTTTCACCATCATTTCATATTGTAAATGGGTCATTGGCTTCACGGAATGTAAACCCATGTCAACAGGTGGCCATAACTACATCACAATGGTTGTCGATTATGTCACTAAATGGGTTGAATCCATGTTGACATACAATAACACTACCACTATTATGGCATTCATTTTCTTCAACCACACCATTACTCATTTTAGTGTCTTGATACTTTGTTAAACATTGAATTTAGAAAATAATGTTTGAAAGTCCATTAAAACAACCACATCCATCAACTCTCATTCCATGAAGATGTATTTGTTATTGATTACAACCAAACCCATGATAAACTTGGTCAAGGAAAGTTTGAGTTTTTGTGGCATGGCCCCTACGTCATAAAGAATTGCCTCTGCAATGGACATATGTGCTTGTGATCCAAGTGTAAACTTCTTTAAGAACTCTAGTAATTGATATATCTCAATAAATACTATCAAAGAGTCCAACCTATGTCAATTTCTCTTATTTTATAGTTGTTTTGCATTATTCCCTTTTAGGATGAGCCTTGTGATTTGTTTTCTTGTCCTTTATTTATGTATCATTATTCTCAATGTTATGATGATTATACCAATTAAGAAAATATAAAATCCTTTAATCTCACATTGACAACTTTTCCATTTACTCCCCATACAACTCCCTTATCCATGTTAGTAGAGTGTGTATTGGTGTTTCCACCAATAATCAAGTGGAATACAATGTTGTGACTAGCCTCTTGATTGATGATCTCCATTTACATATTTGTCACCTTTTTGTTTTCCTAGATTCCCAGTTGCTTATAACATAGTTGAATAATTCTTATTAGGTATGTGATCCTTAGACTTTTAGAATGTATTTGCAAGCTAAACAAATGGCTAGACAATATGAATTTACAAGATTCAATGATAAACCTAGGAGCCTCAATAAATTTGTAGATCATATTGTCAACCAAATTCTAGATTGGAACATTCATCATTCATAGAAAGGAAATAAATCTTGTTTCCATGTTATTCTTGATTATACATTCATATGCGTAAAATTATGATCTCTTTTAAGGATTTACCTTTTTTCCCTCTTATTTCACATGCATGTAGTTTAGGCCTTTATTCCATGTTATTTGTTGCTTGTACATTTGGTTTTACTTCTAGATACACTTTTACTCTTTGTTATTGTTTCCATGTGTGCAAGTTTATGTTGCATTAATATCCTCTTAAATTTGTTTTTGGCCTCTTCTTACAAGTATATTGATTCAAACTGGAAAAAATGTGGTTTCCATTTGCAAAATTCATGTCCACCAACCTTGTTTAATCCCATTTTCTATAGGAATCCCTTTGTTTGGGTAAGTGGCCCAACCAAACCACCATAAAAATCACCCTTTCCTAATAATTCTAGAGCCTCTCTTCCATGGGTACCATTTACTAGTACCATTAGTGCCTTTGGTTACCCATGTTATTGAATCACCATAATATTTGGAATTCATCTAGATTTTTATCCTAAATTTGGCTACATTTTCTTCTTCATTTTCACTCATTAGTTTAGTCATGGACTCTCACATTTATGGCATTTTTATGTTTCATTTTACATTTCGCAATCCCATCGCTTCATCCATACTATTAAAGTTACAATATTTTGATGTTATTCATCCACCCTTAAGGATATTACCAGCAGTCTCCTACCTCTAGGCTCTTCGATCCACTATCACATGTTTGATTTATTCACTTGGTTGTACATTGGATACTTATATCCTTGCACTCCTCTCTTCTCTCAAGTACTCATATACTTTGGAAACCATTTCAACAATTCTCTTTAAAGCATTACTATATGTGATTTCTTATAGAAGTGACCTTGATAACATTTATTCAGAGAATTCTACGATGTGTCACCCATGGACTCAAACTTGATGCCTTCATTTCCACTCAACTAGTATCCCCATTATAGTGTCCCTTGGTTATTTCTAGTGTGTCCCTCTCTTAATTATATCAAGATTTTTAAAGAATGAGCTTCTAGGATATGAATTCCTTCATGCTCTAAATAAAAAAAGTTTGTTCCCATGACTTAGTGACCTTTTATCCCTATTTGGTGTCTTATCCACCTTTCTCTACATATTCTAGTGACATATCTTGTGTTTTTCAATAGACATCATTGCTTTGTTTTCATCAGGTCTCTTTATATTGACTTCAATGCTTGTATTCTAGAGGAGAGACCAAGAGGCATTTTGTACCTTTTCACCATAACCATCATTGGTGGGTTCCCATGGACCAGCTAAGGGAAGACCTCATTTCCCCTTGGATTTGTTTTTTGTCATGTGCTTCATTTTTACTCATTATCGCACCATTGGGAGTCATATAGTATGGTAGTTCCCTTATCCAAATTGGTTGGAGTACCCATACATCCATGAATCCCTCTAGTTCTTGAGTCTATTATGAAATCCCCTCAATCTCTTGCTTCATGTGATGTTCGAGTTGCATTGAATACTGTGATTCAATTTAAATTGCAATTCTCTAGACCTATTTGTCTTAGTCTTTCAACAATTTGAACCACATGTGAGGAGTTGTATTAGTTTTTACTCCTTTTAGATCCTAGGAAGTATCTAGTTTTAGAAAAGATTTTGTTATTGTGATTTCTCATTATGGTGGGATGCCATTATTCCTACTCATGTACTTTAGATAAACTATGGTTGTACCATATTTATGTAGTTGAATTGGGTCCCTCTTTGATCCTCAAGATGTATTGTACGCAACAATTATTCATGTATTGATTAGACCCCTCTCGGTATCGATCCCAAATTATATTGAGACTTTGATACAAGCATGGGGATGCCCATCTCATTTATGTATGAAATTATGTGCACCTATCCTCTTTTGGTTTGTTTATAGGTATGGGCCTCTATAGTCCCTAAGGGAAGTGAGTCTCTCTCCATAGTAGTCTAGGTTTCTTGTCCTTGGTGCTCTTGATTTCCTTATAGAAACAAATGAATACTTATGATGTATTTTGGAAATATGATTGCTAGGATTATTAATCCTCCCTTTTCCAATTTGGGCATATGTCTAAATCAGGAGTCATGTCTAAGTCGGGAGTCCTTCTAGTCTATTTTTAGTCACTAGCACCATTGGGTCCACTTGGCCTAATTTGGGCACATGTTCAAGTTACTAAAGTGTGGGGAACACTAATTGAGGCCTACTGCCAGTGATTGGATTTGCATGCATTAGTTTAGGAGCCTCCTAGATCAATCCCTACAATTTAGGAGCCACTGGGAGTGCCGATACCAACCTTCATCAATTGAGTTTAGTTAGTGACTAGTCAAGATGAGTTAGGAGTTCAGTTATATTCAATTCTAGTCCTATACATTCAGTTAGCGCTAGGTTTGTATGGCTGCATGCTGGATAGGTGCATTCCTCACCTACCATAGTCAGTTAGCCTTAGTTAACACTCAATTAGACACTTGAGTTGTGTTTTAGAACTCCGATGAACTTCGATAATGATTTAGACAAGGTCAGTTAACTATTGAGTCCGTCAATAATGATTTAGACAAGGTCTTAGTTACCTACATTCAAGTATAGTCTTATCAATTCGAATTTCCTCATGTGGATTCGAATTGCATGTGTGATCCGTCGGATCTAAATTTGAGTGCATTAAAAGTTTGTCTTGAAATAATGCTTTCGACGGGCTAATTAATGGAACAACATTAACAAAAACTATATTCTTTAGAACAGGAATGAAAAACCAACACTGATAAGCAGATATAAAGAAGGAAACACAGAAACAAAGAGTTACAAATAGAAGTTGATAAAGGAGTTCACCCCCTCCACTGGGATACGTCTCCGGGTCCCTCTCCAATGGGTACTGATCCAATTAATCTCTTTGAAAAGGTACAAAAGTGGTTCTGGAATCAACTTCAACAACTATAAACAGAATGCTGTACAAAGTTTTGAAGACATCTCTTCTGGAAATTACAATTAGCATTCAAAGACAAAGAAAGCTAAACTATAACAGAGAATGTCAACTTCTACAGTAACAGCAACTGGACACGTCGCAGCAAAAATATCTCTAAGCTTCTCATAACAGAGAAACGATGCTCTATGCTCTCAAACACTCTGCCTCTCTCCACTCTGTCTCTTCTGTCCCCCTCTACTATGGCCAACATCCTCTATTTAATCATTTGTGAGAGGATCAGTAATGTCCCACATCTGTTATCTTCTTTATTATCGTTACAACCAGATGCTAAACTGAATCATGCCATCTTTCCAAATCACTACCCAAGCGTGATGTTACCATGTCGTTCCATATCCCCGAAACGTTGCAACCAACTCCACGCACATGTGCTGACTCACAACACGTTGCAATGAATTGCATTGGGATATGCCATGTAATGTAACCATTTGATGCCATCACAAATTTACAAATGTCGCGGCATACGAGGACTCCGCCATACTCCCGATCTACCGTCATAGCATATAAATGTCACAGCATGTGAGTAATATCCATGAACCTTTCGATGTTCAAATGGATGGTGCGCGAACTGCGTGGCCCATGCCACAACTGCGTGGCATGTGATAAGTTGTGCACCATGGGGTAACTATGCGGCATGTGATAAGCTGCGCACCATGGGGTAACTGCATGACATGCGATAAGCTGTGCACCATTGGGTAACTGCGCGGCATGTGATAAGCTGCGCACCATGGGGTAACTGTGCGGGATGTTCACATAATGTCTAGCATACAATAGAGTAATAAACCTTGTACCATATTGGATTAGTGTAATTTTTGAAGATGAATAATCCACTGGATCATTCCTCCCCAATGGAGAGCTTTTGGACCACCAAAAGCCTAGATCATCCTGTAGGTAAGTGAGGGTACAGCTTCCTCACCTTTCCAATATTCATACATCCTACCTTGCTTATAATCTACATATTAGTCTCCTTGTCCATGACCAAAGGAGGTTCATACCATTTAAAATTCTTTGCATATACAACTGTATTCATTGGAGATAAGCTCAAACAGAAAGAATTTTTACACTTCTTTCCAAATATCTCAAAATGATCATAAACAAAATTGATCCTTTTACCCTTCAATCTTCCCTTGATGATCTGCAACCAAACTTGTTTTTCAACCTCAAACGGATGATGATTTTCATGCCTGGCTGTGCAAATTTCCTAGCTTTTCTCCTGCTATTCTTGCACTATCTGCTGCACAGTTTTCTTTGCATCATGATGTCCACCTTTCACATCATTTGTGCCGAAAGAAAAGTCCACATGTGACTTCAACAGATAACAAAAACAAGTCTCAAAAGGAGATTTAATGCACTGCATGTGTTGCAACTGTTCATCCCAAGCTCTAGGATGTTCATCACAATAATTTTGAAGAAATCGAATGACTGTTCTACTAACTACCATGTTTTCCCAATAGCATGTGGATAATACATTGTGCTCCTTTCAAAATTAGTGTCCCTAAGACTCCATAAAATTGACCAAAAATGCCCCAATATTCGGAAATGCCGAACATGTACAATAGTCACGGGAAGCCCAACATGAACCCCAATATATGGAAAACACAAACCAATTGGTAGTCCCCTATCAAAGTCCCTTACAACATTTTTACAAGGACAAGATGAAGTATGAATAGGTGTGTACAATCCCAACCCTTTATCAATAGATTTGCACATCACACAATAATCATGAACAGTCTTTTGAATAATCATCAGATTCATGCCAAGATTTGGAAGAGGCATGCTTCGCTGCAACTGCACTTCAGGTTGTACATCTCTAGTAAGCGATAGTATTTCAGGTCCCTGTAAAAAAGCTCCATACTCGGGAACACTTATAATTAATTTAATTCCATGTTCTAGATTACCACTTTCCAATGATTCACATATAACAGCCATTAATGCAAACTTCCTACTAGCATTCACTATCATTTTCATTTGACTTGTAGTGACTAATGCCAGATTTGTTTTCATATGATGTGCATGAACAATATATTCCACACCACCTTTAAAGAGATGATATTTGTTCTGATCTCTATAAAAGGCTGCTTTCTGGTCATACAAATATGGACTCCCAAGTACAATTCCACAAATGTCAAGTGGTATTACATCTAGTTCTACCTCATCCATAAACTTTTCAGTGATTGCCAATTTCAAAACACATTTCTTTGTAACTTGCAATTGTGTATCATTAGTAACCCAATGTCACATACCCCAATTTTGTAAAATTTTGTAAATTGTTTTATTATATTTCTGAGACATTATGTTAAACATTATCCTAAGTAGGGATTGATGACTCAACAGAGTCAACAGTAATGGAGTGTAATTCAGAATATTTTATTATTAATAAATAAATTATGGAGACAACAGCATGGGAGAGCTGTTAAAAGAGGTTACTGGTCAAACTGGTGGATGGAACTAGGTGGAAAGGAAAAAGACAAGTGGCAGCATCCTCAAACAGTTCCTAGGTTGCAGGTGGCAACTTCCCTATATTTGGGGTCATGATTCCCGAAGAAAGTGGAATCAGAGCAGGTGGCTCATTAAATGACAGTTAACCCAACAAAGACCTAGGCAATCTTTTAAAAGTACTCAATGAAGAGAGTTGAGGCTGCTCAGATTTTCCAGAGAGAATTCATTTAGGTGAATGTTATTCAGGAAATCCATTGAGGAAGAGGGAAATACAGTAAGGAAGTTGTTTTTGGAGGATTGCTGCAGTAACTTGATTTTATTTACAGCTATTGGGCTGAAGAGAACCGACTGAGAGTTCTAAGTTAATACTGAGTTTAAGACTGGTATCTGACTTTGCTGCACCTAGTTCCAGCCAGAGAGACCAGAGCAAGCTCGGGGGTCCTGAGGAGTTGCAGTATGAGCACTCTTCAGGATTTGGTAGGGAGGAACGGCCTCCCATTGCTATTGTTGTCCACAGCTTAAACAGGTTCTGTCATTTATTTCTGTATGTTTACTGATTATGAATGGATGCATGTTATGTTTATATATTTGAGGAGTTAGTTAGTTTCAGTAAAGTTAGTATCTCAGAATATCAATAGTTAAATATGTTAATATTTACTATGTTTTTCCACATCTGGTATCACCAGACCGTACTCCAGCACAGTATCTCGGTATTAAGAAGTAATATCCTTCTGAACCGAGTTTCCTACTTAGTTAGTTACAGTAACCACTAGTGTTTCTCCAATTTATAAGTACTGTATATTTGTTTACAATAAAAGCTAATGTACATTATAGAAAGCAGAAGATTAGACTGAATTCACATTGTTTTGCTTTATAGTTACCTTCATTGTTTCGGATGATTTCAATTCTACAAATTAACTCAAAGAAAGAACAAGTTACAGAGCTATTATTTCTCTTTATTCAATTCTAAACATGTTAATATTTGTACTTACAGAGCATTGGAAGAAGTAAAACAAATGTAAATTTAATTCAATATTCAAGCAAGCTAGCTATAACTCTGGTATTATATTAATGTTATGGTTTTCTTTACTTTTCCTTTTCCTTTATTAAATTAATTTCTAACATTATTTAGAATGGTAAATTCTATCCTTTATGGATTAAAAATGTATGCTACTATATATATATAGTTATATAAGATGGTCATAAGAAGTGTTAAGTAATTTCATTTCTTTTATTTTCATAAGTAAAATAATAACTTAACAGAAAGAATAAATTTTATCAGAACCTTCTTGGTATCTGCATATCAGTACAGGAATTTAAAATAGCAAAATGCCATTTTCTGTACACTGTAATTAATCAAGGTTACACTTATGGAGAACTTAATACTCAATTAAAGACAGGACTACTATTTTGCATTAGTAAGTAATATTGTTTAATAATATTATACTGTATATTATTTAGTATAGGAACATTATTCTTTTAAAACTGGAGAAATATAAATATTTAAATTATAAATTAAATACACTCGGTCTTACAGGATAAATAGACTTTTCTTGAAGATTTCATTAAGTAAAGTAAAAGAAAAATGTAAGAACTTATATAGATTAAGAATGTAGACCCTAATTATCACTTAACAAAAATTACTTAACAAGTACATCGAGGTATAACCCAGGTATATAACCTGACAGTATTTATTTATTTTACAACAGAAAATAACTATAGTAAGATAATTCAGTCACAAAAATTAAAAACAAGAACAAGTAACAGGACATTAGACTGCTCGCTTATCGAGCCTAATTACTATAATAATAAATCATTTATATTACTCACAGATTCAAATAGAGATTATATGTAGTACATAGTATTAGATCAAGAAATTATTTTGTTTTCTTAAACTATAGAAATTAGGGTTTGACCCTATATTTCTGAACTTAGGTAAATAAACACAAACTGTAAGAATAAGACATTATTTTATTTATGGCCGCATTATAAATTTACTTTGTAAGGCTATTTAAGCCTGTAATATATTATTCTATACAGTTCACAGACTGAAAATATATGCTGTAATATAATCTAAAAATTAAGGACAAACAGTATGTTATTTATATCATAAGCGTTGGGTAAAAACCCTGAAACTTTTAAATTACAGTCGAAAAGAAAAATTCGAGGTCTTAACCTTTTCACAGCTGGTTTGCAGCCTCGATTTTCTTTTACAGCATTTCTTTTTACAATAAAAGACAAGCAAAATCTACAATCCCGGCCTAAGCCGTAACGCCCTCATTTTATTTGAAGGGTCTCATCTGCTAACTCTCATAACCAGCAGTATGTAATTTAAACCAAGGCCGTAAGGTTTTCAGGATTTTAAAAGCCAACCCCTGAAGAACCCAATGTAAACCATAAGGAGAACAAGCCATGGTGTAACCAGGCTTACCGGGTTATGCTAACGGTTGCTCAAATCTTTAACCACGGCCGCCTTTTGCTGGAGAGTAAGAACCTGTAAGCACCAAGTAGAAACTCTTTAGTAATGCTGTAATTTAAAATATAAAAATAAAAATAAAAATATCAAACAGGAAAGAAGGGCTTCGCAGACCAGTTTCCTTACCTGTTCTTTCCAAGATGACAACCACTGTTAACAACGGTAAAACTGACAGCACAAGAAGCCGACCCTACCGCGGCGAAGGGAGGGAGAAGTATTTTTGCAACTGTGTACAAAAGGCAAGTGCAATAGGTCAGGCCATCAAAACTCATGGATGTGCCTCCTTCCATGTCTCTAAATAAAACCTTATTTTAAAATACCCTAAAAAATTAATGTTAAAATTGAAAGATCAATCTTGTTGCAATTTAATAACTTTAGGTTTTTAATATAAAACCAACCTTTTAACCTTATAATTCCATTCAATTCTTTAGGATTTTAAACGAAATTGAAATCAACCCTTGATTTCAACCTTTAAATTCCTAAAATTAAGTTACTCTCATTGAAATCTAATTATAATTATTATTAAAATTCATTAATAATAACAATTTTAATAATTTTAGGTGTTTAATTTGTTATTAATAACAATAAATTCAAAAACTTTAAGTTTTTAGTTTTAATATTAAAAGCCTTTTAAATTGTTATTAAGGATAATAAAGTTATATTTTTAGGGTTTTGGAACTTTTGGGGCGTTGGGTGGGTTTCTAAAAAATCAAATTAAAAAACTTTAGGTTATTAATAATTAAAATCAACCTTGTAAAATTAAAAATATAAACATTATTATCCTTAACTTTAACTTTTCAACCTTTATTATTATAGTGTTTAAAAAATGATTATTAATGATAATATATTCAATAACTTTAGGTTTTCTAACTTATTATGTAGGTTTTTTTGTTGTTGTTATTAATAATAATTAATTTAAAAACTTTAAGGTCCTTAAATTTATATATCTAATTATAATTAATATTATATCTCATTAATAATAACAAAATTCATAACTTTAGGGTTTTTAATTTGTTATTTATAACAATTAATTTATAAATTCCAAGTTTTTAGGTTTAATATTAAAGCTTTTAAAATTGTTATTATTGATAATAATTTTATTTTTTAGGGTTTTGAAAATTTTTGGGGCATTGGGTGGGTTTTAAAAATCAATTCAATAACTTTATGGTTATTAATAATTTAAAATCAGCTTTTTTCCTTAAACATAAATCTTTTCATTTGTCTTAATTCAGTTTTGTAAAAATTTAATAATAAAAATTTAAAAAATTTAAAAATTTGAATAATATAAACATTTTTCCCCAGATTTAGGGTTGGGTTAAATTTTCCGCGCACTTTGAAATCAATTAAAATTAAAAATATTGTTCGACTTAGCAAACCCTACTCCTCTCAGCCGACCTACCGGTTCCAGTATTTAACTTGGGTTCTCACTCTCTCCACATTCGACTTGTCCTGATGATGGATCCTGATATGGATTCGAAACGTCGACTTGGTCACTTCGATACTGTGGTCTCTCCGATTACAACAAAAACCTATCACCACATAAATTTGGCAACAGGGAATATACTAACCTGTATTTTGTTTTATGTGAAACGCGGAAAATTACTTTTCTGAATCTAACACGCAGGTATGGAGAACTTAGGAGAATATGCTGAGGAAGAATATTCAAATACTAAGACAAGACAGATGTCTAGAGAACCTGTGATGGAGGAAGTAACTACTCGCTCTTCAGAGCTGATGCAGACCATAAAGAATTTAAAGACTGAAATAGAATCAGTCAAGAAGGACAATGAACGGATTCTGAAAACTCAAGAGGAGTTAAATCAAATTCTGATAGAGAAATTTCAGACTGAAGGGAGAAATAGAAGGTCTGAATCTGAAGAAGCTAGCCATAAAAAATGGTCCAAAAAGATGAAACTAGCTAAACCTGATAGCAGCTCATCATCTGAAAAAAGTAAGGAACAACCGATTTATTACACTACTAGTGACGGTAGTGAGGCTAAGTTGTATAAAAGGAAGAAAAAGTACAGGCCTTATGAAGAGATTTCTGGGGAGTTCAAGAAAATAAAACCCCCAACTTTCAATGGAGAAACTGAAAAAGGAGAAGAGGCAGAATCCTGGTTATCCGGGATGAGAAAATATTTTCAGATTTATAATTATTCAAATCAGCTGAAGGCGAGAATGGCCATCTATAACCTTTCTAGAAAGGAAGATATATGGTGGCAATATTTGAAAAGGGTCAATGGAATCAAAGAAAAAGAGGTTAATTGGAGTACTTTTAAAAGGTACTTCAAGAAGAAGTTTATGTCTGAACAATACTATGAAAAAAGGGGCAAGGAATTTTATGAGTTAAAGCTTGGTTCCATGACTATGAAGGACTTAAATAGTAAGTTCTTAAGTCTGTTAAGGTATGTGCCGTATTTAGTTGATGAGAAACCTAAAGTACAATGGTTTCTCAGCTGCCTGCCATACCATATAAAAGACAGAATCGAATATCATAACCCTAAAACTCTGGAAGAAGCAATGCGAAAAGCTAATTTCTGTTTTGAACAGAACAAAAAGAAAGAAGGAATAGCCAACTGGAAGGATAAAAAGAACGGTAATCAGCCTGAATTCAAGAAAAAAGAGTTTGTACCTCAGAAAAATTTCAGGAATAACAAGAACAGAAACCATTCTAATGGTAAGAATTTCCAGGGAAGCAAAAATGGTGCTTCTAATAATTCCAATAACTTCAAGGGCAGTAAGGAGGCTTCTAACAATCATGGAAACTTCACTAAGAATTTCGAAAGAAAGGAACCTGTTAAGTGCTGGGAGTGCAATGGCCCACACTATGCTTCAGTTTGCCCAAATCGGAAGAAGCCGAACAACAATATTCATACAATACAAGATGAAAAGACTGTTGGGGACTTTACAAGGACTATGCCCCGAATCAATGCAGCATTGGAGAATCGCCAAGTTGATTATCAAACTTCCATGGTGGAAGTAGAAGGTATGGTTAACAAAACCCCTGTAACTATTTTAATAGATCCAGGTGCAAGTCTTAGTTATATTTCACCGCAGATAGTAGAAAAGTGTAATCTGACTGTTGAAAAGTTTGATAACTCCTCGCTAGTTCAACTAGCCACAGGGGAAAAAAGGAAGGTAATTTGTTATGTTAATGAATGTGCTTTAGAGATGAATGATTTTAAAACTACTGTTAAATTAAATGTTCTGCCACTTGGCTCGTATGACATACTTATTGGTATGGATTGGTTAGAACAACACAGTGTAGTTTTAAACTGTTTTGATAAAACCTTTACGTGTATGAATAATAATGAACAGTATGTAACAATTAAAGGTATTCTTAGGAAAACTGTAATTAGGCAGATTTCTTTGTTACAGCTCAAAAGAGCAGTCAGGAAAGGGTGTAAAGCCTATGCTGTAACCATCACAGATGAGGCGAGTAAAAATGAAAAAGATAAAATAAAAATAGAGGATATTCCTATGTTAAATGAATTTATTGATGTTTTTTCGGAGGAAATTCCAGGATTACCTCCCAGGGGGGAACTGGATTTCACAATAGAGCTGGTACCAGGTGTTGTACCTAGCTCGAAAGCTCCGTACCGTATGAATATTCTGGAAATTAACGAATTAAAATCACAATTAAAGGAATTAATAGATAAGAAATACATTCGTCCTAGTGTGTCCCCTTGGGGAGCACCCGTAATCTTTGTTAAAAAGAAGGACGAAACTATGCGACTTTGCATAGATTACCATCAACTAAATAAAATGACAATTAAAAACAGATATCCGTTGCCCCGCATAGATGATCTATTTGATCAGCTGCGTGGAGCTACTGTGTTCTCTAAGATAGACATGAGATCATGCTATCATCAGGTGAGAATTAAAGAAGAGGACATTTTCAAAACAACTTTTAGAACTAGGTATGGACATTATGAATTTGTTGTAATGCCATTCGGGCTTACTAATTCCCCAGCCGTCTTTATGTGTCTAATGAATAACATAATGCATAAATACCTAGATAAATTTGTTGTCATATTCATCGATGACATCTTAATCTATTCTAAAACTGAAGAGAAACATAAGGAACATTTACAGATAGTCTTACAAGAATTGCGAGAGCAACAGCTATTTGCAAAGTTCAGTAAGTGTGATTTCTTCAGGGATGAAATCCAGTACTTAGGTCACATAGTGACTAAGGACGGGATTTCAGTTGATCCTGAAAATATCCGGGCAATCGAATATTGGCCAGTACCAAAAGACATAACAGATGTTAGGTCCTTTATGGGAATCAATGGTTATTACCGGAGATTCATAGAAGGCTTTTCAAAAATAGCCAACCCAATCACTTCCTTACAAAAGAAAGGAAAGAAATTCGATTGGAACTTAAAATGCAAAGAAAGCTTTAAGAAACTAAAAACTTTATTAACAACTGTGCCTATTCTAAGAATAGCGGATCCCAATAAGAATTTCGTGGTTTGCACCGATGCTTGTAATGACGGTCTAGGTGGAGTGCTGACTCAGGATGGGCATGTTATTTCCTATGAGTCTAGGAAGCTAAAGATCCATGAAAAGAATTATGCCACGTATGATTTGGAATTAGCTGTTGTTATTCATGCCTTAAAAATGTGGCAACACCACTTAATAGGCAGAAAGTTTACTTTAATGACTGATAATAAGGGTCTAAAATACCTTTTAGATCAGCCTAACTTAAATGTAAGGAAAGCAAGATGGTTAGCCTTTTTAAGTGAGTATGATTTCGAAATTCAGCACATAAAAGGAAAAGAAAATAAAGTAGCTGATTCTTTGAGCAGAAATGCAAAGCTGAATTTTACAACAGCAATCAGTACTTATGTTTCTGATTTAAATGAACAGCTGACTGAAAGGATAAAATTGGATGAAATTTATCAAAGTTTACAAGCTACAGCTAAAGAAGAACCCACAGAAAGTTTAATTAAGGGTTATAGTCTAAATAAAGATGGATTTTTATTGTTTAAGGATAGAATGTATGTGCCTAATGTGTCTAAAGTTAAATTGCTGATTTTGGATGAAGTGCATAAAACCCCTTACTCAGGGCATCCAGGCTACCAGAAAACTGTTACCATGTTAAGAAAATATTATTTCTAGCCTAATATGAAATATGAAGTAGCTGAGTATATAGCTAGGTGTTTGGACTGTCAACAAGTGAAGACAGAACATCAACATCCAGCTGGGTTACTGCAACCTTTGCCTATTCCTAGTTGGAAATGGGAAATAATCAGCTTAGATTTCATTACTGGAATACCCAAAAATCAAAATCAGAATGATTCAATTATGGTGGTAGTGGATAAATTAAGTAAAGCAGCACATTTTATTCCTGTTAAGACCACTTATAAGGCTGCAAATATAGCAGACATTTTCTTAAAGCAAATTTTTCAGCTACATGGTGTGTCGAAGGTTATTATTTCAGACAGGGATCCTAAATTCACAGGGAATTTCTGGAAATCCTTGTTTAAAGGATTAAACACAACACTGAATTTCAGCACCTCTTTCCATCCTCAGACAGACGGACAGACTGAAAGAGTTAATCAGGTGTTGGAAGATCTGTTAAGAATGTATGTCAAGGACCAACCAGGTAAGTGGGAGGATTACTTGCATTTAGCATAATTTACATACAATAACAACTATCAATCATCAGCTAAGTTCAGTCCTTTTGAAATTCTGTATGGGCGTAAATGTAACACTCCTATCTCTTGGAATAATCTAGTAGATAGATTAGTGTTGGGACCCGAATTATTAAAAGAAATGGAACAGATTGTAAAACAAGTGCAGGAGAACTTGAAGGTTTCCCAGGATCGTCAAAAGAGCCAAGCAGATTTAAAAAGAACTCCTAAAGAGTTCCAGGTGGGTGAGCACGTGTTCAGAAAGGTAAGACTAAAGAAGAGCTCCCTGAGACTAGGGAGTTGTGCAAAATTAGCGCCACGTTACTGTGGACCGTTTGAAATTTTATCTAGAATTGGTCAAGTTGCATATCAACTAGCATTACCACCTAATTTAAAAGTGCACAATGTTTTTCATATTTCTGTTCTGAAAAAGTATGTTCATGATGCTACTCATGTGATTGATTGGAACGTTATATAGGTAGAACCAGAAGGGGAAGTTCTGGTGGAACCAGACTGTATCCTCGGGAGGAGGGAAATTACTCTACGGAACCGCACAATTGGACAGCTGAAGGTGCAATGGAAGCACCTTAGTCCTGAAGAAGCTACCTGGGAACTGGAAAGTAAGATGCGAGAAGCATACCCGAATCTGTTCCAGGAGGTTGCAGAGGATGAGGAATAAGTAACATCGAGGACGATGTTACATTTTAAGGGGGTGTGTATGTCACATACCCCAATTTTGTAAAATTATGTAAATTGTTTTATTATATTTCTGAGACATTATGTTAAACATTATCCTAAGTAAGGATTGATGACTCAGCAGAGTCAATAGAAATAGAGTGTAATTCAGAATATTTTATTATTAATAAATAAATTATGGAGACAACAGCATGGGAGAGTTGTTAAAAGAGGTTACTGGTCAAACTGGTGGATGGAACTAGGTGGAAAGGAAAAAGACAAGTGGCAGCATCCTCAAACACTTCCTAGGTTGCAGGTGGAAACTTCCCTATATTCGGGGTCATGATTCCCCAAGAAAGTGGAATCAAAGCAGGTGGCTCATTAAATGACAGTTAACCCAACAAAGACCTAGGCAATCTTTTAAAAGTACTCAATGAAGAGAGCTGAGGCTGCTCAGATTTTCTAGAGAGAATTCATTCAGGTGAATGTTATTCAAGAAATCCATTGAGGAAGAGGGAAATACAGTAAGGAAGTTGTTTTTGGAGGATTGCTGCAGTAACTTGATTTTATTTACAGCTATTGGGCTGAAGAGAACTGACTAAAAGTTCTGAGTTAATACTGAGTTTAAGACTGGTATCTGACTTTGTTGCACCTAGTTCTAGCCAGAGAGACCAGAGCAAGCTCGGGGGTCCTGAGGAGTTGCAGTCTGAGCACTCATCAGGAGTTGGTAGGGAGGAACGGTCTCCCATTGCTGTTGTTGTCCACAGCTTAAACAGGTTCTGTCATTTATTTCTTTATGTTTACTGATTATGAATGGATGCATGTTATGTTTATATATTTGAGGAGTTAGTTAGTTTCAGTAAAGTTAGTATCTCAGAATATCAATAGTTAAATATGTTAATAGTTACTATTTTTTTCCACATCTGGTATCACCAGACCGTACTCCAGCACAGTATCTCGGTCTTATGAAGTAATATCCTTCTAAACCGAGTTTCCTACTTAGTTACTTACAGTAACCACTAGTGTTTCTCCAATTTATAAGTACTGTATATTTGTTTACAATAAAAGCTAATATACATTATAGAAAGCAGAAGATTAGACTGAATTCACATTGTTTTGCTGTATAGTTACCTTCATTGTTTCGGATGATTTCAATTCTAGAAATTAACTCAAAGCAAGAACAAGTTAGAGAGCTATTATTTCTCTTTATTCATTTATAAACATGTTAATATTTGTACTTACAGAGCATTGGAAGAAGTAAAACAAATGTAAATTTAATTCAATATTCAAGCAAGCTAGCTATAACTGTGGTATTATATTAATGTTATGGTTTTCTTTACTTTTCTTTTTCCTTTATTAAATTAATTTCTAACATTATTTAGAATGGTAAATTCTATCCTTTATGGATTAAAAATGTATGCTACTATATATATATAGTTATATAAGATGGTCATAAGAAGTGTTAAGTAATTTCATTTCTTTTGTTTTCATAAGTAAAATAATAACTGAACAGAAAGAATAAATTTTATCAGAACCTTCTTGGTATCTGCATATTAGTACAGGAATTTAAAATAGCAAAATGCCATTTTCTGTACACTGTAATTAATCAAGGTTACACTTATGGAGAACTTAATACTCAATTAAAGACAGGACTACTATTTTGCATTAGTAAGTAATATTGTTTAATAATATTATACTGTATATTATCCAGTATAGGAACATTATTCTTTTAAAACTGGAGAAATATAAATATTTAAATTATAAATTAAATACACTCGGTCTTACAGGATAAATAGACTTTTCTTGAATATTTCATTAAGTAAAGTAAAAGCAAAATGTAAGAACTTATATAGATTAAGAATGTAGACCCTAATTACCACTCAACAGAAATTACTTAACAAGTACATCGAGGTATAACCCAGGTATATAACCTGACAGTATTTATTTATTTTACAACAAAAAATAACTATAGTAAGATAATTCAGTCACAAAAATTAAAAACAAGAACAAGTAACAGGACATTAGACTGCTCGCTTATCGAGCCTAATTACTATAATAATAAATCATTTATATTACTCACATATTCAAATAGAGATTATATGTAATACATAGTATTAGATCAAGAAATTATTTTGTTTTCTTAAACTGTAGAAATTAGGGTTTGACGCTATATTTCTGAACTTATGTAAATAAACACAAACTGTAAGAATAAGACATTATTTTATTTATGGTCGCATTATAAATTTACTTTTTAAGGCTATTTAAGCCTGTAATATATTATTCTATACAGTTCACAAACTGAAAATATATGCTGTAATATAATCTAAAAATTAAGGACAAACATTATGTTATTTATATCATAAGCGTTGGGTAAAAACCCTGAAACTTTTAAATTACAGTCGAAACGAAAAATTCGAGGTCTGAACCTCTTCATAGCTGGTTTGCAGCCTCGATTTTCTTTTACAGCATTTCTTTTTACAATAAAAGACAACAAAAATCTACAATCCCGGCCTAAGCCGTAACGCCCTCATTTTATATGAAGGGTCTCATCTGCTAACTCTCATATCCAGCAGTATGTAATTTAAACGAAGGCCGTAAGGGTTTCAGGCTTTTAAAAGCCAACCCCTTAAGAACTCAATGTAAACCATAAGGAGAACAAGCCATGGTGTAACCAGGATTACCAGGTTATGCTGACGGTTGCTCAAATCTTTAACCACGGCCGCCTTTTGCTGGAGAGTAAGAACTTGTAAGAACCAAGTAGAAACTCTTTAGTAATGCTGTAATTTAAAATATAAAAATAAGAATAAAAATATCAAACAAGCAAGAAGGGCTTCGCAGACTAGTTTCCTTACCTGTTCTTTCCAAGAATACAACCACCGTTAACAATGGTAAAATTGACAGCACAAGAAGCTGACCCTACCGCGGCGAAGGGAGGGAGAAGTATTTTTGCAACTGTGTACAAAAGGCAAGTGCAATAGGTCCGGCCATCAAAACTCATGGATGGGGGAAATAGCACTGGCGAGGGTTCGATCCAGTTTGGAAAAGAATAACGTGATGGAGGGACAAAGGACCGAACCTCAACATACAGCTTATGGAGCAAGCACAGCAAGGAGACGATATGGAGGAGACCTTGCAAAGAAGGGTCACGTACAGGTGCACAGCACCGTCATAGAGCGACCAGCGCCGAGGGAGACAAAGGAAATGAAGTTAGGGTTAGTGAGCCATGCCTTTTAACCATGCAGCACTTGGCTGAGGGAGTGCCACGATAGTAAATAAATTATTAACTTAGAGTGGGTTTTTGTATATAGTTCAATCCACTAGTCGAAGGAGGAATGATTGGTATCAATCATTCGAATGATCAAGTTATCCAAAGTCGTGGAACGAGGTCCCTTGATTTATGCTGCATGCAAATATCATTGTATATCATTCTCCTTTCTATTGTTTAATCATTGGAAATCATACGAAACCTAACATCAACGCATTTCGATTTAGATTATTGGCTTTGTTAATATAGCCTTTATGCATGGAAGGGTGATAGTATATATTATAATACAAATAGATAACCTTGGTGCAAGTTTAAACATAAATTATTCCCTTCATATTATTAAATAGCCTTAAGTTCTTTAAAAAGGTCAAAAGAACAATAGCGTAAAAACCATAGATGGTTATGAATGCAAACTATATAATTGTTAGGTCATATTATTGTTTTGACTTTAGCTTGAATTATTCCTTGTTCAGAAGTAATAACTTATCACTAGTGTAAAAATCATCCTTGGGAATGTTTAGTCTTATGTTTAAATCTTAAGCCAAAATGTAAGTATTATAGAACTGTTAATGATTTCTAGTCTTTATAAGCTACATTTCCCTTATTACTAGCATATTTTAGAAGTTCATAAAGGAAAGTATAATGGTAGAAAGATAAGTATAATTTCTCTTCTACTTGTAATATTTTAAATAATTATTTACAAATATTAAAATAGCATCTATAGTACTAGCTACTAAAGACAAGGAAATAAGATTTTACCAAGTGAAGACAGTATGTTACTTAAAGTGTTATCCTCGATAACAAGTGAGAACTTGGCAAGGATAGACTAAAAACCCTTGCAGTATTACAAGAAGCCCTTAGCATTTTCCTTTTGACTTAGAATGCTTGCTTACATCTGGATCCTTATTATAGGTTTCATGACTCTGTATCTATACTCTGATTTTTCTTTAAGGAATTATAAGATACTATGGTATAAATTGAAAAACTGTAATAGAATAGAAGATGACGGATCTTTAGGAATATAATTTTATCATGCTAGAAAGAAAAATAGTTGAAATTTACCTTCACAAAAGTTGAATTGGACAATCTATTACTTTCTCTAGAACTTGGTCTCTTACGACGAACTTACAGTATATACTTTATAATTATGAAATGCAACGCCTTAACCTCTTACCTGTATATCTGTAAGAAAAGCGGAAACCGCTGCGTTAGCTTGCAAGCTAAGTAAGCCCGGTTATGTATAACAGTTCACCTTATGGTCACAAAGGGAACAAAAGTCAGTAAACTGAAAAATATGTTCAATAACTAAACATACTAACTGATAAATTCAATAGCAAGCTGTTATCACATAACTAAGTAATGTTAGTTAATCTGTTTAACTTTAATGTTTTTTAGATTTAAAAATTTTAAATTTTTTGGAAACTTTGGGGTTTTGACATGTGGTATCAGGGCATGGTTCAAACACTAGGCCTTGATGTGGCCCAATTAGTTTCCACAGAACAGTAAAAATAATATACTAACCTGTATTTTGTTTTATGTGAAAGGCATAAAATTACTTTTTTCTGAATCTAACAGGCAGGTATGGAGAACTTAGGAGAATATGCTGAGGAAGAATCTCCAAATACTGAGACAAGACAAATGTCTAGAGAACCTGTGATGGAGGAAGTAACTGCTCGCTCTTCAGAGCTGATGCAGACCATAAAGAATTTAAAAACTGAAATAGAATCAGTCAAGAAGGACAATGAACGGATTCTGAAAACTGAAGAGGAGTTAAATCAAATTCTAATAGAGAAACTTCAGACTGAAGGGAGAAACAGAAGGTCTGAATCGGAAGAAGCTAGCCATCAAAAAGGGTCCAAAAATATGAAACTAGCTAAACCTGATAGAAGTTCATCATCTGAAAGAAGTAAGGAACAACAGAGTTATTACACTACTAGTGACAGTAGTGAGGCTGAGCTGTATAAAAGGAAGAAAAAGTACAGGCCTTATGAAGAGATTTCTGGGGAGTTCAAGAAAATAAAACTCCCAACTTTCAATGGAGAAACTGAAAAAGGAGAAGAGGCAGAATTCTGGTTATCTGGGATGAGAAAATATTTTCAGATTTATAATTATTCAAATCAGCTGAAGGTGAGAATGGCCATCTATAACCTTTCTATAAAGGAAGATATATGGTGGCAAGATTTGAAAAGGGTCAAGGGAATCAAAGAAAAAGAGGTTAATTGGAGTACTTTTAAAAGGTACTTCAAGAAGAAGTTTTTGTCTGAACAATACTATGAAGAAAGGGCCAACGAATTTTATGAGTTAAAGCTTGGGTCCATGACTATGAAGGACTTAAATAGTAAGTTCTTAAGTATGTTAAGGTATGTTCCGTATTTAGTTGATGAGAAACCTAAAGTACAACGGTTTCTCAGCTGCCTGCCATACCATATAAAAGACAAAATCGAATATGATAACCCTAAAACTATGGAAGAAGCCATGCGAAAAGATAATTTCTGTTTTGAACAGAACAAAAAGAAAGAAGGAATAGCCAACTGGAAGGCTAAAAAGAACGGTAATCAGCCTGAATTCAAGAAAAAGGAGTTTGTACCTCAGAAAAATTTCAGGAATAACAAGAACAGAAACCATTCTAATGGTAAGAATTTCCAGGGAAGCAAAAATGGTGCTTCTAATAATTCCAATAACTTCAAGGGAAGTAAGGAGGCTTCTAACAATCATGGAAATTTCACTAAGAATTTCGAAAGAAAGGAACCTGTTAAGTGCTGGGAGTGCAAATGCCCACACTATGCTTCAGTTTGCCCAAATTGGAAGAAGGTGAACAACAATATTCATACAATACAAGATGAAAAGACTGTTGGGGACTTTGCAAGGACTATGCCCCGAATTAATGCAGCGTTGGAGAATCGCCAAGCTGATTATCAAACTTCCATGGTGGAAGTAGAAGGTATGGTTAACAAAACCCCTGTAACTATTTTAATAGATCCAGGTGCAAGTCTTAGTTATATTTCACCGCAGATAGTAGAAAAGTGTAATCTGACTGTTGAAAAGTTTGATAACTCCTGGCTAGTTCAACTAGCCATAGGGGCAAAAAGGAAGGTAATTTGTTATATTAATGAATGTGCTTTAGAGATGAATGATTTTAAAACTACTGTTAAATTAAATGTTCTGCCACTTGGCTCGTATGACATACTTAATTGTATGGACTGGTTAGAACAACACAGGGTAGTTTTAAACTATTTTGATAAAATATTTACGTGTAGGAATAATAATGAACAGTCTGTAACAGTTAAAGTTATTCCTAGGAAAACTGTAATTAAGTAGATTTCTGCCTTACAGTTTAAAAGAGTAGTCAGGAAAGGGTGTAAATCCTATGCTGTAACCATTACAGATGAGGCAAGTAAATCTGAAAAAGATAAAATAAAAATAGAGGATATTCCTGTGTTAAATGAATTTATTGATGTTTTTTCGAAGGAAATTCCAGGGTACCTCCCAGGAGGGAACTGGATTTCACAATAGAGTTGGTACCAGGTGCTGTACCTAGCTCGAAAGCTCCATACCGTATGAATATTCTGGAACTGAACGAATTAAAATCACAATTAAAGGAATTAATAGATAAGAAATACATTCGTCCTAGTGTGTCCCCTTGGGGAGCACCAGTAATCTTTGTTAAAAAGAAGGACGGAACTATGCGACTTTGCATAGATTACCGTCAACTAAATAAAATGACAATTAAAAACAGATATCCGTTGCCCCGCATAGATGATCTATTTGATCAGCTGCGTGGAGCTACGGTGTTCAATAAGATAGGCCTGAGATCAGGCTATCATCAGGTGAGAATTAAAGAAGAGGACATTTTCAAAACAGCTTTTAGAACTAGGTATGGACATTATGAATTTGTCGTAATGCCATTCGATCTTACTAATGCCCCAGCCGTCTTTATGTGTCTAATGAATAACATAATGCATAAATACCTAGATAAATTTGTTGTCGTATCCATCGATGACATCTTAATCTATTCTAAAACTGAAGAGGAACATAAGGAACATTTACGGATAGTCTTACAAGAATTGCGAGAGCAACAGCTCTTTCCAAAGTTCAGTAAGTGTGATTTCTTCAGGGATGAAATCCAGTACTTAGGTCACGTGGTGACTAAGGACGGGATTTCAGTTGATCCTGAAAAGATTTGGGAAATCGAAGATTGGCCAGTACCAAAAGACGTAACAGATGTTAGGTCCTTTATGGGAATCACCGGTTATTACTGGAGATTCATAGAAGGCTTTTCAAAAATAGCCAACCCAATCACTTCCTTGCAAAAGAAAGGCAAGAATTTCGATTAGAACTTAAAATGCGAAGAAATATTTAAGAAACTAAAAACTTTATTAACAACTGCGCCTATTCTAAGAATAGCGGATCCCAATAAGGATTTCGTGGTTTGCACCGATGCTTATAATGACGGTCTAGGTGGAGTGCTGACTCAGGATGGGCATGTTATTGCCTATGAGTCTAGGAAGCTAAAGATCCATGAAAATAATTATGCCACGTATGATTTGGAATTAGCTGCTGTTATTCATGCCTTAAAAATGTGGCGAAACCACTTAATAGGCAGAAAGTTTACTTTAATGACTGATAATAAGGGTCTAAAATACCTTTTAGATCAACCTAACTTAAATGCAAGGCAAGCAAGATGGTTTGCCTTTTTAAGTGAGTATGATTTCGAAATTCAGCACATAAAAGGAAAAGAAAATAAAGTAGCTGATGCTTTGAGCAGAAATGCAAAGCTGAAGTTTACAACAGCAATCAGTACTTATGTTTCTGATTTAAATGAACAGCTGACTGAAGGGATAAAATTGGATGAAATTTATCAAAAATTACAAGCTACAGCTAAAGAAGAACCCACAGAAAGTTTAATTAAGGGTTATAGTCTAAATAAAGATGGATTTTTATTGTTTAAGTATAGACTGTATGTGCCTAATGTGTCTAAATTTAAATTGGTGATTATGGATGAAGTGCATAAAACCCCTTACTCAAGGCATCCAGGCTACCAGAAAACTGTTACCATGTTAAGAAAAGATTATTTCTGGCCTAATATGAAATATGAAGTAGCTGAGTATATAGCTATGTGTTTGGACTGTCAACAAGTGAAGACAGAACATCAACATCTAGCTGGGTTACTGCAACCTTTGCCTATTCCTAGTTGGAAATGGGAAATAATCAGCTTAGATTTCATTACTGGATTACCCAGAAATCAAAATCAGAATGATTCAATTATGGTGATAGTGGATAAATTAAGTAAAGCAGCACATTTTATTCCCGTTAAGACCACTTATAAGGCTGCAAATATAGCAGAAATTTTCTTAAAGCAAATTTTTCGGCTACATGGTGTGCCGAAGGTTATTATTTTAGACAGGGATCCTAAATTCACAGGGAATTTTTGGACAGGGATCCTAAATTCACAGGGAGTTGTGCAAAATTAGCGCCACGTTACTGTGGACCGTTTGAAATTTTATCTAGAATTGGTTAAGTTGCATATCAGCTAGCGTTACCACCTAATTTAAAAGTGCACAATGTTTTTCATATTTCTGTTCTGAAAAAGTATGTTCATGATGCTACTCATGTGATTGATTGGAACGTTGTACAAGTAGAACTAGAAGGGGAAGTTCTGGTGGAACTGGACTGTATCCTCGGGAGGAGGGAAATTACTCTGCGGAACCGCACAATTGGACAGCTGAAGGTGCAATAGAAGCACCTTAGTCCTGAAGAAGCTACCTGGAAACTGGAAAGTAAGATGCGGGAAGCATACCCGAATCTGTTCCAGGAGGTTGCAGAGGATGAGGAATAAGTAACATCGAGGACGATGTTACATTTTAAGGGGGTGTGTATGTCACATACTCCAATTTTGTAAAATTATGTAAATTGTTTTATTATATTTCTGAGACATTATGTTAAACATTATCCTAAGTAGGGATTGATGACTCAGCAGAGTCAACAGTAATGGAGTGTAATTCAGAATATTTTATTATTAATAAATAAATTATGGAGACAACAGCATGGGAGAGCTGTTAAAATAGGTTACTGATCAAACTGGTGGATGGAACTAGGTGGAAAGGCAAAAGACAAGTGGCAGCATCCTCAAACACTTCCTAGGTTGTAGGTGGCAACTTCCCTATATTTGGGGTCATGATTCCCCAAGAAAGTGGAATCAGAGCAGGTGGCTCATTAAATGACAGTTAACCCAACAAAGACCTAGGCAATCTTTTAAAAGTACTCAATGAAGAGAGTTGAGGCTGCTCAGATTTTCCAGAGAGAATTCATTCAGGTGAATATTATTCAAGAAATCCATTGAGGAAGAGGGAAATACAGTAAGGAAGTTGTTTTTGGAGGATTGTTGTAGTAACTTGATTTTGTTTACAGCTATTGGGCTGAAGAGAACTGACTGAGAGTTCTGAGTTAATACTGAGTTTAAGACTGGTATCTGACTTTGCTGCACCTAGTTCTAGCCAGAGACACCAGAGCAAGCTCGGGGGTCCTGAGGAGTTGCAGTCTGAGCACTCATCAGGAGTTGTTAGAGAGGAACGGCCTCCCATTGTTGTTGTTGTCCATAGCTTAAACAGGTTCTGTCATTTATTTCTTTATGTTTACTGATTATGAATGGATGCATGTTATGTTTATATATTTGAGGAGTTAGTTAGTTTCAATAAAGTTAGTATCTCAAAATATAAATAGTTAAATATGTTAATAGTTACTGTGTTTTTCCACATCTGGTATCACTAGATCGTACTCCAGCACAGTATCTCGGTATTATGAAGTAATATCCTTCTGAACTGAGTTTCCTACTTAGTTACTTACAGTAACCACTAGTGTTTCTCCAATTTATAAGTACTGTATATTTGTTTACAATAAAAGCTAATGTACATTATAGAAAGAAGAAGATTAGACTGAATTCACATTGTTTTGCTGTATAGTTACCTTCATTGTTTCGGATGATTTCAATTCTAGAAATTAAATCAAAGAAAGAACAAGTTACAGAGCTATTATTTCTCTTCATTCAATTATAAACATGTTAATATTTGTACTTACAGAGCATTGGAAGAAGTAAAACAAATGTAAATTTAATTCAATATTCAAGCAAGCTAGCTATAACTGTGGTATTATATTAATGTTATGGTTTTCTTCACTTTTCCTTTTCCTTTATTAAATTAATTTCTAACATTATTTAGAATGGTAAATTCTATCCTTTATGGATTAAAAATGTATGCTACTATATATATATAGTTATATAAGATGGTCATAAGAAGTGTTAAGTAATTTCATTTATTTTATTTTCATCAGTAAAATAATAACTTAACAGAAAGAATAAATTTTATCAGAACCTTCTTGGTATCTGCATATCAGTACAGGAATTTAAAATAGCAAAATGCCATTTTCTATACACTGTAATTAATCAAGGTTACACTTATGGAGAACTTCATACTCAATTAAAGACAGGACTACTATTTTGCATTAGTAAGTAATATTGTTTAATAATATTATACCGTATATTATCCAGTATAGGAACATTATTCTTTTAAAACTGGAGAAATATAAATATTTAAATTATAAATTAAATACACTCGGTCTTACAGGATAAATAGACTTTTCTTGAAGATTTCATTAAGTAAAGTAAAAGCAAAATGTAAGAACTTATATAGATTAAGAATGTAGACCCTAATTATCACTTAACAGAAATTACTTAACAAGTACATCGAGGTATAACCTAGGTATATAACCTGACAGTATTTATTTATTTTACAACAGAAAATAACTATAGTAAGATAATTCAGTCACAAAAATTAAAAACAAGAACAAGTAAGAGGACATTAGAATGCTCGCTTATCGAGCCTAATTACTATAATAATAAATCATTTATATTACTCACAGATTCAAATAGAGATTATATGTAATACATAGTATTAGATCAAGAAATTATTTTGTTTTCTTAAACTGTAGAAATTAGGGTTTGACCCTATATTTCTGAACTTATGTAAATAAACACAAACTGTAAGAATAAGACATTATTTTATCTATGGCCGCATTATAAATTTACTTTGTAAGGCTATTTAAGCCTGTAATATATTATTCTATATAGTTCACAGACTGAAAATATATGCTGTAATATAATCTAAAAATTAAGGACAAACCGTATGTTGTTTATATCATAAGCGTTGGGTAAAAACCCTGAAACTTTTAAATTACAGTCGAAATGAAAAATTCAAGGTCTTAACCTCTTCACAGCTGGTTTGCAGCCTCGATTTTCTTTTACAACATTTCTTTTTATAATAAAAGACAACAAAAATCTACAATCCTGGCCTAAACCGTAACGCCCTCATTTTATATGAAGGGTCTCATCTGCTAACTCTCATAACCAGCAGTATGTAATTTAAACCAAGGCCGTAAGGGTTTCAGGCTTTTAAAAGCCAACCCCTGAAGAACCCAATGTAAACCATAAGGAGAACAAGCCATGGTGTAACCAGGCTTACCAGGTTATGCTGACAGTTGCTCAAATCTTTAACCACGGCTGCCTTTTGCTGGAGAGTAAGAACCTGTAAGCACCAAGTAGAAACTCTTTAGTAATGCTGTAATTTAAAATACAAAAATAAGAATAAAAATATCAAACAGGCAAGAAGGGCTTCGCAGACCAGTTTCCTTACCTGTTCTTTCCAATAAGACAACCACCGTTAACAACGGTAAAACTGACAGCACAAGAAGCTGACCCTACAGCAGCGAAGGGAGGGAGAAGTATTTTTGCAACTGTGTACAAAAGTCAAGTGCAATAGGTCAGGCCATCAAATCTCATGGATGGGGGAAATAGCACTAGCGAGGGTTCGATCCATTTTGGCTAAGAATAGCGTGATGGAGGGACAAAGGACCGAACCTCAACATACAGCTTATGGAGCAAGCACAGTAAGGAGACGATATGGAGGAGACCTTGCAGAGAAGGGTCACGCACAGGTGCACAGCACTGTCACAGAGCAACCATCGCCGAGGGAGACAGAGGAAATGAAGTTAGGGTTAGTGAGCCATGCCTTTTAACCATGCAGCACTTGGCGGAGGGAGTGCCACGATAGTAAATAAATTATTAACGTAGAGTGGGTTTTTGTATATAGTTCAATCCACTGCTCGAAGGAGGAATGATTGGTATCAATCATTCGAATGATCAAGTTATCCAAAGTCGTGGAACGAGGTCCCTTGATTTACGCTGCATGCAAATATCATTGTATATCATTCTCCTTTCTATTGTTTAATCATTGGAAATCATACGAAACCTAACATTAACGCATTTCGATTTAGATTATTGGCTTTGTTAATATAGCCTTTATGCATGGAAGGGTGATAGTATATATTATAATACAAAGAGATAACCTTGGTGCAAGTTTAAACATAAATTCTTCCCTTCATATTATTAAATAGCCTTAAGTTCTTTAAAAAGGTCAAAAGAACAATAGTGTAAAAACCATAGATTGTTATGAATGCAAACTATATAATTGTTAGGTCATGTTATTGTTTTGACTTTAGCTTGAATTCTTCCTTGTTCAGAAGTAATAACTTATCACTAGTGTAAAAATCATCCTTGTGAATGTTTAGTCTTATGTTTAAATCTTAAGCCAAAATGGGCTATGATAAGTATTATAGAACTGTTAATGATTTCTAGCCTTTATAAGCTACATTTCCTTTATTACTAGCATATTTTAGAAGTTCATAAAGGAAAGTATAATGGTAGAAAGATAAGTATAATTTCTCTTCTACTTGTAATCTTTTAAATAATTATTTACAAAGATTAAAATAGCATCTATAGTACTAGCTACTAAAGACAAGGAAATAAGATTTTACCAAGTGAAGACAGTATGTTACTTAAAGTGTTATCCTCGATAACAAATGAGAACTTGGCAAGGATAGACTAAAAACCCTTGCAGTATTACATGAAGCCCTTAGCATTTTCCTTTTGACTTAGAATGCTTGCTTACATCTAGATATTTATTATAGGTTTCATGACTTTGTATCTATACTCTGATTTTTCTTTAAGGAATTATAAGATACTATGGTATAAATTGAAAAACTGTAATAGAATAGAAGATGACAGAGCTTTAGGAATATAATTTTATCATGCTAGAAAGAAAAACAGTTGAAATTTACCTTCACAAAAGTTGAATTGGACAATCTATTACTTTCTCTAGAACTTGGGCTCTTACGACGAACTTACAGTATATACTTTATAATTATGAAATGCAACGCCTTAACCTCTTACCTGTATATCTGTAAGAAAAGTGGAAACCGCTGCGTTAGCTCGCAAGCTAAGTAAGCCCGGTTATGTATAACAGTTCACCTTATGGTCACAAAGGGAACAAAAGTCAGTAAACAGAAAAATATGTTCAAGAACTAAACATACTAACTGATAAATTCAATAGCAAGTTGTTATCACATAACTAAGTAATGTTAGTTAATCTGTTTAACTTTAATGTTTTTTAGATTTAAAAATTTTAAATTTTTCGGAAATTTTGGGGTTTTGACACCCAACCAAGAGGATAGGGTTTTTCATGAGGCATAGTAATTAAATGCAATTTCTTAACCACTTCTTCTGATATCAAATTCCCTTGAGAACCACTATCAAACAATGTATCAATATTTGTATGATTTGTAATTACACGAACATGAAACAGTTCACTTCTTCTTTTATCACTTTGCATAGAAGTAGATAGAAGATTTGTACTTGTACTTGCACATGAATTAGAACTTGAACTTGCATCAATGGAAAGAGATATACCTTTATCTTTACCTCGGATCCCTATTGCTGTGATCTTAGTCTCATCACCTGAATCAGATCCCAAGTCTTGAATCACTACTGCAGTAGCTTCTTGATTATCTTTATCTTTGTTCTTATTTCTTCCCATCCACTTTGGCTTTAATTCTAGATGAAGTTTCCAGCACTTTGAAACATCATTCCCTTTCTGACAATGTGAGCATGTGGGTTTTTCACCCTCTTTCGTGATGGTAGCTGATTTCTTTCCCTTATCTTTGCTTTTATCTTTGTTGTCAAATTTATATGACTTCATAAAAGAATCACTATCATGCTTACCCCTAGCTTCTAAATGTGTAGCTTGAACACATACATCATCCAACGTAATGGGGTTAAACATCAACAAAGTATGTTGCAGATAAGAATGCATACCACCAATGTACTTAAGAAGAGTTTCCTGGGTATCTAATGCAACATTCAATGCAATAGCCCTGTTTCTAAATTCATGAGTATATTCTTGAATGCTTTGTCCTTTAGCTTGTCTAAAAGTCTGCCTGCTCATTATTAATTGCCGCATGTGACCTAAAGGATAAAATTGCTTCCTTAATACTTCAATGAACTCATTCCAAACTGAAATATTTTTACCATTCTTTCGAAGATCTTGCTGAACCTTGCTCTCCCACCAAGTAAGAGCCATTCCACTCATTCTCAAAGTGGCCAATTGAATTCTGGAAGGGTCATCAGTAATGCCCTGCACCCTGCAATATACTTCAAGTTGCTTGATCCAATTGTCTAACTTTTCAGCATCTAAATCTCCATTATAAATTGGCAATTCAAATTTCACATCCAATTTGAAATAAGGCATATTAGGACTTGGATTATTCAAATGAGAAGTATGAGAAGATGAGAAAGTTTGATTAGTTTCAGGAGAATCACCATCACCTCCTTCTCCTTTACCCTTTTCTTCCTTCTTCACTTCTGCATCTTTGGATGCATATCCTTCTTCTTTCTTCTTCCTTTCTGCTCGTTCATCAAGTAGAATTTCCATCATGGCTTTCATGCTCATAAAATCCTCCAGAAACTCAGTTTCTGAAATAACAGGTTTTTCTCGTTCTGTATGTCCTTCTTCTTCCCCTCATGGAGAAGACATGGTTCTTGAGAATGTTCTCCTGGAGCCAATATCAGGATCTCCTTCAACTAATTCTCCTTCACCATGCTTTAACCTGAACCTAGTAAGCATTCACAAACTTGCACAAGCAGTCAGCCAGCTCTGATACCATAACATGATGCATAGGATCTCAACTTGTGTGCATTAAAAGTTTGTTGTGAAAAGAATGCGTTCAACAGGTTAACTAATGGAACAACATTAACAGAAACTATATGCTTTAGGACAGTAATGAAAAACCAACACTGATAAGCAGATATAAAGAAGGAAACACAGAAACAGAGAGTTACAAACAGAAGTTGATAACGGAGTTCACCCCCTCCACTGGGCTACGTCTCCAAGTCCCTCTCCAATGGGTACCGATCCAATTAATCTCTTTAAAAAGGTACAAAAATGGTTCTGGAATCAACTTCAGCAACTATAAATAGAATGTTGTACAAAGTCTTGAAGACCTCTCTTCTAGAAATTACAATTAGCATTCAAAGACAAAAAAGCTAAACTATAACAGAGAATGTCGACTTCTACAGTAACAGCATCTGGATGTGTCATAGCAAAAAGCTCTCTAAGCTTCTCATAATAGAGAAACGATGCTCTGTGCTCTCAAACACTCTGCCTCTCTCCACTCTGTCTCTTCTGTCCCCCTCTACTGTGGCTAGCATCCTCTATTTAAGCATTTGCGAGAGGATTATAAGTAACGTCCCACAGCTGTTATTTTCTTTATTATCATTACAACCAGATGCTAAACTGAATCATGCCATCTTGCCAAATCACTGCCCAAGCGTTATGTTACCATGAAGTTCCATATACCCGAAACGTTGCAACCAACTCCACACACATGTGCTGACTCACAACACGTTGCAATGAATTGCACTGGGCTATGCCACGTAACGTAACCTCTTGATGTCATCACGAAGTTACAAATGTCGCGGAATACAAGGACTCCGCCATACTCCCGATCTACCGTCGCAACATATAAATGTCGCAGCATGTGAGTAATCTCCACGAACCTTTCGATGTTCAACTGGACGGTGTGCGAACTGCGCGGCCCATACCACAACTGCGCGGCATGCGATAAGCTGCGCACCATGGGGTAACTGTGCAGCATGCGATAAGCTGCGCACCATGGGTTAACTGCGTGGCATGCGATAAGCTATGCACCATGGGCTAACTACGTGGCATGCGATAAGCTGCGCACCATGGGGTAACTGCGCGGGCTGTTCACATAATGTCTAGCATACAATAGAGTAATAAACCTTGTACCATATTAGATCAGTGTAATTTTTGAAGATGAATAATCCACCGGATCAATGTGGATATTTAGCCATTGTATTGCATTGTAATTTATGATCTAATTACTTTTTTATTAATGAAAGCATTCATAGTTGCAAGCCATTTTTGCACTATTTCATTCTTCAATTATTGAGTAAATTGTGTGATCTATCTTGTGAGTTGTGTGTTTGTCCACATATCTATGTGCTCAATTTAATATGGTATTAGAGCCTCGATAGGACAAGGCACTTCTCCTCCTCCAATCTCCTACTAGATCAGTTTTTTGAGAAAAATTGCTCCTTCCAACTCTGCACCAGAAGCAGAAGGTTTACCAATTAATACCCCAAGTTAAGGAATTATTGATCAAGATTGCTTGATCAATTATGATGGTTGTGATGAAAACCTGAAATGTGCGGGCTCCCCGAACTTACTTTGTCTTTTTGTGTAATTTCAGGTACAACTTCGAATAGATTCATTAGTTCCTCTTCTCACCCTATTCACAAAACTATTTAGAATGGAAGAACAAGATGATTGCATCTCTGATGAGACAAGGTCTCTATGGGGTGTCTATTGGAATCGATGAAGAGTTTTTTAGTCATAATGGCTGGTTGAAAGAATGTGATGCAACTTTTGGAACAATGACATTGGATCTTTCTCCTAGCTTGCACTACCTCAATAGATCTATTGAAGACCCAAAGGAACTCTGGACAAGACTGGACAAAACCTTTGGAAAGATTGATGAGGATCATAATAGCAATTTAGAGAGAACATCCAGCACCATTATAATTCTTGATCCAAAATTTTTTCAAGATGAAAAATAAGCAAAGTCCTCCTCTGGTGATTTTCCTTTGAATTCTATGCAAAATTTGCCAGTAATTGCTTCCGAAAGTGAAGAGAAATTTGATTTTTCTCCATCTAATGTTGTTGCTGGTGTGAAAATATGTAATACCTTGGATATTTTGGAAGAAATATTATATTACCATAGTGATCCATTTGCTCCCCATGATGTATATCTTCCAGCAAATTCTTGCAGGATTGCATGCACCAAAATTTAGAATTTTGAAGAAGAAGAAAATTGTGCATCTACCGTCTCGGTGGACCATACTCTTGGATATGAGATGAACCTTATTGTATTTGATATGATCGTATTTAGATATGATCTGATATTTCTTGGTTCAATATTTCAGGTTCAGAAGCTTTCAGTACTGCTTGTAGCTGTTCTCATTAATTTTGTGAAGAAACAAGTACCGCAAGTCTCCTTCAAAACCGCTGCTGGGGATTTGATTTCATTTCACATTTTTGGATCTGATATGAACCCATTTACTTTCTGATCAAATATTATTTGGTTCAAATTTTAAAATCCAAGAGCTTTCAGTCATGCTTGTAGCTTCTCTCACCAATTTCGGTGTGAAAAATCAAGTACTGCAATTCTTCCTCAAAATTGTTGCTGGGGATTTGGTGTTAGTTTCCTCTTATGAGGTTGATGATATTTTATTTTGTGATTCATTAGCCATTTATGAATCTATATCAAATTATGGATCTCAAACATTTTCTCTCCATAGTCCTAGGGCTTCTATACGTTTGGTCACATGCTCATCTCCTCACAGAACTGGTTAAAAGAAAGATTTTTTGCATCTGCCTGGAAAATTGATCCTAAAACTTGGGGTTGTTTTTACCACTCATGGTTTTCTATTCATGGCTACAACATATCAGTTTCTTGAGTGTTCTTCACTTGGTTTGAATCCTCAAGAACCTTTTCTCACTTAGTAGTTGATTTCAGTTGCTCTACATGGGTCCAGTGTTTATCCAGCAACTGTCTATATTTCTGATTTAGTTGAGCATATTATTCTTCTTCCAAAGAGGAATATTCCACCAGACATAATGATGGAGAGGCTCACATGCCAGGCCTAATAGATTGTCCAAGTTAGCATTCACGGGGGTGTTAGGATTATTAATCCTCCCTTTTCCAATTTGATCATATGTCTAAATCAGGAGTCATATCTAAATCAAGATTCCTTCTAGTATTTTTTTAGTCACTAGCACCATTGGGTCCACTTGGCCTAATTGGGGCACTTGTTCCAGTTACTAGAGTGTGGAGAACACTAATTGAGGCATACTACCGTTGATTGCACTTGCATGCATCGGTTTAAAATCCTCCTAGATCAATCCCTACAATTTGGGAGCCACTGGGAGTGTCGATACCAACCTTCATTAGTTGAGTTTAGTTAGTTACAAGTCAAGCTGAAGTTAGGAGTCAGTTACATTCAATTCTAGTCCTCTACATTCTGTTAGTGCTAGGTTTGCATGGTTGCATTCAGGAGAGGCACATTCCTCACCTACCACATTCACTTAGCCTTAGTTAACACTGAATTAGGCACTTGAGTTGTGTTTTAGAACTCTGATGAACTTCGATAATGATTTAGACAAGGTCAGTTAACTATTGAGTCCTCCGATAATGATTTAGACAACGTCTTAGTTACCTACAATCAAGTAGAGTCTAATTAATTCAAATTTCCTCATGTGGATTCGAATTGCATGTGGCTATTTAGCCATTGTATTACATTGTAATTTATCATCTAATTAATTTTTTATTAATGAAAGCATTCAAAGTTGCAAGCCATTTTTGCACCGTTTCATTCTTTAATTGCTGAGTAAATTGTGTGATCTATCTTGTGAGTTGTGTGTTTGTCCACAGATCTATGTGCTCAATTTAATAATGATGAACTTCTAACCTCACACATCAGAGGGAAATATTTTAACAACCTAATTATTCTCACCTGCCTTCTCATTTATTTCTCCACCATCATGCATAATCATCAACAATATTATACCTATTTTCATCTCATACACTTCCACATGACCTACACAATATGACCAGAAACTGAGAGAACATTCAACTTTTGACCATGTCAAGACTTGGTCCGTCTTGATCCCTCAATAAGGGAAACCATATCAAGGTGGTTTCTATTTTTCCTCTAAAGTAGTAACTAATCTCTCATTCACCCTCGAAAGTAGCAACCTAATCAACAAAAAGAAAAATTTGGTTCTCATCCATCATTGCGCATTTCCAAAAAGGAAGTAGACACTGAAAAGTGGACAAACATGGGCATTAAGGTCAAAACTAACTATTGATTTGATCTTCCAAACCCTAACCTCTCCACTTAGTTATCAATGGGATGGAGAGGATCCACATTATAACTAGATCATGTCCACCATATTCCCTATAAATGCAACCCTCATGGCCACAATTTACATCAATGATCATCTTATACTTAGAGCACCGTTATGTTATCAAAATTCCTCTAGAAAGAAAGATAGAGGCCATCCTACTCCTTCTTTCACCATTGTGGGATCACTAACTACTCACTTGATTGAAAATTTGGATAGAAAGGATATTGACGAACCATTGTAGAGGCCCCTTACCATCCATAACCAAAACCAAGATGCATTTTGTAAACCTTATAATCTTTGTGTAATAAAAAAATATTTCCATACATATTACATTTCTCTTCGATAGCTAATTTCTAAACAAATATTGTATGCATGCTAAAATAAATATGATCCCATTTAAGTTAAGTTAATTTAGTTTAATTTCATTTAATTTGATTTGCATTTAAGTTAAGTTGTCCATTCTTATTCTTTTCATATTAGGATATTGAGTTTAAGTTGACCATTCTTATTCTTTTAATTATTAGGATATGGAGTTTATTCTTTAAAAATGATAAATAACCATTATCAATGCACCACTCTTATTCATAATTAATCAACCACTCTTATTATTTTAATGGTTAGGACAATAAGTTTATTCTTTAAAAGGGATAATTAATCCAATGTTATGCCATCTTCCTATAATTTGCTTTCGAATAAGATATTTATGCAATTCTATCATACAAATTAATTAGAAAAAACAAATTTGTCGTCTTTTTAAAAAGACATATTTACATTAATTTAAATGAAAAGAAAATTGTAAAGTTTAACAACACCACAAAATTTACAGTTATCAAATAAGTTGATATCTGACTAGTGTAATAAGAATATGCTTAATTAAAAACCAACGACCATTAGTAGAGAGCTAGCAAGTATATGCTTAATGCTGAAAAGATGTCACAAGACTTAATTATTTTCATAATCCTTAGATTCCTTACAAGTAGTCCACCCAAACCCTTTATTTATCTCATGCAATTTGGGGCCTCTGATGGATGCCAAAACATCCCTGACACCCAGTTCGAGATCTAGCCTTCCTTTGGAAATAATTGTAATCAAAACCGCTAAATTGTTGATGCAAGATATTCCCACCTCCAGAAAATTAACGAAACCAACAACAGCTTCACTTAACTCGAGCTGTTCTACAGCAACAGAGGAAATCCATCCCAACCAGACAACGAGATTTATAAGCAACACGTTCATCGTGCATAATAGGGTTTCCTTGGAATTCATGAATAGGCCCATTTACAAATACAGCGGAACGATGCATTTGTCAAACAAGTTATTCAACACAGAACAAACTTCTTCATCTGCCCCATCCTTCTAGTCCCCGTACTATTTTAATATCCCGAATCAGCAAAGAGCATATTTTTGGGCACCACACAGGACCCGCACTAAAGGTTTATGTGAGAATAAAAGCGCTATTATTCTTGTTCTTTAATGTTCTTTATTTATTTTTCCAAAGTTTAAAGATGGTTCTCATTTCTTCCAAAGAAATGTCGTGGAGAATAATTTGGTTCTCATCCATCATTGCACATTTCTGAGAAGGAAGTAGACATTGAAAAGTGGACAAACATGGGCATTAAGGTCAAAACTAACTATTGATTTGATCTTCCAAACCCTAACCTCTCCACTTAGTCATCAATGGAATGGAGAGGATCCACATTAGAACTAGATCATGTCCACCATATTTCCTATAAATGCAACCTCATGGCCACCATTTACATCAATGATCATCTTATACTCAAAGCACCGTTATGTTATCAAAATTCCTCTAGAAAGCAAGATAGAGGCCATCCTACTCCTTTCACCATTGTGGGATCACTAACTACTCACTTGATTGAAAATTTGGATAGAAAAGATATTAATGAACAGTTATAGAGGCCCCTTACCATCCATAACCTTTTCCAAGGTGCATTTTGTAAATCTTATAATCTTTGTGTAATAAAAAAAATATTTCCATACATATTACATTTCTCTTGGATAGCTAATTTCTAAACAAATATTGTATGCATGCTAAAAAAAATGATCCCATTTAAATTAAATTAATTTAGTTTAATTTCATTTAATTTGATTTTCTCCTAACAATAGCATAACCCCTTAATAGATACATTGTGAAATAATGACTAAGAATTCACTAACCATAACTAGTTGTCCATTCTTATTCTTTTCATATTAGGACATGGAGTTTAAGTTGAACATTCTTATTCTTTTAATTATTAGGATATGGAGTTTCTTCTTTAAAAAGAATAAATAACCATTATTAATGGACCATTCTTATTCATAATTAATCGTCTTAATGGTTAGGACAATAAGTTTATTCTTCAAAAGGGATAAATAAACCAATTTTATGCCATATTCCTACATTTTGCTTTCGAATAAGATATTTATGCAACTTTATTCATACAAATTAATTAGAAAAACAAATTAATCTTCTTTTTAAAAAGACATATTTATATTAATTTAAATGAAAAAAAAGTGTAAAATTTAACATCACCACAAAATTTACAATTATCAAATAAGTTGACATCTGACGAGTGTACTAAGAATATGTTTAATTAAAAACCAACTATAATTAGTACAAAAGACTAACTGTATCCTAATCTAGTGAAAACCTAAAAAAGCTAGACCAAAGCAGTCTTAAAGCATGAATGCGACCCTCTTATTCCAGATAGTCAATAAAGCAACATAATCTTATCTATAATCAATCTAAGTGTGCTCCAGAGGATAATGATGGCAAGTGGTGGTCAAATACGACAAAATGTGGCCAACTAGCTAGTCTAGCACCTAGGATATTAATCAAAATTATTAATCATTATATCCTAAGTCATTAGGTGGGTTTTTAATATTCCAACACCCCCCATTAAGCCTGGATTTATGTGACTAACTATGAATCCAAAATTAGGGCCTAGGAAACATAGGCCTTATGGTCACCCTTTACATATTTCATCCATGTGAACTCAGGAAACAAGGAAAACCTCATGGGAACAAAACCCTCCCTAAAAAATGGACATGAAAGGTAAACAAATAATGTTGAAATGTTTCTCCAAACTAAATGTTGATTTGAGGATGAGTCTTCTTCTTCAGAAGAAGAGAAATATGTTGAACTAGATCAAGGACATAGATAGATGCATGATGGAGAGTATATCCATTTAGAACAACTGAGATCCTCTAACAGTAATGTGAAAGCAGTATTGAAAGATATTGAAGCATCAATTGAGAGTTGTAATCAACTCCAAGATTGTATGATGACTTGGACTTCGAACCGAAAGAGGAGAATTCAAATCCAAATAAGTGAGAAAAGTATCCAATCGAATGTATAATGTATCCAACTTCATTTTCACTGAGAGGAAGTGTGCAAGTGATCGTGTAGGAAAAATGAGGATGGTTAGGATTAGGGAGTGTGAATGCATAGACTCCATAGGTTGATCAAGCTTCCAAAATATCCAAGGGAACAAAAAATAACACATCAGTTGACTCATGGGAATAAAATGGATCATCTTCTAGAGCATTGTTGGGCTCTAATCTATAGGTGAATCAGAACTTATATTTAAATCAATCCGGGTCAGTAAACTTCGAGACACATCCAGGTTTTAGGACTTAGAAGCTAAACTTATCTGGAATTTAGCTAACTGTGAACTAGATCTACTAACAGATGAAAAAGAATACTGTAACCTACAGACAAAAAATCCTCTTACAAGGGTGATTTCATTGTTTCTTTTTAAGCACACAGTATTTAATTCATGAAAAAAAAATTACTGATAAAAGAACTGAGATAAAAAGCAATTAAATAGTAAATCTAACCCTAGGCTGCAAACCACAGAGTTTTACCAGCACTGAAGGAACAATTACCAATCAAAATCTCTTACAAGACAGTATTCATGATTTGTAAACGTCCTTTAACACTTCAGCATTTGAATAAACAGCAACATATAATGAACTGAGATCGTGGTTTAAATCTTCAACGCATTCAGTATTTAACCAGTGAAAAGAACAACGTTTATTCAATATTGGCAATGTTATACAGCATGATAGAAATTGTAGTGTGAACCGTGAAATGAAAGGAACAGAGCATTAATAAATTTGATGAAAAGCTTAACTGAATTTGTTCTACAATTTATAAACTAGAAATTACCAGAAAACACATACCAATGGCTCGATTTAAAGGACTTGCACCAAAATGAAATCGTTGCAATCATCAAATCACTACACCGGCAATGTAAAAGTGCGGGAACTCAATGATGGGGGCCCTCCAAAGCCTTGCTCCACACACAATTAAGATTTTACAGAACTAAAACTTTGTATTCATTCACCATAAATTGTTTACACAGGAATACCACGCAGTTTCAAAAGCACAAGTGCGTTCCTCTACAAAAATCGTGATCATTCTTCATTGTCTTATGATGGATTTATACAAATTCGAAACACAACTAGAAATGCTACAATTCGGAAATATAATTAATGAAAATAGCTAACGATATCCTCATCAAAATCGTGAGACTCCACAAAATCAGAGCTGTTCCTTCTTTTGTGCTGGATGTAGAACAGGTGGCCGCCCTTGACTCTAGTTGACTGGACATCTGTACAGGCCACATCACTTAACTGTTGAATGTTCATCCATCTGTGGACATCATGGATCCATTCTCTATCTTCCATTTTCCTCTTAGCTTTCCTGCAAATGCTCAATCTTGGAGTTAATACGGGAAGTTAGTACATCCCGTAGTCTAAGTAAAAATTCTAGTTAAAATGCTCAAAAAGTCTAAAAACTCAATTTATTAGCAAGCAATGAAATTATACCTCTTTAACCAAGGTTTATGGATCATATTTAAAGCTTTCTACTCAATATGGATGTTTTATGAAGGAAATGAAAGATATCTAAGAGGCAAAAAGGGGTAAAAAACGGTGCCCAACATCTCCCCCAAGAGGAAACTGCTGCATGTCCTCATGCCAAAACTTTGACCCTGTCAAAAACCAAAATTTTACTGCTGTTTATTCTGCCTTTAGTCTTCTGTCTGTGAGGATGCATCTGTTGATGCCCGAGATGCATAGAGGATCTTCAACCTTTCATACTTAGCCTTGTAAACCTTCCTTTGCTTGTACCATCTATAGGCTTGTTTAGTGATGCGTGTTCTTTGAGCCTTTAGTTTCCAATTAACTTCCTTTAACTTCTCATTTTTTTGTTCAAGTTCCTTTAACTCAAGTTTCAATTTCTTTATCTTCTTACTGTTTTTGGAAGCTTTCTTTTTCTTCATCTTTATTGGAAGTTGTTCATAATTTGCATCCATACCCAATTCTCCATGCTCTTGTGCTGAATGCTCTTTTTCTTCTTCCATAGCCTGCTGTTCTGAGAAGAGAGAACTTGGACCTTTGGGTAATTCAGGTTTTAACTGCTTTCCTTTTTCTTTTTCCTGCTGGTCTAAGAAGAGGTTGATCTTCTTGGTTTGCCTGATCACCTCATCAGGATCTAGAATATCCTGTCCTATTTCAGTTGCTAGATCTTCTCTTGGACTCCCCAAGGTCTGTACATGTTCCTCATCCTCTAATGCTGATTGGCTCTGAACTTGCTTGTATTTTCTTGACTTTCTATGATAGGTGGTGAAGAGATGATCTTGTTTTTGATACTTTTTTTCTTTCTTCTTCACACTTCTAGTTTGTATCCTTCTCTGAGGCAGTTTTGAACTTGTTTCCTCAGAGCTATCCTCATCATCAGTAATCAGCAATACTTCCTTCTTTTTCTTCTTCCCCTTTGGCGGTTTTGAGCTTGTTGCCTCAGGGTATGTCAGCATCATCAATTCATCTTCCTTTGCATCTTCTTCAAGCAACTCTTCTTGATTTTCAAATTGATTATGAACTAGGAATTCTGTCCATGTCAGATTCTGCCTGTGTAATTCATGCTGGATAATGATTTTAATAAGACCACAGTGGAAAAGACTTGTTACCTTGTCTTTTGGATGCCTTTGGACAGCCTTAGCCATCTTAGTTAGACTCTGAAGCAGGAAGTAAGGCATATTGATTTCACATTCACCCTTTAGATGTTGTAGCAGCTTGATGTGATATAGGTAAACAATGCTAAATATGCCTTCACAAGTAACAAACTTCTGAATGATGTAAACTATCTCATCCCATGGATGAACTAGCCAACTTCTTGGTATCCCTTTTTTCCAATTGACTGATCCTGCCCTAGACCTACATAAAAATGGCATCCATACCTTCTCTTTAAACTGTTTGGTTTTAAAGAACCTTTCCCCTTGCTATGGTAGACCAGTGACTTGAGCTAGAATGTCTTCTGAGAGTCTAAATTGTAAATTCCCTACTCTAACTCTTTCTCCATCGAAGGTCTCAGCAAAAGCTAAGCTAGCTTGCTCATTGTGCCCATTGAATTTCTCAAAGAAATTGATCCACTGTTTATTTGCAAAAATCTCAAGGTAAATTTCATGAATATCATTGGAATTAAATGTTGCTGGCTCCATTCTAGCTGTCATTTTAAATTTTTAAGTTGAAAATGGGAACCCTTTGACCTCTAACTCTGCCTTTGTAATTCTATTTCCTCAATAATACTCTGTAATTGGTGAAATTTCTTTTGATTTGGGCAGAGTATGCAACAAGGAAAGGGTTTTAAATCTTACTTTTTTTCAATGCCACTGTTTTTACTTCCTCTTGCATAATTTGGACAGAGTTTGGGAGTATTCCAGCGTTCTTCTTGCTGACTGTCTCTCTCTTCCACGTGATTTCCTCTATAAATAATGCATTCACATTTTCTGCAACTCACAAATTCCTTCTTACTGTCGATTGTTTCCAGCAAATAATGTTTTCAAACTTCCTGTAGCTCACGGCCTTTCTCACTGTCAATTTCCTTCAGCAAATAATGTTTTCAAAACTTCCTGTAGTCTCACGGCCTCTTTGTTTCTGTCAATTACATTCATACAGCAATCGATTTTGCAGAGTAACAATTGGACTTGGTTTCTAAGAGAATGACCAAGTCATGGTATATAATGCAAAAATCGATTTCATCTATGTGCTGTCGTGGGCATCATTCCACGTTTTACTTTCCATTATTTTATGATATGGCATTCCCATTTGATCATTTACTTAGGACAGAGAATAGAAGTAAGGTTTCGATAATATATCAATCTCTTTATATGTCCAATGTTTAATACATAAATTGGCAATATATACTTCAGTTTATCATATACCCAATGTTTAATAAACAGGCTGTATAAAAGAAGCTTTCTTTCCTCTTTAAAATAAACCTTTTTCTTTCATAAAAACTGTGCTGAAGATGTATATTTGCCCTATTTTCTTCCTCAATTAACCAATGCATAATGTACTATATACATATACAAAGGAGACCTTTGAATTTTTTTATATTAATGCTTCATTTTTACTGAGAAAGAGACCTTGTTTATCTTCAACTCAATTGAAATTCTTCCTGTAGTATACAATATGCATCCTGTAGAATGCAATGTATGTCCTGTAAAATGTAATATATATCCTGTAGAGTCCAATATAGATGTTGGTCATTTAAAATTTCCCTTGGGTTTGATCCTAACAACCATTCTGACCCCTAAGGTGGAAAATGAAGTGTTGGCAGAGATGATAAAAATGAAGTGCTGACAGAGACTAATGGAAGGCAGGTATGGTATTGGCAGAGAATAATGGAAGGCAAACAAGGTATTGGCAGAGACTTATCAGAATAATGGCAATAATAGGTAGTCATCTTGCAATAATTGGAAAAATGTCATCACTTAAGAACAAAAAGAATTCTGAAACTTTTTAAACATAAAACTATAAATTCTTACAGACTTGCTTGATGTTCCTTTATGATGAGCTTGCTGGCTGTTTGAAGTTGATTTGTATTCTGATTGTCCTTCTGATGTCTTCTGTCTACTGCTATCTCCAATTCTTCCAGCTTCACTAAAAGTCAGGTCTCTTATAGATCTCTTCTGCCTTAATAAGAATCAGGGCCCTCTGCCTTTAAAATCTCTTGTATTGCTGGTAATCAGGTCTGGTAATCAGGTCCCTTCTGCTGATGAAAAAAATCACAATCCTCTGCACATGAAAAAGACTTGGAGGGTTCTAAAGAAGCATGAACAGCATGAACATGTTTATCCCCCTCATAGGCCTAACTTTTGACTTGTCCTCAAGTCAAACAAGACCTTCATTATTGGTAAAACAAAACAGGAAATTGGAAAAAGAAAAAAATTATGTGAATTTGCAATGGCCAGGCAAGCCTGGTTTTCCATAGAAAATTCAAGTTTCTATTGTGCCAGCGAACTGGTTTTCACAACTAAACTTCCTTTTTTTCTTGTTTTCATTTTTTTTATTTTTATTTTTTGTTTTCTTTTGCTCTTTTTGTTTTATTTGCTAGCTGTATCATAGCAGCTAAGGAGTAGGTGAAGGAAAAACACTAGTGTGTTTATCCAGCACTTGTATTTCCTTTTGCTGTGAGAGTTGTTGTATAAAATATGCCTTATTGATAGGTTTATTGTACAGCTTGAGACGGTGGCCATTGACCACAAATTGACATGCTTCATCATCTATGGTTTGAAGTTTGACTGACCCATTGTCATAGACATCAACAATATCATATGGACCAAGCCAATGTGTAGTGAATTTGGCTTTGAAATCTTTAAATTTTGAGTCAAATAGTAAAGCCCAGTCACCAACATGAAATTGCTTCTTCTTGATAAATTTGTCATGCCATTGATCTCGCTACTGTTGGATCAGAATATTATGTTCTAGGGCAGCCTGTCTGATCTCATCTAGCTGGTTTAACTGAAGTAGTCTTTCTTTCTGAGCCTCAGAAAGATCCATGCCCAAATCTGCTGCCAACTTGAATGTATGAATTTGAAACTCTATAGGGAGAAGGACTTGCTTACCGTAGACAAGCTGGTAAGGAGAAAAACCAGTACTTTTTTTCCAAGTGATTCTGTATGCCCATAAAGCTTCAGTAAGCTTTGCTGACCAATCTTTTCTATGCATCTGAACAGTTTTGGTGATGATGCCTTCTAGGGTTTTGTTTGTAGATTCCACTTGACCATTGGCTTGTGGATGGTAAGGGGTGGACTTTTTGTGCTTGATCTTGTATTTTTCTGCTATCTCTTGCACTAATTTGGAAGTAAATTGGGCACCTTGATTAGTTACAATTTCCCTAGGCACCCCAAACCTAACAAAGATCTCTTCAAAGAGAAAGTTTACCACAGTCTGCTCTGTGGCTCTCGGTAAAGGCTTGGCCTCTACCCACTTAGTAACATAATCCGTACAGACCAGAATGTACTTCTTTCCTTGTGATGGTTGATTGATTGGACCAATGAAGTCAAGGGCCCACTTTTCAAATGGTTCAATGAGTATTTGGGGATGAAGTGGCATTTCATCAGATCGGACTGGCCGTCCCATCCGTTGGCAAGTATCACAACTTCTGACATACCTCTTAGAATCTTTGAAGATAGTAGGCCAATAATACCCCAGATTGAGTATCTTGTACGCTGTCCTTTTATCTGCAAAATGACCACCACACGGTTCGTCATGACATGCTTTTAAAATATCTAAGATTTCATCCTGTCGTACACATCGTCTTATAATTAGATCATATCCTGTATAAAAGAGATCACCATTAACCCATATATGCCTAGCACTCTGTTTAATTATCTTTTTCTTTTCTTTAGAGGTTATAGATGGTGGTAATTGGCCTGATGATAAGTAATTGTCAATGTCAGCATACCATGGGGTGATAACAGAAATTGCAAAGAGGTGTTCATCAGGAAAACTATCAGAAACAGGAACAATCTCACCAGTATTGTGCAAACGAGACAGGAAGTCTGCCACTTGATTTTCTCATCTAGGTCGATCTAGAACAGTGATGTTGAATTCCTGCATTAATAATAACCATCTAGTAATTCGACCATTAGTGATAGACTTGTTCATTAAGTACCGTAAGGCTGAATGATCTGTATGGACAAAAATCTCATAACCAGTTATGTAATGACGAAACTTATTTACAGCATGAACCACAGCCAACATTTCCTTTTCAGTGACTGTATAGTTTAACTCTACAGGTGTCAGATTTTTACTTATAAAGTAGATTGCATAAGTCAAAGTATGTTCTTTCTGGCCTAATGAAGCCCCTATGGCAGTAGCAGAGGCATCAGTAGAAATATGAAAAGGTAATGCCCAATTTGGTCCTCTTAAAATGGGTGTTGTTGAGAGTTTCTCCTTGAGTGTCTGAAATGCAGATTGACAATTAGTATCCCAATTAAAATTCACATCTTTAGAAAGCAATTTGAACAATGGCAGAGCTATCTTACTGAAATTTGCAATAAATCTACGATAATAGCCTGCATACCCTAAAAAGCTTCTTACATCTGTTTGAGTTGCTGGTTCAGATAAGTTTTCAATTATTTGAATTTTAGCAGGATAAACTCTTATACCAAATGCATAAATGTGATGTCCTAAGACTATACCTTCAGTCATCATCATAAAACATTTTTCATTACTGAGGGAAAGGTTTGAGTCAACACATCTTTTTAGAATTTTGTCCAGGTTTGCCAAAGAATCTTCAAAATTATTTCCATAAACAGAAAAATCATCCATGTAAATCTCAACACACTCATGAATCAAATAGGCAAATATGGCTAGGACTGCCCTCTGAAAGGTAGGTGGGGCATTACATAAGCCAAAAGGTAAAACCTTGTAGGCATAGGTTCCCCAAGGACATGTAAAGGTGGTTTTGTCCTGGTCTTCTGTTGCAATACTGATTTGATTATAACCACTGAAACCATCTAAAAATGAAAAGTACTCTTTGCTAGCTACGGTATCCAACACCTGATCAATGAAAGGCAATGGGAAGTAGTCTTTTAATGTTGCTTTATTTAATTCCCTATAATCCACACATATATGCCATTTACCATTCTTTTTAGGGACAACAACCAAGGGGGATACCCATTGGCTGTCAGAAATGGGGTAGATAAACCCTACTTTTAACAACTTTTGCAGCTCTTCTTTGACTATTTCTTTTAATATAGGGTTCATTCTGCATTGTGGTTGTCTAATAGGTTTGATCTTATCATACGTGTAAATATGGTGAGTGCATGTCTCCTGAGGAATACCGGGCATATCTGTGTACTCCCAAGCGAATGCATGCGAATGTGTATTCAGTAAATTAATCAATTGTTCTTCTTGTAATGGAGTAAGATGTGCACTTATATTTAAACTTTTCCCTAGACTGATTTCAATTGTCTTACTCTAAATATCTGTGATTGAATTAACATTGAGAATATCATGAAGTACCAATGCTAGAGAATGTATTGTGCAATTTTCCTGAAAATTATAACCCAAAACCTGATTTGCTGCAGCATATTGTATGTCTCTTAATTCCTCAGAAATATTAGGTTCAGCAATAAAATAATCTAACAAACCTTCATTATTTGCTTACTGAAAGTCATAGAACTGGTTGATGCTCAAGACAGGCTGAATTACTTCTTCTTCTTGTTCTTTAGTTTCATTAATCCAAGACAACTGATCTAATGTAGAAGGTCTTTGGGAAGAAGGGTAGAGTGTAATTTGTTTTCTTTCTGTCCCATGTGAGATAAGCATGCTACCTGACCTGCACCCTATGAAGGCATCTGCTGTTGCCAGCCATGGTCTGCCAAGAATCAAAGGGTGACCTCCTAGGTTAGACTTTGGCTGTAGGACTATGAAATCAACAGGGTACTCCCAGGAGTCTAAAGAAACAGTGATATCCTCTAATACTCCTTCAGGTGTGATCTTAGACCTATCAGCTAATTCCAAGACTGTTGTTGTTGGTCTAAGATTCTTCAAGTGAAGGTATTCCATTGTTTCAAGTGTCATCACATTAATTGCAGCACCTAAATCAATCAATGTCTTCGGAATTGAAAAATTATTAATAGTGATTGTAACCATTGGAATCCCAGGATCCATATATTTCTCAATAAAAATGGTGTTAGACATCAGTCCAGCTAGATTTCCTACCACATGTATTTTGGATGGATCCTTCTTTCTTTTATTAAGACATAGTTCTTTTACTGCTTTAGTGAAAATTGGAATATCTTTTATAGTATGTAGTAAAGGAATTTTGACATATGCATCTTGTAACTCATTCAAAATATCAAAGTTAGGTAAGGAAATTGAAGTTTTTTCTTTAACCAACCTTTCTGGGAAAGGAGGTTCATATGATACTACAGTTTTTCCTTTTTGACTCTGATTTTCTGATTGAGGTTTTTCTATATTTAATTTTTTTGTATTTTTCTCATTTTCTATTTGTTCTTCTACAATAACAGGAGATTGTTTTTGCAAGGTTTTCCCAGATCTTAAAGTAATATTTTGCAATGGAAGAACTGAATAGGGAAGTGCCATTCCATCATCAACATTATACATAGGTCTTTCTGTTTTATTGTTTGGATTTGGAATGGGCTGAGCTGGTAGTTGTGTAGGCCGAGGTGGAGGCTGATTGGATGGCAATTGAAGCTGTTGAGGTGGGGGACCCAATTGAGGAGCCATATTGGGTTGTTGAAAAGATGGAACTTGGTAAGATGGGGCTTGATAAGAAGGAGTTTGGACTTGATGCTGCTGGTATTGGGGATAGGCTGAAGGTTGTTGGTATGGCTGCAAATAGAACTGCTGATATGTCTGATTACCGTGGGCATAACCCCTCCAATTTTGAGCAGATTGGGCTAAGGGAGGAGACCAAGTTTGCCAAGGCATGGGTGCACTCCATGAGTTCTGAATAGGAGTTTGATAATTTGCATTAAATTGTTGCATAGGGTCTTGGGACATACCTGGGAATCGTGCTGCCAAGGTCTTCGTTGTCCCATGAAGTAGAGAGACTCCATGTGTTGGTTCTCCTCCATTCGAGCTGCCTGCAACTCTTTTAATCTAGGGCAATCATCAGTCTTATGATTAAAAGTACATAAACCACAAATTTCAACAGCATTTAAAGGACATTCTTTAAGTGGGTGCTTCTTTCTACACTTAGGACAAAAGATGGACAAGGATTGATCTTGTTGGTCCTGTTGTTCTTGTCTTTTCTTAGTTTTTGCTACTTCAACCTGTGTGCCCAATGTACTCAATAAATCAGTCTTAAAATATTCTAGCAGATTACCAAGCTCAGCCCTAGAAATACCACTGTTTGCAGACTTGTTTACTTTGGTAATGATGTCTCTTTTTCCAGTCCTAGCCTTCCCTCTTGAATATTTCTGGCATAAGTCTTGTATCTCATCAAATGGAAGATAAGAAATGTCACCTTTGCCCATAACATTTAAAATATCTAAATACTCTTCTCTTATCCCTTTCAGAAATATTGTTCTAATCATCTCTGATGTTAAAGAATTGTATTTAGATTTTTGTAAATTGTATGAGAACCTTTCCAAATATTCCTCCAAACTCTCATCTTCCTGTTGAGTCATTCCAAAGATGTCATCTTTGAGATCCTTTGATCTACAATAGGCCTGATATTTCCGAAGAAAAATCTTCCTCATTTCATCCCAACTAGTAATAGAATGTTCTCCCAGACCCATAAACCACTTCAAGGAAGCTTCCTTAAGGGTAGCAGGGAAAAGACGAAGCTTATGGGTGTCATCAGTATACCCATATGTTCGACACAAGATGTCAAATTCGAATAGGAAAGAGTCAGGATCTTCAGAGGTCACGCCATAGAAGTTTCGTAAAACAGAGGGTGGAATGTTCTTCATTTTTACATCTTCTCCTAGGATAATGCTAGTGTCCAAAATAGGAAATTTGAAGGTAGCTTCCTGATCTTCTTCTATCTTCTCCTCTCTCTCATGTCCTCTTTCTTCTTCTCTTTCATGTCTCCTCTCTTGTTCTCTTCTCTCTTGTCTTCGTTCGTTTTCTATTTCTAGCATCCTCTCATACTCCCTTCTCTGTTCAGCTGTTGGGCCTTTTGACGTTTCTTCCTCATACATTTTGGAACTACCAACTGTTGAGATAAAACCTTTTGGAAGAGAAGCTCCTGTTAGTTCTGTTTTTGGGGGGTTTTTATGAAATCTTCCTTTCTCGTCTCTTAATCTGAACATAAAAGTAAAACCTATTCTGTGTTTTTGTTTGAAATTTTTGTTTTTATCAGAAATCTAAGGTTCCTAAGTCTGCTTCTACAGTGCCTCCCCGGCAACGACGCTAAAATGCTGGGCTCTGATCTATAGGTGAATCAGAACTTATATTTAAATCAATTCGGGTCAGTAAACTTCGAGACACATCCAGGTTTTAGGACTTAGAAGCTAAACTTATCTGGAATTTAGCTAACTGTGAACTAGATCTACTGACAGATGAAAAAGAATACTGCAACCTACAGACACAAAATCCTCTTACAAGGGTGATTTCATTGTTTCTTTTTAAGCACACAGTATTTAATTCATGAAAACAATTTTACTGATAAAAGAACTGAGATAAAAAGCAATTAAATAGTAAATCTAACCCTAGGCTGCAAACCACAGAGTTTTACTAGCACTGAAGGAACAATTATCAATCAAAATCTCTTACAAGACAGTATTCATGATTTGTAAACGTCCTTTAACACTTCAGCATTTGAATAAACAGCAACATATAATGAACTGAGATCATGGTTTAAATCTTCAACGCATTCAGTATTTAACCAGTGAAAAGAACAACGTTTATTCAATATTGGCAATGTTATACAGCATGATAGAAATTGTAGTGTGAACCGTGAAATGAAAGGAATAGAGCATTAATAAATTTGATGAAAAGCTTAACTGAATTTTTTCTGCAATTTATAAACTAGAAATTACCAGAAAACACATACCAATGGCTCGATTTAAAGGACTTGCACCAGAATGAAATCGCTGCAATCATCAAATCACTACACCGTCAATGTAAAAGTGCGGGAACTCAATGATGGGGGCCCTCCAAATCCTTGCTCCACACACAATTAAGATTTTACAGAACTAAAACTTTGTATTCATTCACCAGAAATTGTTTACACAGGAATACCACGCAGTTTCAGAAGCACAAGTGCGTTCCTCTACAAAAATCGTGATCATTCTTCATTGTCTTATGATGGATTTATACAAATTCGAAACACAACTAGAAATGCTACAATTCGGCAATCTAATTAATGAAAATAGCTAACGAGATCCTCATCAAAATCGTGAGACTCCACAAAATCAGAGCTGTTCCTTCTTTTGTGCTGGATGTAGAACAGGTGGCCGCCCTTGACTCTAGTTGACTGGACATCTGTACAGGCCACATCACTTAACTGTTGAATGTTCATCCATCTGTGGACATCAAGGATCCATTCTCTATCTTCCATTTTCCTCTTAGCTGTCTTGCAAATGCTCAATCTTGGCGTTAATACGGGAAGTTAGTACATCCCGTAGTCTAAGTAAAAATTCTAGTTAAAATGCTCAAAAAGTCTAAAAACTCAATTTATTAGCAAGCAATGACATTATACCTCTTTAACCAAGGTTTATGGATCATCTTTAAAGCTTTCTACTCAATATGGATGTTTTATGAAGGAAATGAAAGATATCTAAGAGGCAAAAGGGGGGTCAAAAACGGTGCCCAACAAGCATAAATTGATAAAGAATCCTCAACACTAGAAGTGTGAAAGGAGGAGAGAAAGAGATGCTCAAAATATTCAAGGAGACTCCGATTATTGAGTATGGGACCAAATATGGTGAGTGGTAAGACATAAATAATAATTTATTTAGCTAAGAAAAAATCCAGGAAGACAATGGGTTGTGAATGATCAACAAGTGAAGTATGCACATGATGTGGAATATCTTACATATGGATCTCAGAATCGATAATATAAGACATAGAGAACAATGAATGTGTGATTGAATCTTCAACAATGGAAACACCATTAGTCATTTCTTCTTCATTGATAACATGAAATGAAGATGAATTAGGATATTCATCTTCAAGAGAGATAAAAAAATGGCTCTTCAATATGTGTTTTTTGATAGGTAGAGGAAACATTCAAATCAAATAGAATGGTAGGAACAAGAACTTGTTGTGTTGAATTTGTAAATTCTTCATCATGAACAACTTCATCAAAGAGTGTAGAAGCCAAGACATATTAAGAAAAAATAGTTTAGGAGGTGTTGGATTCACTCCAATAATCATCTTCTTGTTTTTTCACACCAAAGTCTCTATCTATATTTCTCTAGAGCTCAAATGGATACTCAACAGAATCTATGAGATAATGCATATTCGAAGACATTGCAAGACACATAATTCCATATGCTCTATCATAGTAATTTAGCTAATCACTCTTCTCTTCATAAGATTATTCACCAGATCCAATTGATATATCATAAAGACCTTGTCTCTTCAGAGATGCAATGAACTTCAATTTCCACTCTAAATAATTTGTGAATGGAGTAAGAAGAGGAACTGCTACTCTCGAATCCATATTGAAGTTGTACCTACAAAATAAACACACAAATATGAAATGGAGGATCAATTAATGAGATCCCTAAAGTTTTGATATCATGTATAAATTATAAATTCAAGGTGACATAAGGACCTTCATAAACAAGCTAACAATATAGGCCCACAATTAACCTCACAGAGAATTGCAAAGAATTAGTATAAAGTGTGAAGAAGAATAATGAACACACATGAAGATTGAAACTCATATACATGAAACTCTATCATCTCAATCTTATTCATTAAATAATGATATGGATACATAAATAATACATTCTCATAGAGGAAAATCGAATTTCTAAAGAGGCAACTCAACCTGGATCATAAAGCATGCTTACTTAAAGGGAAAAAAACCCTAAGGTGTTAAAAGAAGTTTCCTAATATTTCCAAGACCTAATGAATTAGATAAAGCAGTGTGGTTATCTAATGAGTGATGTAAAATATTTCTAATCATGGATTTTGGAGAGGAAATCATGGAGGATGGGTTGGCTACAAAAGAGTACAATTTCTAGTCAACTAGCTTTATCCTAATCTCGTGAAAAGATGAAAAAGAAGGACAAAAGTGATGTTAAAGAAGGAATGTGCCATTCCTATTCTGGACAATCAATAAAGAAACAAAATCTTATCCATGATCAATCTAAGTGAGCTCCATAGGATAATGATGGAAAGTGGTGGTCAAATATGACAAAATATGGCTAAGTACATAGTCTAGTACCTAGGATATTAATCAAAATGATTAATAATTATATCCTAACTTTATAGGTGGGATTTTAATATTCCAACAATTATGATTATCAAAATCTAATGGATGAACGATGATGGATTGATGTTTCAAAAGTACAAAGTAAAAGGTAAATATATACCATATGTTGATCTAAAAAATTGGAATTGGAGACATGGAATTAGTTCGGTGTAGAGTTTTTAATGTGATGGTTGTAAAATAAAATAAAATAAAACCTTAAAAAATTAAAAAAAATGTTCGGAGCCTAAAATTCGTTTTTCCATAATAGAAGAAGTTTAGCTCAAAATATGATGATACCTACAACATTCTGATACAACATTCTGATGCCATTGAGGAAGGACACATAATTTATAGTGAGAAGCATGGGCCTTTTTTTCTCAAGTTTTACATAAATTCTAAAATAATGGCTTTTAAAGACCAGTAGTCAGTGACTTGATGGGGGATCTATTGGAGATGAAAATGCTATAGTGCATACATGGTATAGTCACATAGATGAATCTAGTGGTTTATGGCCAAATTACAAAAGGTGTGAATCCTAGTTGCCAAATACAAATGCAAGCAGTCCATGCCCAAAGCCATACCAATGCCTACGATTATCACTGCAACTCGAGGTATACTGAGCACTATAGAATCAGCAGCATACCATTTACCAGCGGATCCTTCGAGTTCCATACACACCGTCCAAAAAATAGCACAAATCAAGTTGACGGTGCCTGCTATACACGATAAGGTCCCGAGGCGTAGAAGCCTACAGCTCCTAAAGGTTAGCACTTGGTAAACAAAGGTGATCTCCTTATCATTATCATTAGACTTGTGATCCTCAGACTTAACCAGGGCTGTGCTTAGAAATGCATTGGCAGAGAATCCACTTTCTTCACTGCCCATAACATAACTTTTAACTTCCTTTCTTGCTACCATAGCAGTAGAGAGGCCATCCACTCTGAATCATCCAACAAGTAAAAGGTTGATTAATATTTCTGTCAACCTTGGCAATATTAGGGAGGTAGTGTGGATTTTAACAATTAATCCATTTCTTAGCTGCTCTTTTCCTCTCTTAGCAATGTAACTATCCTTGGTTCCCTGTAGCGTGTAATTCACCATAGCATCCGCAGCCATGAAACTCACTCCTCTCTCTGCATTATCTTTAGACCTGAAAGATGTGATCAGAAGCTTTGTCCACTTATCATCCGCTCCTCGTGTCACTGGAATGCAAATGCAAGTATGCATTTTTTGGAGGAACTCCATAGGTATTTTAAACACGGAAAATAATTCTACCTCGGCCTTACCTTTACCCGTGTGCTCAGAGTCTGCCTCTGTTAATCTCTTCTCTCCAGATTGACGAGTTTCCTCAGACATTAACCCATGGCAACCCTTTCTTATGCAGTCCTAAGATAGCAGCAGGCACGTGTTGGAATCAGGGCGCAGTCGCTTGACTGCTCCTGCAGTCATCCAATCTTTAAGCAGTACTCTAACATCTTCCCCAGTTTCGAATACAATACATTTACATTTGGTATCGCGATGACAATCAGGTGCTTCGCTATATTTGATGAAGATGGAGTGCGCCCCCAATGTACCTCATGAACTGCCTCATGGATGAATTGGGCTTGCTGGATGACAACATTACAACAGAAGCATATTTATAATCCTTACAAGTAGTCCACCCAACCTCTTTCTCTTTATTTATGGCGTGCAGTTTGGGGCCTCTAACGGATGCCAAGACATCCTTGACACCCAGTTTGAGATCTAGCCTTCCTTTGGAAATACTTGTAATCAAAACCGCTAAATTGCTGACGCAAGATATTCCCACCTCCGGAAAATTAACGAAACCAATAGGCCCATTTCCAAATACAGGGGAACGACAAGTTTGTCAAACAAGTTATTCAACACAGAACAAACTTCTTCATCTACCCCATCCTTCTGGTTTCCTAAGCAACACGTTCATCATGCATAATAGGGTTTCCTTGGAATTCATGAACAGGCCCATTTCCAAATACAGCGGAACGACGCATTTGTCAAACAAGTTATTCAACACAGAACAAACTTCTTCATCCGCCCCATCCTTCTAGTCCCTGTACTATTTTAATATCTCAAATCAGCATAGAGCATATTTTTGGGCACCACACAGGACCCGCACTAAAGGTTTACGTGAGAATAAAAGCGCTATTATTCTTGTTCTTTAATGTTCTTTATTTATTTTTCCAAAGTTTAAAGACGGTTCTCATTTCTTCCAAAGAAAAATGTCGCGGAGATTAATTTTTGTTTTTTCAAAGTGTAATGACGTACTCCATTGCTGGGCAAAGCAATTAATTGTTGTATTAATTGTTGCTTTTTTTTCTTCCAAAGTTTAGGGACTTAATAACAATTAGAAATAAAGGTTGTATAAATCATATTTGAGATGCTGTCCAAAAAGAAAGGAGATAATTTCAAGTATGTATCTTATCATATTTAAAATGCAGTATAAGAAGAAAGTATTGAGAATATAGAATCTGTATTTATGGATATAAATATAGGTATTGATAATGTTTGCTTTTTATGTTGAGGAAAGATTTATTTTTTATAGAAATCCTTTGAAATAGTTTAAATATTAATGGTAACATCTTTAGATTTTTGTTTTTTAATTATAACTTTATTTTTATTAAAAAACTCAATTCAATTACTAAAAAGAAAAATAAAAATATGCACGTTTGTTATTTTATTGAAATTATATAGTAATTATAAATATATATTTTTATTTATATATTATGATTTTATTATGATTATTATATGAAGTAATAGAATGATTAGAGCACTTTTCTATTGATATCATTTTATTTTAGGTTAATGGAGTATAAAAGTCTTAATTTTTTTTTAATACTTAATTTTATATTATTAATAATAATGATTATGATAACATTATTTATTGAAATTAAGTTTGGTTTTTCAAATCTTAAGAAGGGTAATAAATTATTTGGTTTATTTTAGAATTTTATTTTTGTTCTAGAAAATGTTTTAAAATAGGTATTTTCAAATTGTTATTCTTTTCATATTGTAACATATATTTTGAAATTGAGATATAATGAAGGTGTACCCAAGGAATTATGAGAGAAAATGTTTTCCTCATCAACCCTCTTAGTGTCACAAAGATGACAATTTCTTTTAACCCATGACATTTTAGGAATTGTCCAACACCTTAATTCACTATGGAGCTCCTGAGAGTTTGTTGTTATTTTAGCAATGTTGGTTTTCTTCTTTACACTAGTTAAAGTTGTTATTTTAGCAATGTTGGTTTTCTTCTGTACGCTAGTTAAAACAAAGAGATGCTTTTGATCTTCTAAATTATAGCATTATTACATGAGGACACGTTCCTAAGGGTCGGGGGTGCACCCCCCTCGCTCCCCATGCCTTGGGTACTTGGGGACTCATGGAGAAGCGTTTATCCTCATCCCCAATTTGGTGAAACTTGAGGAAATGCGAGGGCAGATCGTCCCCTTTTTTGAAGCATGCATCAATGGAGTGGGGGGAACCTAGGCACTCCTTCATGAAAATGGGGGGTGGCGAGAGACAAGATAGAGCTAAAAAGAAGAATAATCAGGGAATATGTGGCGTGTTTACCTACTAGAGGTGTTCAATAGTAATGATAATATTGAATTCTTAAAGTAAAAGTGGTATTTTAGTTATTTTTCTTTTTACTTAAATATTTAACATTACCATTTGTTTCAGGATGTTTGAGAGTGGTTCCAACCTCATCGGAATTCATATGTAACAAGTAGAATTTTAGATCCCATTAAGAATTAAATAAAATTTATAGTTTTCAAGATTGCAGCGTTTCCACTGGATTCTAAGATATATGAGTTTAAGGGATTGGCATTTAATCAAGCACATCAATATTTTTAATGTACCTTGATGTTGGAGGTGTTGGTTGTTGAACTCATTTAACATGACCTTTATCAAAATGTACAATTTATTCACGCAAAATCACTTATTAAGGATATGAATTATTTTCTTATTATTCCTTATTTTAACGCTTAGTTTAGGAAGTTTCATCAAAATTGTAGGGTGTTGAGTAATTTCCTTCGAGGATAACCTTTGAGATTCAATGTAGAGGCAAGGGATAAGAGCCTAGAAGAGAGGGGCACAGGGTGTTATTGATGAATATGATTAATAGTTCACTCTTGCATAATTGTATGTTGGACTTGAAAGCCTCAAAGAATGTGATTCCCTCTCAAATCATAAAGAAACAGGGTCCTGAAGTCATATTTCCCCATTACAACATCTATTCCATGGATTCACACAATGTTGAAGTGTGTTGAATCATTGAAGAATTAGACTATATTTACATGGAGCAACTTAAATTGTATTTACATGGGATGAATTGTTATTGTTGGGTTTTATAATTTTTATGACCTCAGCGGTGCCTCAGCATCCCCCTATCTCCCCTCCAAGATGAATTTTACTAAAATTTGGGGGTTGGTCTCCACACGTACCCAATGGGAATTTAGTTGCTCCCGTGTCCTAGAAAATTGGGGGAGCATTGAATTATAGTTGATCACCTCCTTCTAATATCCTAATTTTCTCTTATACTAATTCTTTAAATCACAACAATTTCACCTCAAATTTATATGTAATCATATTTTTAATATTGTGCATTATTGTGTAGGGTGACCTCTTCCCCTACTCCTTATTTGAGTAACAAGTGATTTTGTTTGAATTTGTATAAATATTAAGAGGCGACATGGATTCCATGTTGTTTGTCGTGTTCTTATACATTAGTTTCCTAGTCATAGTCATGCTCTTAAAGGACGAAATAATATCTTTTATAAGAACGATAGGATAGGGTGTATTTCCTTTAACTTTTATATTCTGATTTATTAAAGGATTTTGGAATTTTCTCTATCTTTTAGAACACGATTATCTAGAGATGTTGAATCCCAAAAGTTTGCAACAATATAAGATAATAAGAGTAATGAGAGTCTCATAGGGGTTTCTTCTTATCCAACAAAAAAAATCCCATTGATTTATAACTATTTTCAAGTCTACATTAAGTGTTACACCCTCCATTTATTATTTTCTTAATGTTATAGTTCAAGTCAATATTTTTATGAGCATACGATGAAGATCAATTCCAAGATATTTCATGATGACATTCCCTCCAAGATGTTGTTTTCACAGACAAAATTAGTATAAATGAAAATTTTGGAGTTAATTATCATAACCTTTGTTTTTCAATGTTAATAGTCATAATCATACTAGAAAAAAAAACATTGAGAATGTTTTGTTTGTTCTTGAGGTTATATGGACTACTCACCATAAGAACAATAACATCAACATAAATGAGAAGGATTGGATGACTATAACTACAACAAATCTTGGAATTAGCATCCTTTTTTAGTGTAATTTGATTTTACATTGAGTGGTCAAACTAGACGCTAAATGGGACGCATCATAGACAAAACTTAAAGAATCTCAAAAAGCATATTTTTTTGCTTCCTAGATAGCATCCTTTATGACATCCAAAATAGCGTCTATTTTTTTGCTTCCAGAATAGCGTCCAATTTTGCTTCCTAAACAACGTCGAGGGTTGCTTCCTAAATAGCGTCCAATTTTGCTTCCTAGCAAGGGTCCACTTTTTCTTCTTAAATCACATCCCCATTAGTGCCATATTTGCATCCTTAATAGCACCATGTTAGCATCCAATATTGCATCCATTTTTTCTACAACTTTAGTATCTCATTTTGCACCATATTTTACTTCCAAATATGTGCCAATTTTCGCTTCTAGATTTGCACCAATTTTTGCTTCATTTTTTGCATCATGTTTTGCTACCAAAATGATGCCAAATATTTCTTATGTTGTTGCACCATTTGTTGCTTCCTATGTAGTGCCATGTTTTTCATCCAAAGTAACGCCTTATTTTTCTACCATATCAATGCCATGTTTGGCTTCATCATTATCGCCACATGTTGCATCATTTTTAATGCCTAGCTTCACGTGTTATTTTGCTACCATATCAATGCCATGCTTGAATTTATCATTAGCGCCACGTGTTTCATCCTTTTTAATGTCTAGTTTCACATCTCTCATTTTTTGGTCACTAATTTAGTCTATTTTAGTAATTTTATATACGAATTTTGGTCATTTTGTTTGGTCACTTATCTCTTATTTTTTGGTTACTAATTTAGTTGTTTCTAACCGATATTATACTATCATTAGGGCATGAAGGAATCGAACCACCAACCTCCTTCTTGTAAGGCAGGCTCTCTTCCATTGAGCTAGCAGTTTTAAGAATTTGGGAACTTAACTTACAAAGTCCTCTATAATGGTAAGACAGATCAATACACAACTTTGAGTATTTAATGGTCGACAAAGGATGATAGATTGTATAAGTTCACAATATATGATTAAGCGGGTTATGAAATCCATAAACCTTTTCTAGGATTTTTGAACAAAACTCAAGAAATTGGCTTAATGGGATTGCAAAAATCACTAATCCCTGGAAACCGTAAGTGTACCACTATATGAGACCGATCAACAACAATTATCTTAGTGTGGATGCCAAGTATATAGTAGATAAGCACGATCATCCTAGAGCCATGTATAAGTGGAGCAATAAGGAGAATCAAAAGAGGATGATCAACCCAATAGTTGGTGCTTCACATGGATCATATCCACCATGGGATGAGCAAAGTTCCTTCTTCCATCAAGCTAATGAGTATCCACAAGGAAAAATAGTTAGGATATATTGTGATGTCAATTCATACTGTTTATTCCCTTCCCAGGGTGATGTTGCAGTGCTTTCACTGGGAGATCGCCATGATCCCCAACAACATTGGATATAAGCATATTCATGAGGCCATAGAGTATAGGATGAGGCTGTCTTTTTATCATTTTTTTTGGAAAACCAAGCATGATTTGAAACACTGGGATAAGGAATAGAATCAAATATACTTAAAAAACTACAATCATGATAGGGCATAGGAATCTACTCTATAGTCATTGTGAAAATGTTGGAAATGGGTATAACTACCTAAGGACTATGAAAAACATCCATTTAAATATGAATGCAAAACCTTCCATGTCAAAGGAATACTTGATGGCAGTGAGCTTACGGTTTCTAACATAAAGAAATAAAGAAGCCAGAAATGGAAGCTCCAGGGGGGGTACACATAACATTAGAACACAAAATCAACACCCTAAAGAAGTTCCATCTAGATTTTGCATTGTAAACAAGAAAACATTCATAATATAGACAAAATTGATTGTGATCATAAAATATGTCATATTTCACTTACCTATATCATAATGTGATTACTCTATTGGTCATGTTTCCATTTTGGTCACTATAGAAAGATCTTTTCATGAAAAAATCCATAATATTTAGAATCTCATTATTATAAATCGGAAGATCATATCATATTTAAAGCAGAAAATGCATGTTCAAACACTTGTTTCAATAATAATATCTCATAATGAAAGAAAGACAAGAAAAACGATTGATAAAATCAAGAAATTACCTTTAATACCCAATGCAAAACTTGGTTTATATGACATTGCATACATTTCTTTACCATCACAACCTGCATCATACAACAGAATGTAGTGTTTAGATATTAAGAATCATAGAAGTGTTGTATTACTGAAGACTGAACAAGAATTCCTTTTAAATTTTGTAATTATTCTTAGTTACTGAGTAAGTTGCTATGGATTTTATATTGAGAGGAGTTAAAACAATTGTAGTTCATGTTAAGATGAGGTGCTAGAATAAGTGACGCTCAATAATATATTAGGATCCCTAATATATTATGTATTAATGTATAATAAATATCATGAATGTTAGTGATCAATCAAGTTAATGAATAACATTTAGTATTGGTAGTTAGGGATGGTCATGTAGAGTAAGTAATTAAACCACAATGAAAATATGCTAGCAAATTGTATCAATTAACTCAATCAATATGTATTTCTACACCTCTTCTCTTTTAGAAGTGTTCAATGTTAAAGTCCAACTTTCACTGCACTAAATAGCCTGAAGGAGAAAACAATGACGACTAAAGATACCCTCCTTTTGAATATTAGTTTGTATTTATAGAATGTTAGTGGACCTTCTAACCCTTGCAAAAACATAGATTATGTTTGCATATTTCCATCCATACACTCACTTCCAAAGTTGTTTGTGTTGTATCTGAAATGGGATTGATCACAAAATTAGGACATAAAATAAATATATAATTAGATTATCATCCTAACAACATAATAAATGAGAATAAACTAAAAAAAGAATTGAAAGAATGGTTCATGAAGCAATGCTACAGGAATACCATAATCAACCTAAATCATCATCTCACGAACCTCTCATTAAGGAATTTAGATAAATTTGAGGTCTTGGTCTCATATAAATCAACGAGAAATGGAAAGAAATAAAATGTGTCTTCTATATCAAAAGGTTGTGCTAGGAGAAATACAAACAACAAACCATTAAGAGTAATGGTCAAGTAATCTCTACATCCTAAAATTAATTCAATATGCAATGGTTACATAATGTTCATGGAAATGTTCCGATTATGTGTTGTCCTACATAATATCATCCATCATTATGACTTGTCAAACAAATAAAATGTGTATTAGATGGAAATAAAAATGCATATAACACAACACCGTGGGCCAAAAGACATATAGAGCAAACCCTATTTAATTGATAAAACTAAATCCAGTGTTGTGTCCATAACATTAATCTAATATTGATAATGGAATTTGACTCACTTGATTGTGAATTTTCTCCCATTGATAAATAACCTTTGGATTCTTACATAGGATCCCAAGCAATCCGGAATATTTTGTTTAGACATAATTCATTCTGAAATTCAAATGAAGAAATGGGGGCAAACCAAGACTAGATAGTTTAAGAACTCTATGACCTGGGGTCAAAACCTACCTCCCAATGTTTTATTTATAATCATGATCAACAAATAATTGAGAAACCAAGCTCCTCCATCAGAAAGTGCTTCAATTTTCTTTCATATATGAAAAAGAAACAACAAAAAACCTAATTCCCAACAAAGATATCTCGTAATTGTGTTTCAGTTTCAAGTTCTCCTAAATCCAATTCCTTAGGGTTTTTTTACAAGCCATGGGCCCATAAACTAAAAATACCATATATTTTGATATCCCATATCTTTTGATATACAGAGGTTTTCAAGGAAAATTTTTGGGTCAAAATTTAGCCCATGGGCTATTTTCAGCCTTTTTCCAAAAACGGTTGGCCAATTTACCATTTTTTCAAAGATGGTTTGTGTTGATGTCCATATTCATTTCACCAATACACCATCTAGATTATTCAATGCACAGGAAAAATATTCTCACTTTCCAAGAGTTTGTGCATCACATCCACGCAATCTGGGCTGTAGTATGCCCCTTGTTGCAGAATAAATGCAGATGGGGGAATTCAAGATTTCTCTGCTAAGCAGGATGTGCACTTAAGTTTCCTCCCACTATGTCTTACCTGGAATATGTCTCGTTAAATAATCTAAAGGTTGCATCCCTTCTGAGTGAATGGAACTGGATTCCCATGGATGGAGGAAATATGGTTACATTGTGAAGTAAGGATATTAATCCCAAATCTTCTATAAGACTCTTCTTACGAGATTTAACTTATGGAAACACATTAAGCATAGCGACTGGTTCCCAAATAAATATTTTGCTAGGTATTGACGCATACTAAACTCCCAATAGCATAAAATATAAATAAAAAAATGTAATATCTCCACCATCCAGGTGCACACTGTACAAATCAAGTGTTAAATAAGATCAAATCCCATATCGGTACAAAGACATACATACCCGACGATGCACTCACTCTTTCACACCCAAACTCCAGACCATCAAAACTCTCATAGTATGCATTACAACTGACTTAACAAACATAATCCTACACGACTCATGACTTTCTTGTCATCAATAACCATACGAGGTATAATCCCCCCCAATCATCAATGTAAAAGAAGCCCAAATAAAAGCACATACTGTCTATAAGATAATCTATTACAGTGCGACGCTTTGGGCAAACGGACCATCATTGGTAAATAACCAACCTAGATCCAAATCCTAGGCTCTATCAAGCGCCGAGAGGGATCAAATATCCTTAGGTGTAAACCTCTCATCAAATAGCTCCTTGTGTGGCTTGATAGAGTCTAAGATTTTTATCTAGGATGGTAATAAATGATCAAACATATATTTATATCGTCATAAAAATTAAAAACATTTTCTAAATTAAAATAAAAAATATAATAAATGAATTTTATAAACCATCAAATATATATATATATATTAGAACATAAACATAATTAATACACAAGAACCTAAAATATTAATAGTTAAACTTAAATACAAGCACTTTAACATACATATTCAAACGAGTCCTAAATAATAGTAAAATTTAAATTGTACCAAACAATTTAACATACAGGTACAAACGAGTCCAATATTTAAGACGTTTACTTTTATTATAATAATAATAAAATTAGTCCATTCGCCAAGCTTTATTGATAAAAGCAATATTTAAATCTAAAGCTAAAATGTATGGCAGAGGATCAGAATCATGATCGATGATTGACATTTATGGCGGAGATGTTTAGCCTAGCAAGAGATAAATTGTCTATAACTGTAACAAATTGTCTTAAAATTTTAAATTTACTCATGTGAATAATATTCAGGATTAATTTTAGAATGAGTCATAATATTACGATGGCTGCCATCATGGATAATGGGATCACCAGCCGGTTTCCATTGCAGAATTCTGAGGAACACTGAGGGATTTCCCTCAAGGTGATAGAGGGGGGATTTCCCGCACATAAATCGCTTATATTTTGGTAAATATTTTGGCTACAAATGGATTAAAATTATTTTGCAGCCAGAAATCTTTTTTATGGCAGAACTGTGTTCAAATATTACGGCATTTTCTTAATCAACCCAAACCATTTAATGACTGTTGATGAATGATAAAATTTATGCAGTGGCTTCAAGGTTTTACTACTGAAAAATGCAAAAATACGCCAGGGCTATACATACATACTTGTGGCATGGTATCGAAGGGATCAAATTTGTTCAAGTAGGGTTTGGAAGGACTCGAACCATATCGAAGTCTCATCTTCCAACCAATGGTGGTTTGCCTCCGAAAAGAATAGAGCCGAACCTAAAATGCATGTGATTTGAGAGTGGAGGGCATAGGAATGTACCATTTGGAGAGTTGTGTTAGTTGAGTAATTCAACTTCTTTTCTTTTGAAGCTATTTTCTCCAGCAGATGATTCATTTCCATTAAATTCATTCATTCCATCCTACTTTGCTCTCTTCGATCCTACACAAATATAATTGAGTCGGGTCAACTATTAGACTTAGACTCAGAGATCTAGGCTTACACTCAAACCATAGGCAGAGACTCAGACGTCCTTGGTTTCCTTTTTTCGCCGCTTCTCTTTCCCATAGAAAACATATGGAAGCAATGCAAAAGTCTATTAAATGCGCTATCATATCTTTATCCAGAAGCACACTACTCGGCTTTAAATCACAATGTATCACTTGCACAAAACAATGGTGATGAAGATACTCCATGCCATGGGCTATGTCTATTGCTATATTTAATATTTGAATCAAACTCAAACCATTTGAATATTATTCACCATTGGGATATAACCATTTTTCCTTCATGCATGAATGGAAATATCAAAGCTTTGAAATGGAGGTATGAATAAGAGGTTATGATTCTAATTAGATTTCAGTGCCGAAATTTTCTTAAAACATTGCACTCTCTATTAAAACTCTTGTTTTCTCTTTCATTTCCTAGATTGAAAAGTTTCACAGCAACAAGTATGCCATATTTCATAACCCCTTTGTATACTTTCCCCAAACTACCAGCTCCTAACAAATTGACATCCCTAAATTCACCCGTGGCACTCATGAATTCTCCATATGAAACTCTAATTTGTTGACCCACATCTAAAGATCTTGTGGCAGGCCTCCTACAATTTTTTGATCTCCATAAGATACCCAGAAACAAACACCTTACAACAAGTGTTGTAACTAATACAACGGGTATGATAACTCCTTTAAGATGAAAACAAATTTTATGTTTTCTAGACATGGAGGTAATCTTACCCAACTTCCAGAAATATGAACATTTCCCATAAAATTTGTGGCATTAAGATTTTTGAAAAATACATTTTTTTGGAACTTCTCTTGATAAATTGTTGAAATAAAAATGCATTTTGAGTTTCTCCAATGACAAGGGTATTCCACCTGTCAAATTGTTGGAGGAGAAATCCATGTCTTGAATATTTTGAAGTTCACCTAATGAAATTGGAACAGGACTTTCAAGTTCGTTGCATGAAAGGTTTAGGTGTTCCAATGCTTCACAACTTGAAAGTGTGCTTGGAATGTTACCAGTTAATCAATTTGTAGAAATATCACAACTTGAAAGTGTGCTTGGAATGTTACCGATTAATCAATTTGCAGAAATATCTAAAACTTGAAGCATAGTCATCTTGCTTAGTGAAAAAGGAATACAACCATGTAATGAAATTGTTTGATAGGTTGAAATAAAAAACTAAATTTGCAAAACCTGCAACTTCTGGAACTTATGGAAGTATATACCCACTGAGCTTGTTATTTGATAGTCTAACAATAACAAGTTCACACATTTCCCAAGATTTTCAGGTATATTACCTGATAACTGATTATATTCAAGATATAAATAATGTAGTTGCCGAAGACCTACAAAAGAATCATGGATTCTTCCAAATAGATGATTAGAAACAAGATCCAAAATCCCTAAGATTTTGAGTTTCCCGATTTCTATTGGTATGTTTCCTTGTAAATTGTTCTCGTCAAGAAATAACCTCTCCAACTTTTGAAGCATATTAAGCAAAGAAGGGATCACCCCTGTAAAATAATTCAATTGTAATGCAAGGTATGTTAAATTAGTTATATTTCCAATCGCTAGAAGGATTTTTCTTGCTAATCCATTGCTGTCGAGGTGGAGTTATTTCAACCCTTTAAGGAGGTGGCCAATAGAAAAGGGCAAACTTCCTATGAGAGGAGTAGAAGAAAACTCTATTGTGTCCAATGTGGAACAGTTAGTAAGAATGGTAAGAATGCGCAAGCCCATAGTGCTACTGCTAACTAGCTGATTATTGTTTAAGTAAAGGCCCTTGAGCTGCATCAACTTCTTGAACGCAATGGGCATTACTCCCTTGAACTAGTTACTCGTGTATTCGATTAATGGAAGCTTTGTACAATTGAATATGGAAGCATGAATGTTGCCAATCAACTTATTATTAAATAGAATATTTCTATCAATTGGGTGTGCTTGGTGCACAACTCCGACGGAATGTGTCTAGTTAATTTGTTGTTGCCTAATTCCAAATATTGGAGATTTGTGCATTTTGAGAGGGAAGAAGGAAATTGGCTTGTCATATTGTTATTATACAGATCTATTCATCTGACTAGACTTAACATCCCTAGCTCGGAAGGAACATGCCCATGAAGGTGGTTAAGCTTGAAGTTTATGTAGACTAGAGAAGATATCATTGGTAAATGCAACCACCAGTCTTGGTTCAATCCTTGAAACTACAACCAGTCACTCAATGTCGAGCCTTTGGATTGCTACCTTTTTCTTTTATAAATTAGTTGTTGTCGACACAAGATATTCTATTCTGGTGAAAGGGTGCTTGGGAGGGAACTTAGAGAAGAGATGCTGGAACTACCACTCAATCTGGGACTAGAGAATCCCACAGGTATTTCTATTTATACTACAACTTTACTCAACATGTATGACAATTAGCCTTCCAATAATTTTATTTTAGATGGAGTTCCCCATATAGTTGTAAAAAAATTGCCTCAATGGCATATAAGGTACAAAGGATCCTTTATAAGCAAAACTAATCCTAAAGAGAGCTTGGATCACTGTACCAAATATTTATGTTGGAATTATGTCTTACCATAAACAAATCCATCTTCTAGCAAGACTTGGAGCCCCCAAGTACACAACGACCAAATATAGAGGACTCATGGCAGAAAGAATAAAAAGCAAATGATGGAAAGAACACCAAACATGCATGCTTGACATAGAGGAAAGGGAACTAACTGTCTTGCAAAATTTCTTTAAGGTGTTGTCACTTTGATTTCAATAAGAAGAATCAAGTAGATCTATGATCAGCCATGGAAAATATGAAAAAGCAAAAGGAGAGTTCAGAGAATGGTTGAGATAATGAAAGAAGCATAAATGAATCTCAAGAAGATTCTAAAGAACCCAAATAAACTTACAGAGCTGCATGTATATAGATTTAGACAAGCTTACCTCTTTCCCATCAGCTATAATGAGAAAATCCATGTCTTGCGTTTTCAAAAGAGATTGCAAGCTCTAGTTGACCACCTTTCCTGCAGCCTCTCATCGGAGTTGTTCAACTCTTTCTTAATTGAGTGGATAGGCCTCAGTGCCTCATTTCTCCAGCATCTTTAATCCATATTTAGTATGCATATTTCCATCGATACCCACAAATGCCAAGCTAAAAATGCCAGACCTGTAACTATTTAGGACCTCCAAATGAGGTTCTATTGGCTCAAGGGGAAAATAAAACCAATCCTTGGGAAAAATCCCCAGTGCCGTCGACTAGCACTCAACACCACATTCCCTTCGCCTTCACTCTGTGCTACTCTGCTAAAGTCGATAATGAAAACGATGAAGACCAGGAGGCCAATGACAGGTATTTTGACATGTTTTGATGCCCAGAGATGGATTTTTAGTTTTTCGAAATGTTTTGGCATGCATAAATCGATTTTTAGTTTTTTGAAAAAAATTTGGCGCCCACCTTGTGCATGTGTAGACCCTTTGACCATTGCTAGTTACTTTCATTGCCTACAACATTACCCTTCTGTGCGAAAACAACCAACAAACAACCTGGCGTGATGGTGTCTTAACAACCCCTTAATAGACCGGTTTACAAACCTTCTTCAATTTTATATTGATTGCACGGTCTTGCTTGTGCGGGCACAACATTCTATTTTTACTCTATTGGCTTGCCTTTACTTAACGTGCTATCGTACTATCAACCTTGACTTTTTACCTTTCATATTATTGGCTTAACTTCACTTTCAGATCTTAGTGACTTGGGGTTGCACTTCTAACATTGTTGCTATTTGCTTTAGCCCAAGATATCAGACCAACGACCAAATATTTATGCTTGGATGGTTTTTAAGTTTTTTGAAATTAGTGTAAAATGATTTTTTTTCAAATTTTAATATAATGCGAATAAGAGATGGCTGAAAAAAGGTGTGTACTAAATGACACATGGATGGAATGCACACATTTTAGTTTTTAGTTTTTTGAATTTAATGTAAAATGATTTTTTTCAAATTTTAATCTAAGGGGAAGCGATAGATAAACAGAGTGAGTATAAACCACACATGGATGGAATTTATGAAATTTAAATTAAAAAAGTATCGTGGGTATTTTTCTAAAGAGATGAATCAAATAGTATTTGGCTTAGCTTAGAGAGTAAATGTAAAAAAAAAAAAAATCACTTGTTGTAGCTTATTTGCATCACACGAAAATTGTTTCTATAACTTTCCATCTCTAAGTATGATGCACCATAATATGGATTTGTAAGTTTAATCATTTGTGTAAAGAAATGATGAATAGATTTCCACCCTCAAGAGAAATGAAAACTCTTTCTTTCAATTTCCATAAATAAAGATTTAAGGGGTGAGGAATTCTATTGAAAGAAACATTACAATGATGTTTCCATAGAAAATGAACTACAAACAATTGTACTATTTTCCTAGGCATCACAATGGTGGCTCTTCAATGAATAACCAATAATAATGGAATTTCATGACATGAACATATTATTTAGGAAACTCATATGGCCTTAGACCCTATGTAGCCTTAAAATGCATGGTCCAAATTCACCACACATACTTATAAAGATGATTTTTTTCCTACATGTGTTGCATGGTCACTATTACAAGTTTTCATGCACCGAGCATGGTTCTTGATGGCTTAAACATGGTCAAAGGAGTAACATCGATTTATTAGGGTCTACAAAGTATTTTAATGCTCATAGACCATGCACTTTGTATGAAACCACCATGAAATCCCTGTAAAGAGAATGTTTGGCCTACATGTATTGGATGAGTGTCATTGTAATGAAGATGATTATTGAGGCCCTAGATATTATATGAGGAAAATCAATGTCTTAGGTCTTAAAAGAGAGTTGTGTGACACATGGACCATGCACATGGTTTGAAACTACCACAAGACGTATAAAGGGAATCTTTGGTCTTGAAAGATGTGTTTATTACATCTCCAATGTTACTTCTAGTCTATGCCCTAAATATGATATCAGGAAAGAGATAATGGAATTAACAAGCTGTGGACTTGATCTCTTAAAGAGGTATGTCAAGTATGTCTAGGAGCCTATTTAATTCTTTATGTGTTTCGATATTGAATTGATCTTTAATAATCACGGGTTTGCATGATCAAGATACCTTCTAGTTTGATCATTTTACTATGTATAGAGTTTTGTGATTCATTGATCAATGTGATATAAGTTTGCAAGTGAAAAACGTTTATAGTTTATCCATGTATGAAATTAGCATGGCCTCATGTGTTAAATTTCTCATATCTAGGGTTATGATTTAACCTAGATTGTGCTAATGAATGTGTGATACTACATGAGGATGATATGATGATGATTCCAATGCACAATTTATAAGTGCATGTCCAATATGATGACTATATCAAGATGATCATTGTGACTTCTACATAAGGGAGAATATAAAGAGGGAGGAATTTCTATGCCAATTTGTTTTTATTCTTTGTATTGTCATGGCATGTCGCATATATGTGATTGATCTGATCTTGATGGCATATTGATAATATATGGATGGATGCTAATACTATGTCATTATATAAAATTGGTATTGGTTATTGTTGACTATCGAACTAACTTTAACTTGTAGGAAAAATCCAAAGGAGGAGGTTGATATGACTTGCTTTGATGACAAGTAATGAAGGATGGATATCTTGTTTATGCTTGGAAGGAGCTGAGTGATGATGTATAGAGGGATTAAGAGGATCCACAGAATGTAGGATCAATTATTCTAGATATTCATCCTCCTATGTGTCAGCATAGAGTCAACAAAAGAGAATCTTACAAACATTTGTTATTGATGGCTTGTTACTTACTAGATTGGAAGAAATGGTAAGTTCAAAGATCAAGAGAGAGCCAACTGTTCTCCTCAAATCCTAGCAGAATGGTATTACAAAGTAAATATGTGATCTCCCTTGAGAAAGTTATCCAGAGAGCTTCCCATTGATATAGAAGTGAGCTAAGTCTATGGGCATCCCTTTAAGATGAGCAAAGGGAGGATGACATGGATTATTTAGTTGATCTCTTTAAGAAGCCTATTGTGAGGCTTCAAGGTTTCTCTGGTTTGATATCTTAGATAAGCCATGTCATTGACTCATAATCCTCCACTTATGAGGAGGAATCCAAATAACAAGTTGGAAAGATGTTATGAACTCCAGTTAATAATGACATGTCGAAAGTGGTTCTCGGCTAACCTTAAATTTGGCATTAGAAATAGGTTGATAGCACAATTTCAAAATCCTACTAAGCTAAGACAAATAACAACATATATGAGGAATCCCATCTCCGAGGATCCATTGGGAGTGTATATCGCATGTCTTCGAACATGTTTTTGAACGCATGTGCCTAAGCAACGGGTATATGCTTGTCCTCAATTGAAGGTGGTGTGCCTGATTGGAAGTGCACAAGAGATAAGTGAGGTAATTTTTTTGAATGTTTTGAATTTTTGTTTTATGTTTCCATTTTTTAGTTATTTTTTATTTTACTATATATGAAAATATTTGTGTGGTTTTCTTAGGTTTTGGTTTGTCCATTATATCTCATATTTTGTGTGCTCTCTTAGACCATGGTTTAAGGATGAAATATAGGTTATCTATTATGCCCTAAAACTTATCATTGGGGTTTAAAGGAAATGTGTGAGGATCCAAATCATCACGCATGTACTTCATAAGAGATTGTTTCCTACAAGTGTGATTTGGTGGAAATGTCAAGGTTGATAAAACTAAGCATGATCCTTGGGGATCATTCCATAGGTAGGGGTTGAAATTGAAGGTATTGAGCCATACAATTTACCACTAATAATCACAGACAATGCATGTGATATTTAAACACCATGCAAACCTGGAAAAGCATATGTGGCCCCACTCCCACCCCACCTTATCCACCAACTATTTCCATGTTGTTCTTATCCATATGTTCTTATCCACCCAATTAAATTTCCGAACATCTTTGGAATATGAATATTAATGTGAACTCATTTTCTCTATAACCCACTCCATTGTCCTTGTGTCTTTATTATTAATATTAATAAAGAAAATCAAAACTTCGGAGCCCACATTGACAACCAATTCAATTATGATTCTAAGAGAAGAATCCTATAGACTAGGTATGTTTTGAAATAGGTTAAAGACAAACAAAAACATAAACATAATAATAATGTGCTTCTCTAAGTGTCAGAGAAATTGTGCTTACCCTTTCTTTTTCCTCAACCTCTGTTTCTTCCATTTCCTTTTCTCGTGCCTCTCCTTGAAATTCCCCCATTGTTCTTCTTGATAGAATAAATTGGTCCATCTACCATGGTTCCATCACCGCCATCATTTACTACTGCATTTGAAGGCCACTCTTGCTCAAGGTTACTACCTCGAGCGAATGGTACATGATTTACCCTATCATTGAGTCTTGCGCTTCTCCTGACACTTCTTGTAATAAAAGCGCCGATGGGAGTCCCAAGATCTCCACCGCCCTTTCGATGAGCACTGACTGTTTTGCAATTCACCGACGGATTTTTATCCTCATAATGTGGAGATGTTGGGGTTTCCTCTGTAGTCAAATAAGCTCCTACATCCCATGGCCTGAGCATTGCCATAGTGCACAACAAAGATATCCAATAAAATCTATCAAAGTCTGTCTCCTGGCTTCGCAGTAGGGATAATTTTTGGGGCGAATTTTAGCCGAGTGGGCTATTTTTCCATGTTTTTCTCCCAAAAAAGATTCACCCTTTTGCATTTTTTGAATCCCCGTTTTACCCAATTTTGATGGGGTAAATTGTTTTCACCCTAAAAATAGCCAAATTATTATATAAATGATATAAAATCCTTGGAAATAAAAATATTTTTTGAAAAATATCGCCAATCAATTTATAGTTGGCATTTTAAGAATTGGTAATATTCACCAACATTTATACACTTTTAAATAAGTATGGTTCCTTAAAATCATCCCTGCTTCGTAGTAGGTAAAATCCAAAATAATGCCATGATTTTAGGATCAATCAAACCTTGGGCTATGTGATATGGATTCTTAGCTTTAACAATTGAATGACCTTTTCCATGGAAATGTGCATTCACCGTCGTGAATTCAATGCATTAGCAGATAAAGGAAAGGAAAACTTGTAGTAGATAAAGGGAATGAAAACTTTACCACTACACGCAATGCTGAGACCACCTCATTGTCGGGTCCTGGGAAGGGAAAATCGAGGATGACGTCAGCTACTTTTGCCCAATCAGAAAATAAAATATTCAAATTTAAAAAATACGAATATTAACAACTATTGAAAAAATTCCAAATATTACAATGATACAGACATGATTAATAAACCTTCACATTTTATATATATCCCCTTGTCGAGGACATAAAAAACATAATTACTCTTAAAAATGACATGTCTTCAAAATTCCCTAGATTTGATTTTTATTATTTAGTTTGCAAAGTTTAAGGTTTATATGTAGCTTTGTTGTTATTTATTATCATGACTTGTGATGCCTAGATGGGTTGTTTACAAATTTTCCCTGGTGATCCCCTTCATAGTGATCTTATTGAGCCAAGGCTCCATTTTAATTGACACCTCCCTAAAATGGTGATGAATTGTAAACTCCTGCTAGTTTGTTTTTCATGTACTTTATAGAAAAGGTCATCAAACCTCAAATAGAGTATGGAGGTGGTTTGGATCCATAATATGGTCACATTGGTTATTTTCTCCCAATGTTATAAGTGACGTTTACAAATTGTTGATTGTTATTGTTTATCCATTCACAATTACACTTATACGAGTATCAATGACTTGAGACACTTACTTTCTCATTACCTTCTTAAATGGGGTGAATGATAAAAGCTTATTAGTTCATCTTTGAACATTGTAGACAAAACGTAGGCCCTAGGGGGTGAATGATAAAATATTATTAGTTCATCTTTGAATATTGTAGACAAAACATAGGCCTTACACATTAAAAATGGTAGACCTAAATAGAATATGGAGGTGACCCTAGGTTTGTAATATAGTTATACAAGTCATTGTGTCTTGGTGTTATAAGTTCAACTCATATCTCTAAATACCTTTGTGATTAACTTAAAGTGCCAAGTAAAAGTCACTCTTGAAGAGTACATACAGACAAGCTTAGATATGCAATATATGTGCATGTGATGTGTGTGTCCATGTGAATGCCCATCTTCTAGTATTATAAGTTGGGCATTTACCTAGATGTTTTCAATCACTCTTTTACCATGTAAAATAAATCCCATGGGAATCAAACATTGGTCAATAGTGTAGCGTAATGCTAGAATATTTGATAGGGCAATAAAACTTGAGAAACTAATTGCTTTTTTCCTTGAGAGATGTCCGCTTATAAGCACAAATATGTAAAAACATTTGGTCCACTTCTTCAAAGTAACACTATGAGCATTATTGAAATACTTGTTGCTTCATTCCATTTTAAACCAAGAGCAAAATATCCTTAAGAGTACAAAGAAAGTTAGCTTTTTTGTTAAGATTGATATCCACTTCTTGTGCCTTGGATGTTCTTGGAAAACATGAGGGTATGGATGGGGAGGTTTTCCAAAAAATCCTTGTAGGGTGAAATTATGGTAGCACCATGATAGGTTGTATTGTACTACCTTTCTGCAAGGGGCGTGTAGGCGGGTGGGGGGGGATGGGGGTGGGGAAGCTAATAAAACCAATGGCCATATCAGTTAATGTAAAATCCCAATGGGTAACAATATTTTTATGGTCAATGCCTCACAACCTCTATTACTTGTTATTAACTCCAATATCACAAGTCCTGTAGTATCCAGAAGTATTATGACATGCAGCATCATCGTGGACATTGACGTTGTCATCATCATCAGCAGCAGCAACAATGCCATATGGTACATCAACATCATCTTTATCATCATCATCGTTAGCATTAAGTACATCATCAACAAAATCATCGTCATCATTGTCATTATGGTCACTCATATTCTATTAGTATTCTTAATCACTCATCGACATTAGGATTAATGTCATGTAATTGCTAAGTTAATTTATATGTCATTACTGTCATTTAGATGATAATAGGATTGTTTAGATGTCGTTACAGACATTTAGGTTCCATTAGAATCAATTAGGACCCAAAAGTGATACCACATGCATAATCATCGTTGACATCCACATCGTCATCATCATCTTAAAATAAATCAACATCATTGTTGCTGTCATCGTCATCATCAATATAATTTCTATAATAATGAGGAAGGATCCCTACTACCTGACAAGAATGGATGATATGGTCTTGTACTTATAAGATCATATCCATACGATCCATCATAATTATCGTAATGCATCATCGTCATGTTGTTAGGGCCAATCATATGCCATTAGGGTCTATTAAATGTTGTTGGGGACACTTAAATGGCATTAGAGCGATCTAGGTGACATTAAGGTAATTTACCCCTCATTAAGATTAATCAAGATCTAAAAGTTCCATGATTATGATCGTTTAGGTGTCACTATGATAAATCAAGATCCAAAATTACTATCACATGAATCATGATCATTGACATTAACATTGACATTGATTTATCTGACGTTATATCGGATGTTTTTCAAACACAATTCCTAGCTCTAAACCTAGTGCAATTCCTAGCATGGTTCCTTTCAAAATTTCTGACATTATTCCAGGTACTATACCTGGATCCATACCTGGCACTATGTTGGATGTTTTCTAAGCGCAATTCTTGGCTCTATAATTGCCGCTATCTTGTATGTTTTTCTTGCCAGAATTCATGGCAAAATTCCTGTCGCTAACCTTGGATTAATGTATGGTGATATGTTATTTAGGATTTTTTTGGAGGCTATTCTTGGCGTTATATGGGATGTTTTTTGGACGCTAATTGGGATGTTAATTTGGATGCTAATTTGGATTCTAATTGGGACGTTAATTGGGATGCTAATTAGCGTCCAAAATAGCGTCAATTTTTAAAAAGGGATGCTAATTGGGATGCTAATTGGGATGCTAATTAGGATGCTATTTGGGACGTTAATTGGGATGCTAATTAGCATCCAAAATAGCACCAGCTTTTAAAAAGGGATGAAAATAATGCCATTAAACCCTAAAACAAATCCTGGAATTAGCGTCCCATTTAGCATCCATTTTTAGTGTAAATGTTTTTTACATTGAATGGTCAAACTAGATGCTAAATGGGATGCGTCATGGACAAAACTTAAAGAGTCTCAAAAAATGTCTTTTTTTTGCTTCCTAAATAGCATCCTTTATGATGTCCAAAATAGCATCTATTTTTGTGCTTCTAGAATAGCGTCCAACTTTGCTTCTTAAACAAGGTCGATGTTTGCTTCCTAAATAACACAATATGTTTCTTCCTAAAGAGTGTCTGCTTTTGCTTCTTAAATGACATTCGCATTAGCACCATATTTACATCCTTAATAGCACCATGTTAGCATCCAATATTGCATCCATTTTTTCTACCACTTTAGCATCCCATTTTGCACCATGTTTTACTTCCAAATATGTGTCAATTTTTTCTTCCAAATTTGCACCAAATTTTGCTTCCTTTCATTAAGTATTAATTATATCGGTGAGGTTAACATAACAATAACATTAATTTTACAATAAAATTTACATAAAATTGTTAATTTTAATATATAAATTTAATTCATTATCAAAATTCAATATATTCAGACAAGAAAAACCATAATTTTGTCTTAACTCATTTATAATTATTGATCACAAATAATTCTTAAAATTGTAGTTTACATATTTATTAGAGGAATTTATTTTTAATATTAATTACACATTATAATTATTTTAATACGCTAAAGATATGTAAAATGTTATAAATTAAAGTTAAGATTTTATCTATGACTGAAAATCAGAAATGTTGAAATAGTTTGCCTTATGAATTGATGGTGAAATCATTTCTATGATGCATTTCATTTGTTTATATTATTTTTTTTATATCAGGTTAACATAACAATAATATTAATTTTACAATATAAATTTACATAAAATTGTTAATTTTAAAATCTAATTTTAATTCATTATAAAAAATCAATAATTTAATATATTAAGACTAGAAACCATAATGTTGTCTTAACTCATTTACAATTATTTATAATTATTGATGACAAATAATTCTTAAAATTGTAGTTTACATATTTATTAGATTAATTTATTTATAATATTAATTAAACATTATAATTATTTTAATATGCTAAAGATATATAAAATTTTATAATTAAAGTTAAGATTTTCTTTATAACTGAAAAATTAGAGATGTAAAATGTTATAAATTAAAGTCAATATTTTTTTAAATGTTATAAATTAAAGTCAATATTTTTTTAATGACTGAAAATTAGAGATGTTGAAATAGTGTTGGGTGGAAAAAAAATAGTAATTTTATTTCAGATATGAACAAAATTACATTTGCATGTGTATAACATCTAGACAAATACCTCATATATTGTCAACAAAAAACAATTTAATGTTTAAACACAAAACGTTTTATAGTTTTTACATTGGGTAGAGTATTCACAAATTAATCTAAACAAGATTTAGCCAAAAAAAATAGATTACATATATCATATATCAACAAAGATATCCACAAAAAGTTTGTCCATTAATTCTGTTCAAAACAACAAGACTTGTTCCATATTGAACGGTCCATGATAGTAACTGTAACTACCAGCTAAATATTGTTCCAAAATCTTCCAAAGAGCCAAAAAGAAGCTAAGTGGATTCCTTGGAAAGCCTATCAGCCACCCCCATTCCATTCCCCTATTATATCGAAGCGCACTCGAACTGCTAGCAATTTGGGTTTCTCTTTAGTGTAGCCTCAATAGCTTCCTGTCTCACAACATCATTCTAAACATTATTACAACAATTGATGCAATTGCAACCATCACAATAAGTTCTATATGCAAAGCATTCACAATACAATTTTAGACACCGTGAGTTCTTGCAATTGCACTGTTTTGATTTTTTTGGAGTGCTTTCCTTCAAGTCAAATACTGCTCTTGGCCTTCGTGCCCTTGGATATCCTGGTTTTACAACAACCGTCATCGTCGGCATAGTTTGAAATGGGGGCTCTGGAGAAGTCGAAGACAAGGCCGAGGCGCCGGCACCTCCATAGAATGATGTAAAATCTAGATGCATGACAAGCTTTTTTTGTTGGAACATCCCCTTTGCTTCTGTTGTTGAAGGGAAGAATCCCCCAATTGCTGCAGAACCATCGTTCTTTCTGCAATATCTGTCCCCAAGCCTTTTATAAATCGCAGAGATCCGTCTTCATCCAAAGAATGAGCTCCTACAAGATGGGATACACGATTATAAGAAGTAATAATCAACACAATACCATTTCACGAAACTAACGAAAAATACAGCAATTGATTATACAAATAAACTTAAAACCTGCATTAGCGTAGGAGAAAATTGATCCAATAGTCATATTCTTATTCTTTGCACATATGTATTAAGGGAAAAGAGAAAATAAAATAGAGGGAAAACGAGTTTTTTTGGGATGTTTCTAATTATAAAAAATTTAGTAACTAAGGTAATTTTCCTTTATTATATTGATGTTTCTAAAACATTTATAAATCACTTTAAAAAGTTATATAATATTTCTAATATTGATAAAACAAAAATCTCATGTTATAACTGAAATAGATAATTACAATTTAAGAAATAAAAAAACATTAATAATTAAATACTAAAAAATTAACATTTTAATAATAAAAATGATAACCAATATATCTTATATAATTTAAAGTAACCATTTACAAATAAACAATTTGTTCAATGTAGAGATAACAAGTTCAATAATACCATTACACAATATCATGGAATATTTTAGCTTTGAATATATCTAAACATTTTCATTATAAATTAATTTAAATATGATTCATAACATAATAATATGATATAATTTATTTTTAGATATCACATTGCATAAAAGCTTAATGAACTATTGTTAATAGTTGAATATATTTATTTTTATATTAACATTTAAAAAATGTAGAATTGAAGATATGTTTTAGTTTGATATATTTATTTTGTATATTAACAGTTTTTAAAAATGTATAGTTGAAGATATGTTTTACTTGAATATATTTATTTTTTATATTAACATTTTAAAAAATGTATAGTTGAAAATATGTTTTAGATAATGATTAAAATAATGAGCAATCAAATAGACCTATTCTTTTAAAGGTTTGTTTTGTGGTATAATTAGAAGTATTTTTGTGAGAATGGAAATAAAATATATCCAAGATACTTTTATCCCAAAGAAAAGATAAGATAGGATCTAAAAGATTGATCATTTTTTTAAATTTTTTACAAATTAATTAAGTTATTCTAATTATAACAACTTAATGGTGGATCTATGATATTTAGTGAGAGATCAAATCTCTTAGGTACAATTGTGTCTTCAAGTTTTTGCAATGTAAAAAATGGTTGCACCTTAGGTGATTCTATTCTTCTTGAGATGTGATAGATCTAGAGTTAACATGGAACTAAGTAGTTTTTTTTAAATCCATCTATATTAAGGACATAGAGGAATAAAAACAAAACTAAAATACAAATCTAATAATGTTTAAAATATAAAGATTAAGAGGGATCTATGCTAGGTTATTTTATTACTATAGAGTATTATTATTACACTTGATAAACCTAGATACATACTCATTACTCAATGCAAGGAGAATAACGAGAAATGAGGGAAGTGGAACTTGAAACAAAATATATGTGTGCATACATGATGCATATGTGGTAGTTATGTGATAGTCACACTATCCTATAATAAAAATATTAGATGTTATAGATTTTATGTGCAACCATTCACGGGCTCAAGTTCCACCAAACTATATTGTAGAGAAGGAAAAAGAGTTCACATATGAGTGTCTATGTAAATAGGGATTCTACGCAAAAATGGTGGTTGATTACTCTTATAATAGACTTGTACCACCATGTAAATGGAACTAATATCATTACTCATATGAAATTGATACCCTCAAGGGGCCATGTGTGGTTGGTGGATACAATCTTCTTAGGATTAGATGGCTAGAAGATTATTTTTGGGACAAAAGCTCAAGTTTCTTCCTATGACAATGTCTAAGGCCCCAAGGTCCCAAGACATGGACACATAATGCCATGAGTATCTCTATGAGGTTATGCATGGTTCTTAGAGAAATTTTCCATGGCTATGGATGCGTTAATGATTTGTTTAGGGCCAAATTAATTGTATTATTCCCTAGAACATCATTTCGAGGCAATGAGACATGTAGATACTACTAAAAAGGACATGAAGAAATTGGTATCTGAATCATAGGAAAATTATACCCTCAGGAGGCCATGTGTTGTTGCTTAAGTATATTGTTTCATCTCTATATGAATAAATTGTTCCTTTCGGGCTTGGTTCAAGTATCCTCCCTTGATAATGTCCATGGCCCCAAATTCCCAAGACTTGGATACATAGAACCATGGATATTCCTGTGAGTCATATGTGGTGCTTAAGGAATTTATCATGGTTGTAGATGCTTCAATGGTTTCTTTAATTCCAAAGGCATCGTCTTCTTCCATATAACAACATCCTCAATAACTGAGACATGTGTGTACTACTCAAAACCACCTAATGGTAATTGCATCATCAATCGTAGGCCACTTATACCCTTAAAAGGTTATTTGTGGTTGGTAGAAGGAAAATTATTAGTCATTAATGACTACAAGGTTCCTTTAGGGCCCAAGGTTCATATGTCCTCCATTAACCATGTTGAAGGACCCAAGACGTAGATACATAGTACCATGAATCCCCTTATGAAGTCATGTGTGATGCTTCGATACATTGTTCATGGATTTTGATGCATCAATGATTTTCTTATGTTCAAAGGCATGGTATTATTCCTTACAACATAATTCCCAAGGCCATGACATGTGCACATACTACTCAAAACTATCTAATAGCACCAACATCCTCAATCATAGGCTAATATTACTCTTAGGAAGCCATGTGTGTTTGGTGGAGGAAACCTTCGTAGCTTTGGATTCCTAGAAGATTCCTTTAGGTCCCAAGATTTATGTCTCCTACATTGATCGTGTCAAAGGAACTAAAGACACAAGACTTGCATACATAGCACCATGGACACCCTTGTGAAGTCATTCATGGTTCTTTGAGGCATTGTTCATGGATATGTTTGCCTCAATGTATTCTTTAGGGCATAATACATTGTCTTCTTCCATAGAATTACATTCCTAATGCCCTAGGGAACCTACATAAGGATGCTTATTTCTTCCTATGACTCCAATTGAGGACTTGGGATCCATCCCACTATGCAAAAACGCTCAATTGTGCATATATCCAACTTTTATCACATATATCCACTTTAAAGGGTGTATTTTATGTTTCATGGTTTTGATCATTTCCCATTACGTTAATGATCTTATCTTAGTGTATAATCTTATCTTATTGAGATGCATACGCCATCAATCCTAATCTGTCATCGGGCTATGTCCTTCCTAGAATCTTTTTGTATGTGAATATTGGTTCATCAATTTCTGAATGAGATCTTGACACCATCCATTTCAACCATTAAACCTTAGTTCGTAAACATCATCTGCATCAATTATGAATCAAGTCATGAGTTTGAATACATCATATTTGAAACCATGAGGGTTCTATTCTTTTCTTCATGTCAAGCTTCCAAGGATGATATAAACCCTCAACACCACATTCCCCTCCCCTTCACTATGTGCTACCCTGCTAAAGTCCACGATGACATCATTGAAGACCACAATGCCAATAGTAGGAAACCATGAGGCTCTGTTCTTTTATCCATGTGAATCTTCCAAGGATGATATAAACCATCAACACCACATTCCCATTGCATTCACTATGTGCTACCCTGCTAAATTTGGCGGCGATAAGATTGAAGACCACGATGTCAATCACATGTAGTTTGACATGTTTTGGCGCCCACAAATGGATTTTTTAGTTTTTTTTTTAAATTGATGTAAAATGATTTTTTTCAAATTTTAATCTAAGGTGAAGAGATGGCTAAAAAAATGAGTACTAAATGACACATGGATGGAATGCACACATTTTAGTTTTTAGTTTTTCAAATTTAATGTAAAATGATTTTTTTCAAATTTTAATCTCCGGTGAAGAAATGGATAAAAGGAATGAGTACTAAACGACACATGGATGGAATGCATGAAATCTGAATTAAAATATTATCCAAGTATTTTAAACGACACATGGATGGAATGCATGAAATATGAATTAAAATATTATCATAAGTATTTTTCTAAGGAGATGAATCAAATAGATTATTTGGCTTAGCTTAGACACTAAATGTTTAAAAAAAATCACTTGTTGTAGCTTGTTTGCATTAGACTTTAAGGAAAATTGTTTCTATAACTTTCCATATCCTAGTATGGTACACCATAATATGGATTTGTAAGATTAATCATTTGTGTAGAACAATGATGAATATATTTCTAACCATCAAGGGAAATGATAACTTTTTCTTAAAGCTCATCAATTGCCATAAATAAAGATTTAAGGGGGCAACGAATGCTATTGAAAGTAATCTTACAGTAATGTTAACATAGACAATGAACTACAACCAATTGTACTATTTTCCTAGGCATCATAATGGTGGCCCGTCAATGAATAACCAATAATAATGGAATTTCATGACATGAACATCTTATTTAGGAAACTCATATGGCCTTAGACCATATGCGGCCTTAAAGTGCATGGTCAAAAGTCACCACACATACTTATAAAGATAATTTTTGGCTTACATGTGTTGCATGGTCACCATTACAAGTTTTCATGGACAGATGATGGTTCTTGATGGCTCAAACATGGTCAAAGGAGACACAACGATTTCTTATGGTTTAAAAAAGGATTTTAGTTCTCATGGACCATGCACTTTGTATGAAACCACCATGGAATCCTTTTAAAGAGAATTTTTGTCTTGCATGTATTGGATGTGCGTCATTGTAATGAAGATGATTATTGAGGCCCTAGATGTCGTATGAGGAATATCAATGTCTTAGGTTTTTTGGAGGCTATTCTTGGCGTTATATGGGATGTTTTTTTGGACATTAATTGGGATGGTAATTTGGATGCTAATTGGGATGAAAATTTTGATTCTAATTGGGATGCTAATTGAGATGTTTATTGGGATGCTAATTAGCATCAAATTTTAAAATGGGACGCTAATTGGGATGCTAATTGGGACACTAATTGGGACATTAATTGGGATGCTAATTGGGACGCTAATTGGGATGATAATTATAATCCAAAATAGTGCCAAATTTTAAAAATGGACGCAAATAACACCATTAAAAGTGCCATCCCATGGAAAACCGTCCACTTTGTCTAGAAAATGATGAAAAATACACTAAAAGTGATAGTGGATGCTAAAAAGGAAGCTAAAAAAGACGCTAATCATAGGGTTTTCTTGTAGTGTATATATAGATTGAGCATTTTGAATAGTAGATTCTATATACAATTTCAATTCCTCTCTTCCTAGGGATGTTTTGACCAGTTTTGACACATGCTACGGCTCCATCAAGCTCTCCTTTACCATGCCCAGTATCAAAATAGTTCCACATATGTGGCACTTTGTAGTTTTTATGCAATGAACACAACCATTGAAATATGCATGCATTTTTTAACTGGCCAACACATCCATCAGACCAAATCCAATGTCGATCCATCTATATGTTACTGCCATTCAAGTGATCATAGAACATGATGAAGCAATGACGTATATAGTGGAAATCATGGCACCTATCATCACTTATGTAGAAGCGATATTCCTTCAAAATTTCTCTTTGCTATTCACTGCTATTTGCGCCATGCCTATATGTGATATGGACCATCAAGGAAACTTGCTCAGAGTGATAATACTAACTTTGGATCTCATTTTGAGGTTGCAGAGTGTAGTTCTTAGCAAAATCAACAACTACAAGTATAGTACCATAGGGAAATGTATCTCTGCATATTCTAAACTTCTCATCCTGTCATCGTGCCAAGCGGACATGCTGAACATATTGATGTGTCTTTTCAATAAATTCCTTGAGGAACTCACTAACTTGTACCTGGTGACACAAAATGATCTAAATATCAATTTTTTTTGTAAGGATTGAAATATAACTGTTCAAATATAAATTTATAGATAAATGCATACCTGAGATGTCACCAATTGTATTTTTTTATTTCTTTCCCTGGGACTATTTCATAGCTGATATATTTGAAAGTTTTCATGTCTATAACCATATTACCAAATTCACTATCTCCACTCTCGTGCATACATTGGCTCAATAATGCCATTCTAGCACAGTTGGAGCATGTTCCATCCAAATAATATTTTGAATAGTATGTTTGCCCCTCAGGCCTATTGCACATGATGCTATGAATGAATTCTCTTGATGAAGTTGATGGTATTGTCAGGGAGAAATCCTACACATGGTTAGTATGCAACAAACAAAAAAAGTACAAAAAATTTTCATAGTAATATTAATATTCTACATGGTATCTACAACAATAAGTGTTACGAAGAGTATTTATTCTAACATATTATGGCTTACATTTCTCAAAAGATATTTTCCCTAGGTTCAATTGTCTATGTTCATTCCTAAATTTCTTGTATAGTTATGTCTGTGTTATATCAAGAAGATGCTTAGTATGTGGTCATTATCCTTTGAACCCCTTCTCAGTTTTAGTGCATCCTTTTGGTTTGAAGAAGGCCTTATGTGATCATGCCAAAGACTATGCACTAGTCCCTTTACTGCATCAACTAGCTTCATGTCATGACGTGGAAACCGACCAATAAACACCCAAAAATATGTCTAATCGGTTGTGTCAAAATGCTCTCTTCTAATAGAATACCTAAGAAGGGTTTTTACATTCAAATTAACTAGTTTGGATGTAAGCTTGAGAAAATGAAGGACCCTGGTGTTCTTATTTACAATTGTTGTGACAACACACGACAAGTCGCATTGTAGTCCTTTGAACATGTGTTCTTACCAATTTTACGAAAGGAATATACTAAGATTTTAACTATATGAGAACTTGGTCCATAATTCTTTATCATATTTATCCCTAACTTTTTCCTAGCAATATTTATGCCCCTAGATTTTAAGAATGATAAAAATAATCTACATTTATCTCCATCATATTTAGAAAAAAATATTTATTTAGTATCTGTTGAGTTTGATAAGCTATACTACATTTAGATAGCACACCTTCAATGGAATTGAGGAGACTTTCATCAAATTTTATATGATTCGGAGTTCTTCGATGTGTGCTTTCTAATGGAGGTAAGGGGGTTGGAATTCTACCATGTAGCGCATCACCGAGACGCTCTGGCATTTCAGTAGTAGCTTGTTGTCTTTCATTCTCTTCCTGGTAGTTGGATGGTGGAAGTCCAACATCCTCATCGATGGTCCAAATAACATTTTCTTCTTCAACAGTAGGCTCCATGTCCAACGCCTCTCTTACTTTATCACTTGTATTAAAAAAAAAGGTGAACAAATTTTTTGTTTCTTCATGAGCTTTGTCTTGAGATGGTAACTTATAACTTTGAATTGAAGTGGGAATTGAAAGATCCTCTAATGAGCACCTACGTTTTGCTTCTTGACTACTTCCATTGGGTTCTTGTTCAAAAACTATTGTGGAAATTGAAGGTCCCTCTATTGAATGCTTCCTTTTTTCTTGTGGTGGATTAATAGGGTGAACTATGGTATCCTGATCTATAATTGGATTTAGATTAGTTTCCAAATAAATCCTTTGATTCATCATGTCTCTTAGTTTCCAATGAAACAATGGAAGGATCTATTGAGGTTGTTCAACACATAATGCTTGGCTCTAGATGGATAGAAGAACATTCTAGGGGCTAAGGCCTAGGTTTCCTCCCATATTATGTATAAGGCCCCAAGACATATACATATTACTTAGAAACCCCTGATGGTTCCCATATCCCCATTCAAAACAAAACTATCAACATGAGAGGTCATCTATGGTGATTCAAGGTGTCATTCATGGACCTTGAGCCCTCAAAGCTGGTTGACAACCTAAAATTAAAGCTTTATGTACAAACCATGGTTAACACCTTATCCTCCATATCAAATGATAAAAATATCCTAATCATGGTCATATCCCAACTTAAAGGTTGAGGATACTCTTAAGAGATCATGTGTGTGGGTACTATTGAACCAACTTACAATGGAGGTTATACCTCATGAGTCAATGATGACCAAATACAATAGTAACATCCCTATAGAGGAATAATACATCTCCCTTAGGGTATATCAGTAAAATATATTTAGAATATTCTTTCAAGTTACAATATTTCAACACTCCCCCTTAACGAGAAGGGTATTCTACTGACAATGACATCACCAACTATAGGAGTAACGAGAGAGAGATAGAAGGAGAGAAGGAGAGAGATGGTGAGATAGGGAGGGATGGAGGGATACAGGGTAATAGAGAGAGGGAAGGGGGGAGGGATTAAGGGAGAATAAGGGAGATATTTCTATAGGGAGGGATAATGGAAAAGATAAAGAGAAGCTTGAGATTGGGGTAGTAGGGACATGGATGGAGTAAGGGAGAGAAATAAACATATAGGGAGGGATGTAGAGAGAATGAGGGATAGATATTTAGAAAGAGATAGGGGGTATCTAGAGATTTATGGGAGAGATTTTGGGGGTATAGAGAGAAACATTTATATGCATGAAAAGAAGGGAACACTAAAAACATTTCTTTTGTATGTAACCATACAAAAAAATTGTTTTCTTTTGATTTTATGTACTTCCTTAGACGTGAACCTAACCTATTTATTGTGCTTAAACATATTGAGTGCATGGTTTTATTCTCCATATCACGTGCGCGTTTTTCCTTTATATAATGCATGCGCATTTTGTGAGTGTATAAATAGTGGATTGTCCCTATCTGACAACAAATTTACTCTGTGAATCATTTGAATCTTAATTGGGATATGCATGCCATCATAATTTTTTGAACACTAGGTATGCATCTCAAGGCCATGGACATGGTCAGGGGATGAAACTATGGCCTTAGGCCCTAACTAAAGCTTCTAGGAATCTAGGGATAGGAAGGATTCCTTAAAAAATCACATATGGAATCTCATAGATATATTTGGACAATGAATATGGATGTTAGTAGAATTAGGTGGTTTTGAGTACTAGGTATGGGACCTATGAGACATGATTGAAGGAATATGCTCGTTCCTTAGACCATAATGGAATATTTGAGGCACCCATGTTAATAAACGATTCCTTGAAGCACCACAGATGGCTTGCTCAAGAATTTGCTTGGTATCCAAGAAAATATGCACATGCTTTTAAGAGATTTTGAGCATTAGATATGGGTATTAAAGCCTCAACATGGTCAAGGGAAGAAATCCAAGACTCGATCCCTAAATAATATTTTTGGAATCTATGGATACACATGTTCCTTACTCACTATCCCTCCATGTCTTACTCACTCTCGCTCCCAATTTTGTAATTCGATCTCTCACTATCTCTATGTGTATGTGTGTGTGTGTCTTTCCCCCTTCTCTCTCTCTCTCTCTCTCTCTCTCTCTCTCTCTCTCTATGTGTATGTGTGTGTGTGTGTGTGTGTGTGTGTACGCCCCTCCCTCACTCCCGATATCTCAAAAACTCTCTCCACCTTATTTATATCTCCCTCACTGTCCCTCCCTACATCATTCTCTCTCTATTTCTCCTCCCTCTCCCCTCTCTCATTGTTTCTCACACCTCCCCCCTCTCTCTCTATATATACATATGTGTGTGTGTGTATGTGTCCCTCCCTCATTCCACCTCTCTCATAACCTTTCTCCACCTTCAATATACCTCCCTCTGCCACTCTCTCTCTCTATCGCTCACCTCCCCCCCCCCCCCCCCC
>LPNX010475958.1:480376-620371 GCA_001517045.1 Pseudotsuga menziesii
TCTGTCACTCACCCATCCCCCTCTCTCCAACATAATATTTGTGTGTGTTTGTACCCCTTTCTCTCACAAAATACCTCTTTCTCTCCCTCTCTCTCCCTCTCTCTTCAGCTTCTATTTACCTCCCTCTATCAATATCTCCCTCCCTTCTCCCTTAATTACCAACCCTCTGTTCCATTATCCCTCTCTCCAACCCTCTATTCCATTATCCCTCTCTCTCTCTATCTCTCTCTGTCTCAAGTTGTATCCCTACCTCCCTATCTCTTTTCACCCTCCCTCTCCATGTTTCTCTCTTTCAACACCTCCCTCTCTCTCCATCTATCAACCCTCCACCCTCTTTCTTTGACACCATCCATCTCTCTCTCTCTCTACATGTGTGAACCTGCCCCTTTCTCTCCTTGTGTCTATCCCACCATCACTTGTCACACACACGCACCTTCTATCACTCCCTCAATATCTCTTCCCTTCACTCTATCTTCATCCTTCCCTCTCTATCGTATTCTCTCACACTCTCTCCACATCATTCTCTCTCTCTCTCTCTCTCTCTCTCTCTCTCTCTCTCTCTCTTCTTCTATGTTTTCAGCTTATCCTTTCTCCTCAACCCCCTACATCATTATGACCCCTATTCTCTATTTTATTGCATCTCATTCCCATCTCTTCAATCTCCCCCTCCTTAACCTCTCTTCTCCAACACATCCTTTTCCTCCTCTAATACTCCATATCCACATTTCCATTCACCAATCCTCTCTCTCATCAAACCATCACCCACTTCCTCCCCTCCACCTTATCTCCCTTCGTCACTCAAGTCTCATGTACTCCTTCTAACCATATACCTCTTCAACACCTCTTCTCCTCCTAATATTTCTTTCAATCCCCACTCCCCTTCACCCTTGTAACCCATAATGTTCTTGAAACATGTGATGAGTAGCTTTGTCCACTTACCATTCCCTGCTTGATGCACTGGAATGCAAATGCAAGTATTCTTTCTTTGGACGTAATCCACAGGTATTTTAAACACTACGTCAGAGTCTGTTTCCATAGGCATTAACCCATGGCAACCATTTCTTAGGTAGTCCTGATCATACGGCAGCATGCACTTGCTGGAATCATGCAGTCGCTTCAGTGCTCCAGTCATCCAACGGTCAAGCAGTCCTGCAACCTCTGCCACATTTTCGAATTCAATACATTTACATTTGGTTTTGCACTTACAATTACGCACTTCTCTATATTTGATGAAGATGGAGTGCACATCTTGGCCGACATTGTAGATGTACCTCATGAACTGCCTCATGGATGAATTGGGCTTGCTGGATGACAACATTATTACAGAAGCATTTTCATAATCCTTAGATTCCTTACAAGTAGTCCACCTAAACCCTTTATTTATCTTGTGCAGTTTGGGACCTCTGATGGATGCCAGAACATCCCTGACACCCATTTCGAGATCTAGCCTTCCTTTGGAAATACTTGTAATCAAAACCGCTAAATTGCCGATGCAAGATATTCCCACCTCCAGAAAATTAACCAAACCAGCGACAGCTTCACTTAACTCAAGCTGTCCTACAACAACAGAGGAAAGCCATCCCAACCAGACAACCAGCTTTATAAGCAACTCATTCATCGTGCATAATAGGGTTCCCTTGGAATTCTAGAATAGGCCCATTTCCAAATACAGCGGAATGACACGTTTGTCAAACAAGTTATTCAACCCAGAACAAACTTCTTCGTCTGCCCCATCCTTCTAGTCCTTGTACTATTTTAATATCCGAAATCAGCATAGAGCATATTTTTTGGCACCACACAGGACCCGCATAAAAGGTTTATGTGAGAATAAAAGCGCTATTATTCTTGTTCTTTAATGTTCTTTATTTATTTTTCCAAATTTTAAAGACGGTTCGCATTTCTTCCAAAGAAATGTCGCGAAAAATAATTTTTGTTTTTTCAAAGTGTAATGATGCACAACTGTGCTACTGTTTTTGAACAGTCACACATGAAAATGAGGCCCGAGAGGAATATTTTTTTTATGAGAACATTTCTTTAATATATTCTTATAAAGTACCTATCATCTATCTATATAAAGTTCAACGAATGCATCTAACTCCATTGTTGGATAAAGCAATTAATTGTGCCATGTTCTATTTTTTTCGAAAGTTGAGAGACTTAATAATTTAATTGTCGTTCATTTAGAAATAAATGTTGTATGAGAAGATTTATTGATATCATATTTGAGATGTACAAGAAGAAAGGAGAGAATTTCGAGTATGTATCTTTATCATATTTGAAATGCAGTATAAGAAGAAAGTATGTATCTTATATATATATTAAATTCTAAATATAATTTTTATTTATATCATGATAATTTTTTAATATTATATGAAGGAATAAAATGACTTTTGCACTTTTTTTGATATCATTTTATTTTAGGTTGATGAAGTGTAAAAGTTAAAATTTTGTTTTAAGAACTATTTTTTATATTAATAATAATAATGATTATGAGAATATTTATTGAAGTAAAGTTTGGTCTTTCACATTTTAAGAAGGGTAATAAGTTATTTGGTTTATTTTAGAATTTTAATTTTGTTCTCCACTTAAACTCTTATATTTTTGATAAGTTAAAGGTTACTAATAAAATATAATGTGGGTGTACTCAAGGCATTATGAGAGAATGTTTTTCCTCATCGGCGCTCTTAGTGTCATAAACTTTGTGATTTTAGGGATATTTGACACCCTATTTCACTATGAATCTCACAAGAGTTTGTTGTTATTTTAACAATGTTCGGTTTCTTCTTTACACTAGTTAAAACAAAGAGATGCTTTTGATCTTCTAAATTATAGCATTGTTACACGAGGACACATTCTTAAGAGTCGAGGGCGCACCGCCCTCGCACTCGACGCCTTGGGTACTTCAGGGCTCATGGAGAAACATTTATCCTCGTCCCCAATTTGGTGAAACTTGATGAAATGCGAGGGGAGCTTGTCCCCTTTTTTGAAGCATGCATTGATGAAGTGGGGGGCACCTGGGCACTCCTTCACAAAAATGGGGGGTGCCAAGAGACCAGATAGATCTAAAAAGAGGAATCATCAGGGAATACGTGGTGTGTTTACCTGCTAGAGGTGTTCACTAGTAATGGTAATAATAAATTCTTAAAGTAAAAGTAGTATTTTCTTTATTTTTAATTTTACTTAAGTTTTTAACATTACCATTAACTATTTCAGGATGTTTGAGATTGGTTCCAACCTCATCGAAATTCATGTGTAATGAGTAGATTTTTAGATCCCATTAAGAATTCAACAAAATTTATAGTTTTCAAGATTGCAACGTTTCCACTAGATTCTATCATGTACGAGTTTAAGGGATTGTCGTTTAATCAAGCACATCAATATTTCTCATGTACCTTGACGTTGGAGGTGCTGGTTGTTGAACTCATTTAAGCCAACCTTTATCAAAATGTACCCTTTATTCAAGCAAAATCACTTATTAAGGATAGGAATTATTTTCTTATTATTCCTTATTTTAACGCTTAGTTTAGGAAGTTTCATCAAAATTGTAGGGTGTTTAGTAATTTCCTTAGAGGATAACCTTTGATATTCAAGGTAGAGGCAAGGGATAAGAGCCTAGAAGAGAGGCATACGGGGTGTTATTGATGAATATAATTCCAATATAGGATTAATAGTTCACTCTTGCATAACTGTATGTTGGACTTGAAAGCCTCAAAGAATGTTTTTTCCTCTAGAATCATAAAGAAATAGGGTCATCAAGTCGCATTTCCCCATTACAACATCTATGCCATGGATTCACACAATGTTGAAGTGTGTTGAATCATTAAAGAATTAGACTATATTTACATGGAGCAACTTAAATTGTATTTACATGGGATGAATTTCTATTGTTGGGATTAATATTTTTTATATTTCTTATAATTTTTATGACCTCAACATCCCCCTATCCCCCCCCAACCCGAATTTTGCTAAAATTTGGTGGGTGGTCTCCACATGTCCCCAATTTGCATTTTGTTTCTCCCACGCCCTAGAAATTTGGGGGAACACTGAATTATAGTTCATCACCTCCTTCTAATATCATATTTTTCTCTTATACTAATTATTTAAATCACAACAATTTTACATCAAATTTATATGTAATCATGTTTTTAATATTAGCGTTATTGTGTAGAGTGACCTCTTCCCCTACTTCTCATTTGAGTCACAAGTGGTCTTGTTTTGAATTTGTATGTATTAAGAAGCGACATGGCTTCCATGTTGTTTGTTTTTTTCTTATACATTAGTTTCCTAGTCATAGTCATGCTCTCAAGGGAGGAAATAATCTATTTTATAAGCACTTTATAAGAAGGATGGGATAGGGTGTATTGCCTTTAACTTTTATATTATAATTTATAAAAGCATTTTGGAATTTTCTCTATCTTTTAGAACACGATTCTCTAGATATGTTGACTCCCAAAAGTTTGCAACAATATAAGATACCATGAGTAATGAGAGTCTCAGAAGAGTTTCTTCTTATCCGAAAGAAAAAATCCCATAAATTTATAACTATTTTCAAGTCTATAATAAGTGTTATAACCTCCATTTCTTATTTTCTCAATGCTATAGTTCAAGTCAATATTTTGATGAACATATGATGAATATCAATTCCAAGATATTTGATGATGTTATTTCCTCCAAGATGTTGTTTTTGCATACAAGATTAGTATAAATGAAAATTTTGGAGTTAATTATCATAACCTTTGTTTTTCAATGTTAACAGGACCATACTTATACTAGAAAAAAAATCATTGAGAATGTTTAGTTAGTTCTTGAGATTTTAGGTACTACCCACCATAAGAACAATAACATCAACATAAAGAAGAAGGACGATGACTATTCTAGCTAGATTTTTGTTGGCACAACATTCTTTGTCCTCTTAACCCTGTAACTGATCAATGCATATGCCAAGAATGGTAGGGGACAAGGGGAAAAATTTCTTAACTCCTATATTACAATTAATTTCTTCAAACCAACCCTTAGAGTTCCTAAACATGGAAATAACATCATCATACATCCTATCGTAGCAACTCTCAACTTGAAAGGAATTTCTAGCTCTTCTAGTCTACTCCAAATGTAAGTTATTGGTATTACACCAAATGCTTTTGTAATGTCAACAAAGAAAAGAAATCTATTGTTTTATTGTTGTGACACTCATTTGAAATGATCATGAGCATAGAAAGGTAGTGTATAGTTTCTTGATAGCACCTAAATCTAGCCTAGCTTTCAGTGCTTTTCCTATGCATTTCTATGGCTTTCTAGCCATGTATTAATCATATTTTAAATGATAATTATATTCATTTTTTTTAAATATTGCTAGTAATAATGGCACTATAATTAGAGACTTGATTGTTTTGATCCTTGTTTTTTAAATAAGAACAATGAGACTTTGAATCCAGGGTTTAGGGAAACCTGATTAACTACTAAACTCATGACTTTATTAATGTGATGGATGAATATAGGTCCAACGATTTCTATCATTGCTACTTGGTACATTCTTTGGTGTCCTTATCTTTCCTTTTCATGAGCCACTTAACTCCAAACTTTATGTTTTCTAAAGAAAAAAAACATCTTCCTCTACCTAAAAATCGTGAATTTTATTCACAATATCAAGGAATTCGTAAATCTTTCACACACACACACACACACAAAATAGTAAACATATAATGTGACAAGGGGAAACTATTTTTTTCAATGTTTTAACTTTTTCTGAATATGCACTTTGATTAGTAATCCAAAATCATTCTCTTTGGAATTTTTTTTTCCTATAGATCTATTTTTTTTACGATTGAACTATAAAAATTTTAAAATATGTCAAACAATTAAAATAATTATTGAAAATATATGAGAATATTATTTTTGAAGTTTTTCAATATTTAGTAAATAATTTGGCTTATCTAAATTAAAAAATAAAATATCAACAACACAGTATTGATTTCCACATAGGACCATGTTAATCCTTCAACACCACCCCCACCCATCCACCTTGTTTTTCCAAAAACATGGGAACTTCGCTTCTTCTCATGAGTAGAATGAAGTTTCCATATCATGCTTTTTTCATTTTCTTTGCACTTCCTAGTTCTCTTTACCAGTCTAGTTTACGGTGTGAATAATTTACTTCCATTGTTCTTCATTTATGACTTGCTTCAAATTTCTTTTGAAAATGAGACTATGTTTTACGTCCTCCTTAATTTCTAAACTGAGTGTATTTGTTGATTTTTATTTCAATTTATGTATTTATTTAGAAACTATGGTTGATTCACCAATTAAGCCCTCTTATAACATTTTCAATTTTATATATTCATGATACCTAAATCATTCCTAATCAATCAATCATGCCTCTTATATGGAATATTTTTTTAATGTCTTCGTAATATTGAATTCGATCCATATTTTAGAATGAAGGCCTTATTTCCCCTTATTGACTTCTTGCTTTTGAACCCTTATTCCCAACTTTAGCGTCCAGTTTTATCTCTTAACAAGGGGAGCTGCTAAAGGCAGCAAGTCCCTGCTTTAAGGCAGTTGACTATCTATTGATAGCTGGTGTCGAACGGAAGAAACATATTGTCTTCAAGCAGTAGTCACAGTGTCGAATGGTAACAGTAGGAAGTTTGTACTTCTTTTAACATGGATTACTGGAATGTTGGATTTAAACATAAATAAACACATTTTTTAAACACAAATAATTAAGTACACTCTCTACTACTGCAACTTAGTTACCTATACAATGTCAGCATAGATAACTTGACCCTTTTATATTGCCAGTGGTTCATTGATTGACACATAAAACTATGCTACTATAAGGTGCATGCCTACCTTTCTGCTAGATCCGTAGAGTAAAGGATCAGCCTTGGTTGGCTAAAGAACCTAGTTCTAAAATCTATTCACGCAATCACCTTAAATTGCACAACGATTTATTTGGCATGTTTGAAGGTAAGATGCAAATAAAATTGAAATCTTATATGCTCATCCAAACTGGTAGGACATGTGCATATCAAATTTGAAATTATATTAGTACATTAGTTATTTTATGTCAAAATATGTGCTACCTTGAATCCAAATCTCCTATGCATTAAAATGCGAGTAAAGAGCCATAAACTAAATACAAATGAAACAAAAATATTGCACTCTTCTATTTATTTGCATGAAGAATGAAGGAGGAAAATATTGAGTACGGTCTCCACCTTTTTTCGATCACAGATTTGTTGTATGTGCATAAAACTCAAAGGATAAGAGAACGATCCCAACTTCCTCACATTTTGGTTTTCATATGGGCCTGAGATTTGATGGGTTCAACATGGTGTAAAGTAGCATATATTAAAATGGTCACCTTGGGTAGAGATTTCTTATATAAAAATTAACACTATTTGTTAGAGTGAATAATTTAACAAATAAGATTTTTTTTTTTAAATGTCATGATAAATAAAGACTATAAATTTAAAAAATCAAGTCTACGTCTGCATGCAATAATTGGGTTATATGGAACTAGATCTTTAATTGTAATATATGTTGATGGCGGTCCAAGATCAACGAAGAGTAAACTTTATAATCAACAGAATAACAGGTAGGCATCAATGTAAGCAACGTAAGTTACTGGATGAAGGTGGTAGTTTTCCATCTTTGGCTTTGCTACTGATACTTGGTCTTCATTAATTTGGTGTTTCTTTATGTAATTGATTTAAATTTGGAACAAGAGTAATTTCCCTTCTAAATTTTCCAGGTGGAAATATTTATTAAATTCTGCATACTTCTTCAATGATGTAAGGACCTAGGAATAGATTTTCAAATTGCCATGCTTAGCAGGGAGGTTCAATGTACTAGATCACCATGATACATTAATATTGTCAGGAAACCATTATCAAACTGAGTAAATAATTCAAAAAAGATACCGCATAAGTAAGACAGTGATGATACTCATACTCAACCAGATAAACACAAAAATGACTCTGATGATACTCATACTCAACTAGATAAAGACAAAAATTCTTAAAATTAAATCAAAACCATTGTGTTTTAGTGCATAAATTCTTAAAATTAAATCAAAACCATTGTTTTTTAGTGCATAAATTCTTAAAATTAAATCAAAACCATTGTTTTTTAGTGCGTGTGAATTATCGAGAAGCCCAAGAAAATGTCAAACGTCAAAGAAAGTTCCCTTAATTTTGGAATCTATAGATTTTTCTTATTTTTAAAATATAATTCGAAGTGTAAAAAAATGATTTTAAATATTTAAGATGTTCTTGTTGCGATTCCCATGGATAATGCTACTGAGTTCGAGACTAAGGCATATATATATAAATATAAAGTATAGAAGCATTTATATAAGTGAGTTGAAATTTTTTTTCCTGATCAAACTGTGTGCATAAAAGTTAACATGGTAGGCCATATTCTAACCAAGATAAAATGTAACTTTTGTAATCTCAAACAACTGGAATCACTTCAAATTGGTGTGTTAAAGGAAACGACTGAGATTGCTAACACATATTGAAGAAATTCCACTGAACGTTGCACTTTGTGATGACATCATCCAATCATGAAATAGCAAAAAATATGGCGATTTCCTTTATTAAATCCAAACTGGAGGTGGCATACATAAATCATGTTTTCATCTGGTAGTGGGTTTCTCTATTCAAGTAAACTTGGGTTAATATATCCCTTGGTGGTTTTCCACGTTGAGGCCATGTAGTGGACCAACCATCTTAAAATGTTCAAAGAATGTAATGTAATGCAGCCTGAGTCCAAAGAGAACTAGCACAACCATGTTTAAGCCATGCACAAACAACATGCAGGCTGAGTTCATGATGAGGACATTGCTACATACGTGGATAACAATCATCTATTTTTGTTTGCTTTACAGAAAAATCTTGTTCTAGGTGGTCATTGGATAGTATCATATGAAGCAAGAGGATAATATCCCATGACGTCGTTAATACTAATTTTACAGTGCATCCTTTATGGCTAGAAAATTTTAAACTAGTATTTCTTTTAAACAAAATGGCTGGGAGATCCCTCCAAGCCCATAAATTTGGCACACAAGCACTCCAGGCCAACAATTGAGAGTCATAAAAGTCCAATCACTTAACTCAGAGACAATGATCTTGCAAACTCAATGAGTTTATGTGCCAGTTATCTTCCAACAGCTTGGGATTAAATGAAGCATTTGGCATATGTAAGATGTCAAACAATACCTTTCTTCTCCCATTTCTGCATTTTTCAGTGGCAACCTTCATTATTTTCAACTTTGATTTTTTTTTATCTTTTTCTTTGTTTTTCAGGAATACAAGTTGTTACCCCATGGCATCCATTAACAACACCAAAACCATGAGGGAATGAATAGGGTTCAAATGAAATCAATTTGCAAGGATAAATATTGTTGGAGTAGTTTATTTAGATTGATGGGAAACTGGCATGTTTGCATGAGAGAACCTACTTGAAAACCCTCTGGGCACAACATCTTATTTAGATTGATGGGAACTGGTATGTTTGCATGAGAGAACCCAAGCGAAAACCCCCTAGAACCAGGGAGGAAGGCTTGTATCCAATTCGCATGAACATGTGTTAGAATAAGAGTGCATTCTTATTTTCTCAATGCTATAGTTCAAGTCAATATTTTGATGAACATATGATGAATATCAATTCCAAGATATTTCATGATGTTATTTCCTCCAAGATGTTGTTTTCACATACAAGATTAGTATAAATGAAAATTTTGGAGTTAATTATCATAACCTTTGTTTTTCAATGTTAATAGGACCATACTTATACTAGAAAAAAAATCATTGAGAATGTTTAGTTAGTTCTTGATATTTTAGGTACTACCCACCATAAGAACAATAGCATCAACATAAAGAAGAAGGACGATGACTATTCTAGCTAGATTTTTGTTGGCACAACATTCTTTGTCCTCTTAACCCTGTAACTGATCAATGCATACGCCAATAATGGTAGGGGACAAGGGGCAAAATTTCTTAACTCCTATATTACAATTAATTTCTTCAAACCAACCCTTATAGTTCCTAAACATGGAAATAACATCATCATACATCCTATCGTAGCAACTCTCAACTTGAAAGGAATTTCTAGCTCTTCTAATCTGCTCCAAATGTAAGTTATTGGTATTACACCAAATGCTTTTGTAATGTCAACAAAGAAAAGAAATCTATTGTTTTATTGTTGTGACACTCATTTGAAATGATCATGAGCATAAAAAGGTAGTGTATAGTTTCTTGATAGCACCTAAATCTAGCCTAGCTTTCAGTTCTTTTCCTATGTATTTCTATGGCTTTCTAGCCATGTATTAATCATATTTTTCATGATAATTATATTCATTTTTTTAAAATATTGCTAGTAATAATGGCACTATAATTAGAGACTTGATTGTTTTTATCATTGTTTTTTAAATAAGAACAATGAGACTTTGAATCCAGGGTTTAGGGAAACCTTGATTAACTACTAAACTCATGACGTTATTAATGTGATGGATGAATATAGGTCCAACGATTTCTATCATTGCTACTTGGTACATTATTTGGTGTCCTTATCTTTCCTTTTCATGAGCCACTTAACTCCAAACTTTATGTTTTCTAAAGAAAAAAAACATCTTCCTCTACCTAAAAATCATGAATTTTATTCACAATATCAAGGAATTCGTAAATCTTTCACACACACACACACACACAACATAGTAAACATATAATGTGATAAGGGGAAACTATTTTTTTCAATGGTTTTAACTTTTTCTGAATATGCACTTTGATTAGTAATCCAAAATCATTCTCTTTGGAAATTTTTTTTCCTATAGATCTATTTTTTTTTTTACGATTGAACTATAAACATTTTAAAATATGTCAAACAATTAAAATAATTATTGAAAATATATGAGAATATTATTTTTGAAGTTTTTCAATATTTAGTAAATAATTTGGCTTATCTAAATTAAAAAATAAAATATCAACAACACAGTATTGATTTCCACATAGGACCATGTTAATCCTTCAACACCACCCCCACCCATCCACCTTGTTTTTCCAAAAACATGGGAACTTCGCTTCTTCTCATGAGTAGAATGAAGTTTCCATATCATGTTTTTTTCATTTTCTTTGCACTTACTAGTTCTCTTTACCAGTCTAGTTTACGGTGTGAATAATTGACTTCCATTGTTCTATATTTATGACTTGCTTCAAATTTCTTTTGAAAATGAGACTATGTTTTACGTCCTCCTTAATTTCTAAACTGAGTGTATTTGTTGATTTTTATTTCAATTTATGGATTTATTTAGAAACTATGGTTGATTCACCAATTAATCCCTCTTATAACATTTTCAATTTTATATATTCATGATACCTAAATCATTCCTAATCAATCGATCATGCCTCTTATATGAAATATTTTTTTAATGTCTTCGTAATATTGAATTCGATCCATATTTTAGAATGAAGGCCTTATTTCCCCTTATTGACTTCTTTCTTTTGAACCCTTATTCCCAACTTTAGCGTCAAGTTTTATCTCTTAACAAGGGGAGCTGCTAAAGGCAGCAAGTCCCTGCTTTAAGGCAGTTGACTATCTATTGATAGCTGGTGTCGAACGGAAGAAACATATTGTCTTCAAGTAGTAGTCACAGTGTCGAATGGTAATAGTAGGAATTTTGTACTTCTTTTAACATGGATTACTAGATTGTTGGATTTAAACATAAATAAACATATTTTTTAAACACAAATAATTAAGTACACCCTCTACTACTGCAACTTAGTTACCTATACAATGTCAGCATAGATAACTTGACCCTTTTATATTGTCAGTGGTTCATTGATTGACACATAAAACTATGCTACTATAAGGTGCATGCCTACCTTTCTGCTAACTCCGTAGAGTAAAGGATCAGCCTTGGTTGGCTAAAGAACCTAGTTCTAAAATCTATTCACGCAATCACCTTAAATTGCACAACGATTTATTTGGCATGTTTGAAGGTAAGATGCAAATAAAATTGAAATCTTATATGCTCATCCAAACTGGTAGGACATGTGCATATCAAATTTGAAATTATATTAGTACATTAGTTCTTTTATGTAGAAATATGTGCTACCTTGAATCCCAATCTGTTATGCATTAAAATGCGAGTAAAGAGCCATAAACTAAATACAAATGAAACAAAAATATTGCACTCTTCTATTTATTTGCATGAAGAATGAAGGAGGAAAATATTGAGTACTGTCTCCATCTTTCTTCGATCACAGATTTATTGTATGTGCATAAAACTCAAAGGATAAGAGAACGATCCCAACTTCCTCACATTTTGGTTTTCATATGGGCCTGAGATTTGATGGGTTCAACATGGTGTAAAGTAGCATATATTAAAATGGTCACCTTGGGTAGAGATTTTTTATATAAAAATTAACACTATTTGTTAGAGTGGATAATTTAACAAATAAGATTTTTTTAAATGGCGTGATAAATAAAGCCTATAAATTTAAAAAATCAAGTCTACGTCTGCATGCAATAATTGGGTTATATGGAACTAGATCTTTAATTGTAATATATGTTGATGGCGGTCCAAGATCAACGAAGAGTAAACTTTATAATCAACAGAATAACAGGTAGGCATCAATGTAAGCAACGTAAGTTGCTGGATGAAGGTGGTAGTTTTCCATCTTTGGCTATGCTACTGATACTTGGTCTTCATTAATTCGGTGTTTCTTTATGTAATTGATTTAAATTTGGAACAAGAGTAATTTCCCTTCTAAATTTTCTAGGTGGAAATATTTATTAAATTCTACATACTTCTTCAATGATGTAAGGACCTAGGAATAGATTTTCAAATTGCCATGCTTAGCAGGGAGGTTCAATGTACTAGATCACCATGATACATTAATATTGTCAGGAAACCATTATCAAACTGAGTAAATAATTCAAAAAAGATACCGCATAAGTAAGACAGTGATGATACTCATACTCAAATAGATAAACACAAAAATGACTCTGATGATACTCGTACTCAACTAGATAAAGACAAAAATTCTTAAAGTTAAATCAAAACCATTGTGTTTTAGTGCATAAATTCTTAAAATTAAATCAAAACCGTTGTTTTTTAGTGCATAAATTCTTAAAATTAAATCAAAACCATTGTTTTTTAGTGCGTGTGAATTATCGAGAAGCCCAAGAAAATGTCAAATGTCAAAGAAAGTTCCCTTAATTTTGGAATCTGTAGCTTTTTCTTATTTTTAAAATATAATTGGAAGTGTAAAAAAATGATTTTAAATATTTAAGATGTTCTTGTTGCGATTCCCATGGATAATGCTACTGAGTTCGAGACTAAGGCATATATATATAAATATAAAGTATAGAAGCATTTATATAAGTGAGTTGAAATTTTTGTTCCTGATCAAACTGTGTGCATAAAAGTTAACATGGTAGGCCATATCCTAACCAAGATAAAATGTAACTTTTGTAATCTCAAACAACTAGAATCACTTCAAATTGGTGTGTTAAAGGAAATGACTGAGATTGCTAACACATATTGAAGAAATTCCACTGAACGTTGCACTTTTTGATGACATCATCCAATCATAAAATAGCAAAAAATATGGCGATTTCCTTTATTAAATCCAAACTGGAGGTGGCATACATAAATCAAGTTTTCATCTGGCAGTGGGTTTCTCTATTCAAGTAAACTTGGGTTAATATATCCCTTGGTGGTTTTCCACGTTGAGGCCATGTAGTGGACCAACCATCTTAAAATGTTCAGAGAATGTAATGTAATGCAGCTTGAGTCCAAAGAGAACTAGCACAACCATGTTTAAGCCATGCACAAACAACATGCAGGCCGAGTTCATGATGAGGACATTGCTACATACGTGGATAACAATCATCTATTTCTGTTTGCTTTACAGAAAAATCTTGTTCTAGGTGGTCATTGGATAGTATCATATGAAGCAAGAGGATAATATCCCATGCCATCGTTAATACTAATTTTACAGTGCATCCTTTCTGGCTAGAAAATTTTAAACTAGTATTTCTTTTAAACAAAATGGCTGGGAGATCCCTCCAAGCGCATAAATTTGGCACACAAGCACTCCAGGCCAACAATTGAGAGTCATAAAAGTCCAATCACTTAACTCAGAGACAACGAGCTTGCAAACTCAGTGAGTTTATGTGCCAGTTATCTTCCAACAGCTTGGGGTTAAATGAAGCATTTGGCATATGTAAGACGTCAAACAATACCATTCTTCTCCCATTTCTGCATTTTTCAGTGGCAACCTTCATTATTTTCAACTTTGATTTTTTTTTTTATCTTTTTCTTTGTTTTGCAGGAATACAAATTGTTACCCCATGGCATCCATTAACAACACCAAAACCCTAAGGGAATGAATGGGGTTCAAACGAAATCAATTTGCAAGGATAAATATTGTTGGAGTAGTTTATTTAGATTGATGGGAAGCTGGCATGTTTGCATGAGAGAACCTACTTGAAAATCCTCTGGGCACAACATCTTATTTAGATTGATGGGAACTGGTATGTTTGCATGAGAGAACCCAAGCGAAAACCCCCTAGAACCAGGGAGGAAGGCTTGTAGCCAATTCACATGAACATGTGTTAGAATAAGAGTGCATTCTTGAACCAAGGGAAGCCCATTTCAGTTGTGAAAAGAGAAGCCTGCGTGGATGAGAAAATTCTCTTGTTTGCAAAGGTTTGTACTTTGTATATTTTTTTCTGCCAAGAAATAATGTTGGTAGGAGGAATGAACAACGAGGAAGAAATACCGTCCAAGGAAGGAATAACTATTTCCATAAAGAAGATAAATCTATGCATGTTTGGATACAATAATTTGTGTGGAGTTAGGAAGAGGCTAATGCTTGAAAGAGCGATGGTCGTCGAGTTTAAAGAGGGTTTGGTAAATTGTTGGATCATCAGTATGTTATTTATCAATCCATTGGTGTTTCTGTTACTAGTTTGAAAACGATGTCTGAAAAATATATGTTGTGAATCTCATACGCAGTACATGGATAAGATCTCATATGTTAGGCATGAATATGTAGGTGTATCATGTATAGAATTTAGAGATTCATGGTTAATGATTATCTTGATAATTTTGAACTAGTTCTTGATGTCTTACTCTACAATGTAAATAGAACATAGAAATGGAACATAGATAGTGGATATTTGTTAACTAATGAATTGCTGGTTATTATGGATGCAGTGATGTCTATATCTATAGAACTATGATGAAGATATGGTTTGGCTTAAACCATAGTCATTTCAAGGTGGAATAAAGAAATTATGTAAATATTGTTTTTATTCTTGGAATTCAACTCCATGCAACTTTGTGTTGATCATGTTGCATAAAATTTATGTTGGTCATGTTGGATATAGATTACTCCTACAGGAAAATCCATGCATCTTGTGTCTTATTCCATGGTGCACTAAACTACATGTCTAGCATTAGCCAAGAAACAACAAAAGTGTATATGCAACCGTAAATACTAGCTAGTACATAAGGTTCGAAAGCCCTTAACTTTGGTGCTCAGAAAATGATAACACTAGCAGCCTTTTAGATATGAAAATGATAACACCAACATCCTTTTAGAAATGAAAAAAAGTTGTGAACAGTGGGAATTTTTCTAAACCGTCTTCCTGAAAGGACTTTCAGGTGCAAAAGGGAGGATATGACAACTATATAAATGGATTGGCTTTCAGAATGAATGTTTCCTAAAATTACTTGACTTCTAAAATTACTTGAATTCTTGACTTCTATTGAATGCAAGCACAAACAACTGGTGTGACTACTGACCTGAAAGTTGTTGGGTATTTATTTAAGCTTCTAATTTTCTCCTGGTTGCTACATGCTTATGATTTTCTCCTAGATGCTTTTTTTTTTCAGATTCCAATTGCAAATGAAATATGTACAGTAGAGGCCCTTATATGCTTCTTTGCACATGCAACTCTTGTATGCACATACAGTATCAAATACAAGGTGAAATGCTTCTTTTTCCAATGAAATATTGGCCACAGGTCTCACAAAATACCATGAAATGATAATGGCACAACTGACTAAAGACATTATAGTGTGTCATTGGGGAGATATAGTAGCATGAGGCAGTGGCAGCAAGAGCAAGAGGTGAGGCGATGGCAGCAAAAGCAAGAGCATGGTAGTGGATGCATCGACTAAGCATTGAAAATGTAACATGAAATGTATGAAACTAATGCTAATATAATAATTAACATTATATCCTAGTGTTCTATGTTTCTTTGAAAAAAACCATTATCCTAAGTTCAAATTGATAAAAAGCAGCCCTCGCCTCGATATGCGGTCAAATAAGACCTCCAAATTTTGTATTCATCAAAAATACATGTCGTAAACATCTATTGGTAAAAAAACATACTGTAATCATATCACATAAGAAACTTAGGAATTTTTTTTTGGTTTTCTTGTAGATTAATGAAAACGGCGGCAAGTCGATTCATAGAGTCCCTGCTAGCCCAGAAGGAAGGGACTAAAAACGTTATCGATGTTCTATTCATTGTTAGATTTAAGGTTGATCTCTTGATAAAGTTATCCCTTATAATTGACGATTTTTAACCGATTTATAAGTTATCCCTTATCATTGACGATTTTCAATCGATTCCTAAATTAATCCCCATTTTCAATTAAGGCCTATTTTTATTATTATTTGAACTCTATACTTGATCTCTGCCACATTAGGGTTGATTTTCGAATGGGAGCCTCATTTAGATATAGTCAAATTTATATCTTGATCCAATGATGGACCAAATTTAATATTGGAGGTTTCCCTTTTGACTTTGTTTGAATGAATGCTCCCAAATTACAAATTGAGACTAATTTAGAAATTAATACCTTTTCAATCCTTTTTTAAAATATTGAAATTCAAATTTGAGGCAAGTTAACCTCATATTCAAATTGTGAAGTGGGATATGAGAACCGATTGATTTTGAATGACTGCTTGCTTTAAATTTTGGGTATTTTCACCATATGTAATGACAACTCGATTATTCGATTTTTGGTTGTTTTAAACTTTGATGTTAAATGTGTGTAATTGATAAGTAGGTGAATCAAATTTGAACATAAATGTTTCTCACATAATTCGAATTGTCTTGTTTAAGTTGATCGTCACTATTAAAATGAAAGGTTTATTGCGATAATAAAGTTTTCCATTTCTATTCATAATGTGTAAGCTCAGAAAGAACCATGGAGCATTCTCTTATAATTCACCAACACACTCATTAGCTAGTTACACTTAACAAGTATTCATTTCAAAAAACCTATTTTTAATCTTATTTGAATATACCAATTTTTGTTTAAAATATCACATGTAACTCATATTCAAATCAAATGTATAATTTTCCATTAATTCATGTAGTTATTAAACATAATTTATATAAAGTTTTCTTGAATTTTAAATTGGAGAGTTCTAGGTATTCTCTTTTTCTTAGAGTACATGTTTTTTAGATTAATTAAAAAAGTTAAAATACATATTTTTTAGATTAATTAAAAAATTTCATAGTTAAATCTAATTTAAACTCATAAATAAAATTTTACTTTGATATGTGTTCTCATATTAAATTAAACACCCTAACCTTGTTCCTCCCTCCTCACAAATTATTTTCATCCATTGAGAACCATTTTGAAATCCAAATAGTTCTCAATACACACGAACCTTGTTCCTCCACCTCACATATTCTTTACCATTTTGAAATCCAAATTTTAAATAACATATGCAAAACCATTTTGAAATCCAAATTTTAAATAAAATTTTAAATAACATATGCAAACTTGATTATTTTCAAGCTTAATAGGCCTCGAATAATGGTTTTCATCCCAAAAGTATTTAAGCTTTATGACCACTTTCGTGAAATGTGGCTCCAATCAGGGTCAACATTTCCTAACCTTCAAAAACATTTTTAATTCGAACTCCTAAAATGAAATTGACATGGTTTACTAATATGCGTATCTTTGATGGTTCCAAAGGATATAGGAGACGAAAAAATGTGAGCCATATTGTTTAGTTTACTAACATGCGTATATTTTGATGGTTCCAAACGATATAGGAGAAGAAGACATGTGATCCATGAGAACATGTCAACTAAGAATTCCGTTGAGCCAATTTCATGGAAACTAAGCATTGTGTTGAACCAATTTTGATATCAATAGAACAATTAGATTGAGGTACAAAACCATTAATTAAGAAAGAAAATGAATCCAATAAGGAATGAAATATGTTATAGACATTGTTAAAAATGTTAGATTCTTTAAAGTAATATAGATCTATCTTAAAAATGATTTATCAAGTGTTAAAAGGAATTAAATCTCCCTTTTTAGAATGTAAATGTTGAGAAAATGTGAACATAATGTTTAAGGTTTTAATTTGTAGTTTTATATATGTGATTCTAAAAAATATTTTAAATCTAAATTAAGCTGACATTTGTTTTATAACATATTATTATTTTTTTATAAAGATATGTGTCATCTCTAGGATGAGCACGAAAAAACTTACACATCTTCTCCTACTAAAATATAGAATACACCTCTTTGACACAATAAATTTATTTGAATAAACATTGCACAAAAATAAATTATATATATAATATTTTCTTTTATATATAATTATATTTAAAATATATTTTCTTTATATATATATATATAAATAATTTTAATATTTAAAATAAAAAAGTTATTCTATAGTTTCTTGTTTGTGGAATGAGATATATTTCCACTCGTATCCAAACTTATTGGGATTGTAACTTTCATTTCCTCTATAATTATATTATAAACATTTAATTTAATTTAATTTAATTATTATTATTTTAAATTAATAATTTATTTTTTCCTAAAAATTAGAGTAATTATTTTTTATTTTATTGAAATAAATATGAAATATTAAAAAATAGAGTGTATATATATATACACTAACATTTCCTCATTATTTTTTATATATAATTATATTCATTATTTTTTATATATAATTATATAAGATAATAAAAATTATTTTGGAATTTTGAAATAATTTTATTTTATATTGATGAATCATAAAATTATGAATAAATTTTATAATTAATTTATATGCATACACACATATATACACGTATCTACTAGTATCAATTTTGGTCTCTTAGATGTCAAGAAAGGTAATGAATTACTTGGTTTTATTTAGAGTTGTATTTGTGTTTGAAAATATTTAAGAGTATAAGATTTGAGAATATAGATCTGCACATAAACTAAAGAGATATACTATGAAAATAAAATCAACAATCAACTATTCTTGTAACAAATGATATATCATTACACAAAAACTAGAAGTAGATAAGAAGAAAATAATGATGTATTTCATTAACTATAATGAATGAAGGTGAACAAAATATATAACAAGAAAATTCAAATTAGATCAGGAGGCTATTTGAATTTCTCATGGAGTTCTTGGAGACTATCCATATTAGGTACCCATGCACACAAAAAAATCTTCGAAAACTAGGAAAGAGGGGGAAAACCCCCCTCCCCCCATAAAAGAGAACGTGAAGAGAAATATTTAACTTCCCAATAGATTCCTTCACTCCTAAAGAAGCTTTCAAGTGGGTGAATTGTTTCTAGATAAAGGGATCTGTGAAGATCCCTTCAAACCTTTGTGAACTCCTCCTTATTTTGAAGTGCATGTGAGACTCTTAATAATATCCAAACACTTTTGAAGTGATTGAATGGTGGTTCTTCATCACTCATTAATTCTAATGGAGGGAATCCCTTGAAGCTTTTGTGTAGAACTTGGCAATTGTAGGAGAAAAGGATGTAGATCCATGGCAATTGCAGGAGAAAAGGATGTAGATCAAGAGAATGAGAAGACATTGAGGTATTCTTCAACAATAACCTAATATGGGATAAGTTATCTAATGTATCCTTCAATTTAAACATGATTAAGGACAATTTCTTCAATGCATAGAAGAAATTTGTATATCACCTCTTCTTTTGGGATTACAAAAGGGTTTTCCTTAGCTTAGTGGTAGATCATGGATGTGTATATATCCTTGCAATAGAGATAATTTTAAGAGTGAAATATAACCCATAAACTAAATTAATGAAATTATAAATATGTACTACACAAATTTTAATATTAATATATAATTTAAAAATTTTATACTTTCATCCAATATTTATTAAACATATAATAATAAATCAAATGGCCTTCCCCGATATTAATGAGACTGAAAAAAAAAATGATTTAGCCTTGTCAAATTTACTTCAAATTTTCATTTTACCTCCCAATTTTTGGTAAAATTATTGTTAAAACAATTCTTAGCCCGGTAAAATTCTTATTAAAGCCTTCTTTTTCCCACTGTTTTAGCCCGCGGTTTTCAATAATTGAGGGTTTTCTCCCCCGTTTTTCAATATTAAAGGCTTTCCATGCTTATTTCGCCTCCATATTTAGTTTAAATAGATGATATTGTTGCATTAGACCCAATTTCAAATCCATTTGAAGACCTAGTGAAGCTCTAATATCGTAGGATAATGTTGCCCAACAACCCAATTCTGGAGGCTATCACAAATCACATCCTCTTGAGCTCATCAAGGAGTTACTCACAACAGATGACGAAAACTCTCCTTCCTCCTCCTTCCTCAAGTTATTTCCAGTGAGTACTTTTCTTCTAAACACATCCTTGCATGCTCTTGTTCCGCACTAGATTTGAACCAGAAAGCACTTTTATTCAACATTTATTTCCAATGAGTATTTTTATTCTAACATTTACTTCATCATATGTTGACTTTGCTTCTGCCAACTCTGTCTGTAATCCCAGTGACTGACCGTCTAGATCCAACACTTTATGATAATTTTGCAAACATTTATCTGATATTTCTTGAGACATCTTGGTTGTCTCATCAAGATTCTCAGAAATTAAACTCTTTTAGCTCCTAAGAAAAGCGATATCTAGTTGCAATGACTCAATTTTCTTTCATTGCTCTTCTTTTTCATTCAATAGTTTCGTGTGTTTCTCCTCTATATTTCGATATTTCTTAACACCCTCTGCATGAAGTGAAACATATGGGTGTTGATTGACAACTTCATTTACTTGTCTCTGAAACCGTTTAATTTCATTTTCCATTGTTTCTTTTTGTGTACTCATAGCTTCTAACTTTTCTGCATTGCATGCAGACATAGCCTTCAGCATATGGTTCCCCTCTTCCATGCAAACCAGTTTAGCATTATATATCTTCAACTGGTCCTTCAAAGACAACACTTAGGTACTCAGGTCTTCATTTATATGACTTAGTATATTTTTTTCTCTAGCCATAAACTGAATCTTAGCTTGCAGCTCTGCAAAAGTATCTTCGGAAGTTCTCTTTTAAGCATCCCACACATGTCGGTCTAGCTCCGATTTTTGAAGTAATTCCCGAGTCCTTTCCTTAGTTTCAGTCCATTCAGACTCCAACTCATTCTTTTCAGCTCTACATTGAAGTAAAAGCTTAGACATCCCATCAACTTCTTTCTCAAATCTGCACAATGAAGACATTAAGTTTTCCTTATTAGCATTCCATGCTTTCTATGCATTTTGTCTAACTTTAGTGATATCCTCCATCTCATCTCTTGCTGCTGATAGAAGATCATATTTTTCTAATTCCCAAGCTTTACGTCCTGCATCTGCTCACTTATTTTTATCAAAAATCACTGCTGTGAACTCATTTTCTTTCACCTGAATTTCTTGCTCAGCTTAATGTAATCGAGGCCTCACTTTAGAAATAGCAGCTTCATGTTGCTTCTCTTTCTTTGCAATTTCTTTTCTCAGCTCTTTCTGAGATTTCTTTGACTCGTAACCTGTGATAAAGGCTCACTTTTTTCCAATTCCCAAGCTTGATGTATTAAATAATCCACAAATAATTGGATTTGAAGCTGTTTATATTGGCCAACTGCAAACCGTTGACTGTGATAAAAAACTTATGAATCAACATCAAATCCTCTCTGTACCACACCAGGCCGTACTCTCCCAGAATCATCACATCCAGAAGAACATAGTCTTTGCAGTTTATAGCATAAAAGCCAAGAACTGGAATCATCGCTGCTTTCCATTCTATATTTCTCACCTGGAAGGTGGACGAGGCTGACGATGTACAAATGCCATAACGCCGACCCCTACAAATTCTATCATTTGAGCAGCGATCTCCATCAAGCTAGGGCGCAAGCACTGCCCCCACAAGCTCAACGTTAGAAGCACCAAATCAAACATCCCTCCTAGCTGTAACCTTAACCCTAATGCACAATCGATAACAACGACAAACAATTCTACAGAGAGCACATCCATAAGATTTGAGCCGACTGTGAATGCCTATTGTGCATTATGAAGCTTTGTGGAAATATGAAAGAACATTGCGCCACTGGATTTTCCAATGGGGGTGTTTTCGAGTGCGGAAAACACTAAGTGTTGTGGAGCCTACAGAGCTGTCCTTTAAACACCACTACCTACTCTATGTAAGATTTAGTAGTGTTTTTGAAGGTTTTGAAAATTCTGTGAAGATTCATGACAGAAAACTGGTAAAAACTAGTTAGAAAAAAAGATAAAAAAGTCACCTCTTTAGACAACTAATTGTCATTGGAACTATGTTTCACAAAACTTGTGTATTTTGTTTCAAGGTCTTTTCTCGTGTTGCTGGAGGTTTCCACCAAACTTCTGCTTTGAACTATTAGGACACATGATAGGGATATCTATTCCATTATTAATTTCATATACAGGCTGTTGGCATTGAATCGCTCTTACTCATATGAGGGACTAATTTTTATACGCCTCAGGCAGGTATATTGTAATCGATCACAAGTCAAACTTCTTTGACTTTGGTATTAGTTGGTGCCTTTTGAGGTATCTATAAAGAATTAAAACCTGTTTTGCAAAGTATGACTTAGGGGTTTGTAAAATTTGTTAAAAAGCTATTTTTGTAAACAGCTGATTGGTGGATAGAAGATGATGTCAACTTTGGAATTTGGTATCTGGATTTGAGTTGACATGTGGCAACATGACATCATAATAGTACCATCCACTAAAGCTTCATTTATGAGAAGTAGTTACACTAGTAATTGACCGTAACATGCTGCAGGATGCCAAGAGATATATATTTACAGGGCTACCAAGATTTCGATTTCGAACTGACGAAGGTTAAGGCTCAAACATAACTCTTAAGGCTCAAACATAACTCCACGCTTATAGGCACCCAGGTTCTCACAGTGCCTTGGGAGGTCTGCACCGACTGCTGGCGAATTTTTTAATCAGTGAGATTTGCCCGCTCACAGTCAGACAAAATAACAACTTATATTTTGTTTTGAGTGCATGGAATGCAATTTGTACGAGTTAATGAAAGGCCGCGGCGACAATCCTTTTCCAAAATCTGAAGTGCAGAACTGGTGCTTCCAACTGTTTGAAGCTATCGCGTATATGCATCAACAAGGATATTTTCATCGCGATCTTAAACCTAAAAATATGTTACTGAACAAAGATGTTATCGAAATTGCTGATTTTGGTCAAGCGCGAGAGGTCTCCTCACAATCCCCTTTTACAGAATATGTTTCAACACGTTGGTATCACGCTCCTGAAGTTATGCTCCGGTCACCTTCGTATAACTCAGCTCTTGATATGTGGGCAATGGGTGTAATAATGGTAGAACTTTTTACCCTTCGTCCTCTTTTCCCCGGATCTTGTGAAGCAGATCAGATATTCAAAATATGCAGCGTAATTGGTAGCCCTAATCAGCAAACATGGCCCCAAGGATTAAGGCTTGCAGCTTCATTGAAGTATCGATTTCCACAGTTCATTGACAGTCATGTAATTTCAGCTCTGATACCAACTGCAAGCCCCGGAGCCATTGATCTGATCGCTTCACTTTGTTCCTGGGATCCAAACAAGAGGCCAACCGCAGATGAATCACTTAAGCATCCATTTTTTCAGAGTCCGGGCCTGTATATACAACAACCTCATCTCAGAGTAAAAGAACCGATCTCAACGGATCAAATTTCAGCTAATAAAAGTAAGAGAACCTATGCTACCAAACCTTGTTGGCAGAAATTGGAAATGCCGTCTCATATGAAAAACTCCGATCACCCCTCTGATGCAAAGAAACATCAGTCTTTGTATACGACACCACAACGGAGAGTAGCTATAGCTATGAAAAGACATGGCCCAAATGAGGTGCAATGTGATAAAAGTAACGACAAACAGGCATGTTATCGATTTCCGAAGAATAATGAGGGACCTTCACCTGTCTATGAAAATACTGAAGGATTTAGCAGAAATCCTAATCGGTATGCCTCAAATAAGCAATCTGATCAATGTCAGGCTCCATGTAGTTCACTTAACAGTACATTAGCCAGAGGCAACATTAACGTAGATGGTCGGCGAAGGCGGTCTTCTTTTTTAACGATCATGTAACACATGTGGAGGATGCTCTGGGTCTCATAGCCATGCAGATTCTGGGTACTCTCTGAAAGGAAATGCCTGAGAAAAATGTAAGCTAAAGAGGATTACTAACCTGGCTGAAAGGCAATGCCACTGGAAATAAGGCTATATTACTATTAGAGTAGTTTAGATCTGATCATTAATATCTGGCATAATTTCCAAGGACTATTTGGATCAAATCTTTGTTTTTCTTTCTTTTCTTTTTTGTCGCTCCTGTACATTAACATAAAGCATTTCTCGTTAAAAGAAAGGAAAATTAAAACAAACAAGGCGTATGACATGCATCGTTGGACATTAAAGCTCTGTTTCCTTCAATCCAAAAAACTGCTCCGAGATATTCCTTCATTTTTTGGTAAAACTATATCAATTAAGCATTTCGTGTGAGAAAAGAAAAAATGCAGTTTAAACAAAGATGTACAGTGTAAAATGTAAATGTACATCACTTTTCAGAAGCCGCTGAAAGTGCATTTTTATAGTTTGAACTTTTCATCGTTTGTTCAAATTCCACCAATTTTCCATCTTTTGTTCCAATTCTAGTTATATTTCTTGAAAGTGACAATTAAATAATCTATAAAATTAATAACAAAACATAAATGCCGGCAAATCTTTACCAAATAAATATTGGCCGTGAACAGGTCAAAATATTTAACTAAAAAATATTTTTTTTCAATTTAAAATAGTTAAATTTATTTTAAATTTAATTTATAAATTTATAATAAAATATAAATAAACTATTCTCACAACAATGAGATTAATTTATAGTCTTATAAGCTATTATTTCTCATTTCCTATTTATGCTAGTCTATTAAAAAAACTTACATATTTGTATAACATTATAAATTTATAATAAAATATAAATAAACTATTCTCACAACAATGATATTAATTTATAGTCTTATAAGCTATTATTTCTCATTTCCTATTTATGCTAGTCTATAAAGAAAGTTGCATATTTTTATAACATAAGTCAAGAATATTACTAGAAGTATGTAAGGAAGCTTGAATATGCTTGTTTTATGCTACATTACAATAACCTATATCATATTTAAATGGACATAATTTAATTCATTTTTGTTTTAATTTCTTTCAAATTGTAATTATATTTGTTTTATCATATATTTTTATAGCAAAATTATCCTATTGCTATATATTTTCAATCTCTTCTTAGAAGGCAAGTACTAAGCAACTTTGTAGCTAATTCCACTTGTTTTTGTATTGTAGTTATTACAAATTTATTTATCTAATATTTTAAGGTTTATTATTTAATAGATTTGGGTAACATCAGCTACCAGTTATCTATGTATTACTCACTAGTTATTATCAACTTCCAGTTATATATATAAAATTGTTTATTTCAAATTTTGAATTATTATTATAAAATTAATCTTAACAATACACTTGAATCTAAACAATATATTTGTCTCATCCTTATTCATAGATAAAAAAAAACATAAATAATAATTCACCCAAAATTTTAAAATATAAAAACTTCTCCACATAAATATTTGTTATACTGAATCATAAAAAAGAAGGATTCTTGACAGCCTTTATTACCACAGGTAATCTATTGATCTCCCCACTTTCCTATTGCATAACAAAACTGCTAATTGCTGCACCGCCATCTGCCGTGCCACTAGCCTATCCCAACTATTTGGATACTGTAGCTTGTGCTCTTTTTTTGAAAACGGTCAAAAGCTTATTTGGTAGCCTCTCCCAATTCTCACAGATAATTTAGCAAAGAGAAACGGAGAGATCTTTGCATTAGAAACGATACAAATACAAAACTAGAAAATAGGTATTTGTAACTGCACTCTGAGTTGTAGTTGTAGGTAGCTACATTTAGAAACGCGTTCGGCAAACAAAGAATATATAAATTTGGCTACTGTGCACCTAAACTTTTGTATTTTTGACTACCTACTTTGATGTAAATCTCAAACTCACATATTTTATTTTTTATCGGACTTCAAAGGAAACGTCTTCAACTATCAGCATTATTCCCGGACATATGTCATCCAATTATACTAGGCATTAAAATTAGTAAAAAGTTTTTAAATACATAATTATACTAGGTATTAAAAATAGTAAAAAGTTTTTAAATACATAATCTAAGATAAATTAATAATAATTATAATTACATGTTTGTTGGTTTGCAGGTTATCATAAGTTGTGGTAGCGATAATTTTATGGGAGTTTGTTATCATTGGTCCAGGTTTTGAAGCTGTTTTTTATATTTAAAACTTTAAATTGGGAATTATTAAAGTATTTTTTATTAGTAATAATTGGGTTTAAGCTATGTATTCTATATCTCAATAATGTATGTGTAAGTTTTTCCACGCTCATCTTAGAGTTGACATGTGTCATTTAAAAAAAAAAAATTATAAAAAAATAACATGTAGGCTTGAATTAAATTTAAAACATTTACGGCATAAATATAAAACTACACAAATTAGATAAATTAAAACGAATTGCACTTTAATATGGGGTTTGTACCTTGAGATATTTGTTCGGGTGAGGTGCAACTTGAGTGGGCCTAATGTTTAATAATAATGTTTCCTCCTAGGAGTTCATAGGTTCAAATATGGATGGGTAGTCCTTGTCCCACAAACAAGGGCTCTCATTCACTATATTGGTTTCTTGCTCGGCTCTGACCTTAAAAATATATTATTATTATTATTATTATTATGGATACATCCTTTTTTAATATGGATCTATGCAACTTGAGTGGGCCTAATTGTTAAGAATAGTGTTTCCTCTTAAGAGGTCATAGTCCTTGTCCCACAAACAAAGGGTCTCATACACCAAATTGGTGTCTCCCTTGGTAGTGACCTTAAAAATCAATTATTGTTATTATTATTGATCAATCCCTTTTTAAGATGAATCTATGTTAGTAATAATAACAATAGCCATGAGGTGCCAATGTCCTCGACATTGCATTTGCAGTGGCTAGTGGATTTGTAAGAAAATGTAAACATAGTGAATTTTGTTATAGCCCAAATGGAAGCTTTTGATGGGAGTAGAGGTTCAACTAGTTAGAAGACTCTATTTGAAAGGTTAACCACCAAGAATTGAACCTTTTGTTTGTGCAACTCTTGACTATCATCCAACTTACCCTATTTATCCTTAGAGGATGGAACCCTTATATTCCTATAAAAAAATCAAAGCATTATAAAAGGAAGCTTTGAAATTTCTATTGCAATTTTTTATCACCTTGATTTTTGGTATTATAAATTATAAAAAAAATCTGTATAATAAAAAAATAACTTTTTTACTTTAAATAAAAATATAGATTAATTCATTCATAAAAATAAATAGTAGATATAAGTCAATAACCCCAACCCAATATAACTCAATAATCACAACTCAACCCAACTCAACATTCTTTGAAACATAAACCTCATGAAAATAAAGTTATAATTATATGGATGCTCATCATAATCTTCTAATACCATATACTGAAGGGACAACACCTCGAAATATACTTAGCAAAATCTATTGAATTTGAATAAAAAATATTGAGAAAACATTCAATACAAACTCCAAAACAAGCTAGATGTGAATGATAAGCAATGGATGGTGAAAAAGCACTTTTCAAACAAAAGCCAAATATTTAATTAGACTCTATACACCTTTGTCCATGCCTTCATGGACATGGAAATTTATCTATGTGGATTTTATGTAGATTTTCTAATAGAGGATCTCAACTAGTCAACATAAAATGATGTAGTATGCTTCATTGTTACTTGATTATGTAAAATGACATTGCTTTTGTGTTATAAGAATAAATAGATCAATTTCACTTTTTTTATGTCATATAGAATAAAGTAACGAGTAATATTGAATTTTTATCAATTCTTTATAAAATTTAATGCTTTTTAATATTGAGTGAAAGTTTGTTTTATAATTGTTTTGGAAGTTTGTTGCATATTGGCTATGCAACAAATTTGCAAAACAACTATGAGACAAACTTTCATTAAATATCAAATCTTAGATTTCTCAACAAGGACATGGAAACAAAAGCCATCTAAGTTGCCACTTAGGCTAGTTGTTAGTTTTTTTTTTGTCTTAAACAAATAGCATTATTAGAACAAATATAAACAATAATTCTTTAGTATCTCAAAATATCTATTTGCAAGCAAACAATACAATATTGTTTATAGTAGCTAATCTATTGAGCTTTTTTATTCTATTAATGATTAAAAATGAAAATAATCATAACACATGAAGACTAAAAAATGTTTGTGACATTTGATATAACCTTCCTTATATTTTTTAAAATTAACAAAAAACATGTATAATGTCATAGCTATTATTGGATCACATGGTAATCAAATTGGTTAAGTTTGATGTTGTTGTTGTTATACTCTAAGTATACTAGAAACATTAATCCATTTTAGTATACATAACTTTAAAGCAAAACTACAATCATATTTTAAATAGCATAATATATTTCTACACTAAATTGGAATAATATGTATTAATATATAAAAAATGAAAACCAACACTAGTTTATGTTTTATGTTTCATGCTCTATGTAAAATCCAAGTGTATCTAAATTTCAATTGACCACACAATTTTCTAATACTTCTTTATTTAATTTTCTCTCTCATTATATAGAATATTAAAAAACATTCTTTATTTAATTTTCGCTCTCATTATATAAAATATTAAAAAGCATTGAAAACATTTAAGCAAATATTAAACTTAATAATTGTTTATTTCAAGCACGACCAAAGCGACCATGGTTGTGAAAGATCCATCATTCTCTCGGAGACGGGATTTCTTTAATTTCCATGTTTTTTCTATTTTAAGGAGGGTCGACAAGCCTCATTTCCTACCCACCTTTCCTATTGCCAAGAGTATTATTAAATGCCAACAAAAAGAGGTTTGAAGAAGAAAAAGAGACTATTATTATGCGCTTGTATAACTCAAAACTCATAGCATTATCTATGATAAACATGAGAGAAATCGTTGGATTACAGGTTCTTCCTTGAATAAACCCATCATGCTTCAAATAAATATAATCATTCAATGGCATTTCCTAGACACACATTTTTTCAAGATATAATGATGGCGTATATATTTTACAGAACATATACAAGATGATAAAATCAAAATCTGAAGTGCCTTGGGGAAATCACTTTGGTTTTTTTTGGGTGAGTACCTCTAATGGAAAAGCTAGAAAATCCTCTGGACTTTGAGAGAATGACAAAGTAGAGCATAGACACATAAAACACATTTTCCAGTCTTCCTCATTGGCGAGATATTGAGATATATAACAATGTTGAAAGGACCACAGGTGCATTGAATGGATCGATTACTGAAATATCAAAATGATTAAACATTTCCTACATAAATGGGATACACGGAATTCATGTTTGTTCATTGAGGAAACTAGGATGTGGCCATGGCCAATGAATAAAGGTATGGACTGAAACTCGTCAAAGAAAAAGAAGATGGAGTAGGCCCATCTGTACTGTTCTCAAATCCGGGAAACATGCCCCAGTGTATCTTCAATGTACTCAAAGGTTTTTAAAAGCTCGTTCTCGTACACAAGATTAGGCCTTCCTCTCGGTTGGCCTCTGTGTTTCTCACCTCTCTTCGTCCTTGCTACAAGGTAGGATTTATCTCTTCTCATAGTGGTATTTTCCGAAGTGACTAAACTAGCAAATTCAATGCAGTAGATAAGTTTTTGAGAATTACTCATACAATGAATTAGTTCACTTCACCTTCATAAAGGCCATAAAGGAAGCACGTGAACAAACATAGATTCTTTGTATCTCTTGGGGTAGGAGGTATTCGATCCCGAGAAAGAAATGCAATGTTATAACAAATGGAATAAAATGGAAGGAGATACAGGTTTTACCATGTAAGGCGTCGAGAAGGCACGCTGGGATCTTTCACTTTGATGTAAGGAGAAAATGATTTTTTTTAACTACATTCGAACACCTGAGTGAAACAGATGATAGGCCTGTTAGTAACCAGATAGAGCACTATCATAGATTGTTAAGGATATAATGATAGTTACAATCAGAAGAAAAGAGTTTATCCGAATGGCAGTTACAAACATAATAAAAGAGGTTACCTAGATGAGAATTTGTGTGTGCCATGAATTTTTTGTTCACATCTGAGCCTAGAAAAAATTGCAGACCTAATCCCTTTTATGCAACGCCATGAAAAACTATCTAAACATGCAATGGAAGTGTTTCTTAGGGCCTGGATATCATCTCGAAGCATCCCAATGACCAAGATGTATTTCATGCCAACTAGTGCATCAATTATGCATGAGTGTCCTTCCAAAATTGTGTACCATTAATGCCAACGATACGTCACATATAAAATACGTCACACCATAAATAAATAAAACATAAAAGTTTAAACGCATGCCATGCATGTCAAATTACCGCACCAGACACTTTATACCATGTGTGTGTGTTAAATCTTGTGAAGTGAGGCACAGGAAAACTCATCACATCACAGTATCAAGGAAAGAAAAATGTATGGGCAGTAGTTTTGAACCCAATGATAGACGTCCACCACATCCTTGAAGAAGTAAATGCGCGAGTACACTGATAGGGATTTGCATGAGGTCATGGAACCGCCTACACTTGGGAAGCAATTCTCAAGGTATGACGTCATGCTTTCTCCACCAATCACAATATGCCAAAATTGCAAACCAAAAAAATCATTTTAATATTTTGTTTTAAGGTAAAGTTGTACATTGCACTGCAAAAATTTGAAATCTGAGAGAGGCAGATTAATACAACTAAACGATCTGTAAATTCCCCCGTTGGGGACATAATAATATCTCTAATACAAACCTACAAAAATTGTTTAAATATTTTATTTTTTATTTATTTAATCTTTGGTGAAATATTATATTATCATTTTTTCTTGTTGATTTTATATTTCTTAAAAGTTAGTATTATCATTGTTTAAATTCCTTTTTAATTATATAAATAAATTCAAAGCCTAACATAGATCCATTTTAAAACCAGATCTATCAAGCATCGAGAGGGGTCCAATTTCTTAAGTCCTACATTTTTTTACCATTTGGATCCTCTCGATACTTGATAGATCTAGGTTTAAAATAGATCTATGTTAGTTTAATTATTTATTTATTTAATTTAATTTAATTTTTTTAATGTAATTTGTATTTTTCATTTTTATTTCTTAATGTTTTTTTAAAATGACTAACTTGACAGGATCTCCCTCATACTCGGTTGGAGAAAACCTCGCTTATCTTGGCGCAATAAATTAAACCCGAATCTATCAAGAACTCAGAGGGATCCAATTTCTTGAGGTTTACATTTTTTTACCATTTGGATCCCTCTTCGTACTTGGTAGATTTGAGTTTAAAATATTGTGCATATTTCGGTTAAATATTGTGTGTATTTCAATTAAATATTGTGTTAGTCCCTTGAATGTTTCTAGTTCTCATTTGATGCTTGATTTAAGCCTTTTTTGTAGCTTGAATCAAGGTTCGTTTTAGTCGATTTCCAATTGATTCAAGATTTGAGAAAATTTGATTTTTTTACCTTTTAGTTCATGAATTAATGTTCATTTTTTCGATTATTTTATGTTTATTGTATATTTTATTTTTAAATACTTATAGTTATTCAACAAAATAAATGAGCTCTACATAGCTAAGCGAAGAGAAAAATGGTATATGCACTAGGTTCCTATGCATTGATCGTAGGATACCTATTGGCACGAGACCACCATTCATCTAATGCAATAATAAATCGACATAATTACAATGCATAGTTGTATTAGCCTCCATGACCTCAATTGGCTAGTGTTAGAATAATCAACCCATAGTTAGCTACCTTAGACATTAATTAATCCAATTTTTGTCTTATTTGCCTAGTTTCCATATTCCACCACACATCCATAGTGGTCAAAATTGCTAATTTTGAGTCATGGAGCGCTTGGGAAACCTCATGGAATCAAATCTGCTTTATTCTTGGCCTGCCTAGCGCATGTCTTCTTTTTTTGCTTTATTGCCTGCTTTTTCAGTGTTTTAAGGCAATTGGGAAAGTTTGACTAGGTGAAGTTAACTTGTTTTTTTTCCTCCACATCCTCCACTCTTTTCTCCAATGAAAAGCATGTATGAGTTTTCCTTCCACCCACTATTAGATTGCCTAATTGATTTTGCCAATTCGTGAGCTCTTAGACAGTTTTGGGAACTGCTTTATGCACCTATGGGGGATTTGCTTAGATTTAGTAAGCCTACTTTTAACTAGATTCGAATGGCATCTTCATGCATTTGAAACCCTCATGTAATTATTTATTGTGGCAGTCTATGAATTCACAGGGTTGGCTAATATACACTTATTCAATACAAATTAGTGTTATGCTCCATTATTCAGTCTCCTTTGTGAGTAATTTGCATGTGTAATTGGCAATTGTTGTGAGTGTAATTGTTCTAACATCTAGGTTCAATTTCCACATGGTATCAGAGCCTTTGTAGACCGATTTCTCTCCTTCCAATTTGTTTTGCAGGTTCAACATCATTGACTGGGAGCATTCTACTGACTGACAGGACAATTTCTGAGCTATGGATCAATCTCAAAAGATCATCTTGACTCCATTTAACTTCTTTGAATGGAAAGCAGAGATGGAGATACTATTGAGAGCAAAAGGCCTCTACAGAGTGACTATGGCAACATAAGTAGAGCCCAATGCAGCTGCAGAGAAGATTAAATGGCACAACAAGAGGGATGAGGCCTATGGTCTCCTGTGTCTGAGTATATCCAGAGACCTCCTTTTCCATCTTGATGGATTGACATTGTTAAATTTTCATATGCTTAGCTAAGACATCAGTATTTCATTTCATTTTCATAACAAAAGCATATAAACAAGATCACTAAAAGATAGACAAGCACAACCATACAAAAGGAACACAAAGATTTATCGTGGGAAAACCCTAAAGGGAAAAACCTAGCAAAAGCTTACTCAATATAGACACCCCAAAAGGATAAAAGGTAAAACCAACAAGGAGATCAAAGCCTGATCCTCCTCCTTCTCCAGCTACTCTTCTCTTCTCCACTAATGCGCTACACAAGTGAGTGTGTGTGTGTCACAAATGAGGAGCACTACACCTCTATTTATATTCATACGTTCACATAAGTTAACTCATTTGACATGTAGGCTCGAGTTAAATCATGTAGGCTCAAGTAACCACACTGGGGTGCTGATGACCCACCTTTACAATTAGAGGGGACTACCTCATGACTCTTATTAGTTCTTTCGATTAGGAGCATCGGGGTACAATGTAATACAAGTGGTTCTCCCGGTAGGACCATCGGGGACCAAAAAAAGATACATATAGAATATTCTTCGAAATTACAATATTTCAACACTCCCCCTTAACGAGAAGGGTATTCTATAGCAACATCAACAACAACAAGAGTAGAGATAGGGGACATCATCAACATCAGCAGGGTAACACATCTATAAATCATTGGAAGCTTTTCAACATCATGTAGTCTTCATCTTCAATCTTCAGTCTTCATCATTAGCAACATCTTCAGTCTTTGATCAGCAACATATTCAGCATTTTGATCTTTCAATTAGCAACGACATCTTCAGCACTTGGACCTTTCGATCAACAACATCTTCAGAACTTTGACTTTTCGATCAGCAACAACATCTTCAACATTTTGACCTTTCGATCAGCAACATCATCTTTAGCACCTTGACCTTTCGATCAACAGCAACATCTTCAGTACTTTGACCTCTTGATCAGTAATATCATCATCAACACTTTTCCCTTTCGATCAGAAACAACATCATCATCATCATATTCTGATATGTCGATCATAATCATCATCACATTCTGATCTTTCGATCAGAAACATCATCATCATACTCTAATCTTTCGATCAGAAACATCATCAACATACTCTGATCTTTCGATTAGAAACATCATCATCATACTCTAATCTTTCGATTAGAAACATCATAATCATAGTGCATCATCATCATACTTTAGATCAGTACATCACCATCATCATACTCTGATCTTTCAATCAGTATGTCATCATCATCATACTCTGATCTTTCGATCAGTACGTCATCATCATACTCTGATCTTTTGATCAGTACATCATCATACTCTAATCTTTCAATCAGTACATCATCATCAGCAGCAGCAACAACCTGCAATCCACAACTCAAAGACAAAAAGTATTTGGATCATTTTTGGACTTAAAGTCCAGGGATGATACAATCCCACCACATTCTTGACAACCGAAGTTACCGGATTGATTACGGGAGAATCAGTCCCTATCACTTCAGGACTAAGTCCAAGGATGATGCAATCCTACCACATTCTCGAGGACCGAAGCCACCGGATTGATTATGGGAGAATTAGTCCCTATCACTTTAGGACTATGTCCAAGGATGATGCAATCCTACCACATTCTCGAGGACCGAAGCCACCGGATTGATTATGGGAGAATTAGTCCCTATCACTTTAGGACTATGTCCAAGGATGATGCAATCCTACCACATTCTCGAGGACCGAAGCTACCGGATTGATTACAGGAGAATCAGTCCCTATCACTTTAGGACTATGTCTAAGGATGATGCAATCCTACCACATTCTCGAGGCCTGAAGCCACCGGATTGATTACGGGAGAATCAGTCCCTATCACTTTAGGACTATGTCCAAGGATGATGCAATCCTACCACATTCTCGAGGACCGAAGCCACCGGATTTATTACAGGAGAATCCATCCCTATCACTTTAGGACGATGTCCAAGGATGATGTAATCCTACCACATTCTCGAGGACCGAGGTCACCAGATCTATTATGGATAGATGTCCCGGGATGATACAATCCCTCTTCATTCTCGAAGACCAAGGTCTCCGGATCACTTTAGGGAAAGTGTCTAGGGATGATACAATCCCGTCACGTTCTCAAGGACCAAGGTCACCGGATCTATTATGGACAAATGTCCCGGGATGATACAATCCCTCTTCATTCTCGAGGACCGAGGTCTCCAGATCACTTTAGGTAAAATGCCCAGGGATGATACAATCCCACTGCAACATCATGACTCCCCCTTTCGAGGAAGGTCTTTCTGAACAACACCAAGCTTGTCTCTAAAGTGTTCGAACTCTACTTGAGGCAGAGGCTTCGTCAGTACATCATCATCCAAACCATCATCATCTACATCTTCAGTATGTGAATACTGAACTATCACCATCTTTATTTCCAGTATGTGAATACTGAAAGCATCATCATCTATATATTTAGTATAGAAATACTGAAAGCATCATCATCTCCATATTCAGTATAGAAATACGGAATCACCATCATCTGTATCTATAGTATGTAAATACTGAAATATCATCTATATCTTCAGTATGGGAATACTGAAATCATCATCATCTATATCTTCAATATGGGAATACTGAAACATCATCATCTCTATATTCAGTGTAGAAATACTGAATCACCGTCATCTGCATCTACAGTATCATCATCTGTATCTTATCTTGTATGTACAAATACAAGATTTCTACGTGTTACGTCGGAACACAGGGTTCTTTGTCATCACAACTATGGTTATCACATAGAATCATTGTAGTATCCATCTTCAAGTCAAAGAGACCTGATATCAGCTTCTGAAGCCATATGGCTTCACAACTTAGTAGAGCAATCTACTAAGAATTCTGCTTCAACCGTGCTAAGCGAAACACTGGACTGTTTCCTACTAAACCATGAACTCATAGCAGACCTCAAACAAAAACATCTACCTAATTTGCTTTTCATGTTTGAGATACTTCCAGCCCAATCTACATCTGTGTAGCCATACAATCTACACTCATGGCTACCATAATAGTATAGACCAAAGTCTATAGTCCCTTTCAGATATCTCATCACATGTTTTGCAGCTACTAGGTGAACCCGTCTTGGTTGAAAAAGATATTGAATTAATGTGTTCACAGCAAAACAAATGTCTGGTCTGGTATTTGTTAAGTACATCAATGACCCAATGATCTGCCTGTAGTGAGTCACATCCACTAACTCTAATGAGTCATCAGCTAACAGCTTCAGGATGGAGTCCATGGGTGTGGCCATGACTTTGCATTCTAACATATTGAATCTCTTCAATATCTCTATACTTTCCCTGGTTGAGAAATATTCCTTCTGAACTTTGCCATACTCCCAGACCTAGGAAATAATGCATTAACCCAAGGTCTTTCATCTCAAATTCTTCTGCTAGTTTCTTCTTACTTTCCATGATCTGTTTCTCATTCCATATCAAGAATAAGTCATCCACATATAGTAATAGAATGACAGGTTCATCTTCTACAACCTTGTAGGAAAGGTTAGGATCGAATTTACTCTTGGCAAAGCCCATGCTCATCAGGAAACTATCTATTCTTCCATACCAAGCTCTGGGAGTTTACCTCAGGCCATAGAGGGCCTTCTTCAACTTGCATACTTGATTCCATCTATCTTCAACTTCAAATCCTCATGACTATTCGATGTAAAACTCTTCCTCAATCATACCATTAAGGAAGGCTTGTCTTTACTTCATCATGGAAGAAACTACCATGATAGTTTTGAAGGAAGTGTACCTTGGTTCCTGGAGTAAGTGTCTCTTTAGAATTAATTCCCTCTTTTTGATAGAAACCTATAGCCACAACTCTTACCTTACTTCTATCAACAACATATCTTATCTTGCAAATCCATTTGGAAGATACCACATTCTTGCTTTCTAGTTTGAGTACTATATCCCAAACATCATTCTAGTATCATAACATCTTCTATGAGTTTGTCTTCTCAGGTCATCAACATATCCTAGTCTTCTCCATTCGACCTTGAAGGCTGGAACCCACTTTACTCTTGGTAAAGTCTCGATCTATCACAAAGCTATCCATCATGTCATACCATGTTGAACTCAGATATAATTTTCTGTAGTCACTCCCCCTGAAGTTGAGTATCATCTTCCCTCTTCATTCTGTACAGGTGGTTCTATGCTTGATATATACTGGTAAATAGAGTATGTCATGTCATAGTCCATTCTTTCTGGGGAGAATCATGAACCTTGCTTTGTACACTGGTTCCATCATATCGTATACATCATTCCCCATGATCAATTGTTATTCTTTGATCATAGCTTCTTTCATAGCATTCTTTTCTTCATCTTGAGTTATCTCTTGTACCCATGGTGGTCTTCATCCTTCAAGGTGGATCTACCTCTCTCTGAAGCTCTTTCTTCCGTCATGGTGTCTCTGACCCTGGGAGCTTCAGATTCATGTTTATTGGAGTGAATCTTGAATTGTCATCACTTGTTCTTCGGAACAAGTCTCATCCTTCTTTTCTTGTAGGAGGTTGTACACGACCTTTCCTACAATTCAAATGCACCAGTTGCATGGTTAGAACTATTTCATAAAACATATGCATAACGACAAATTCTTATGCATCATGCAACTGTTTAGTCAATACAACATTCATCCATATCTCACATAAAATTTCTAGATGCCTTCCATCTCCACCATGACATTATTGAGATTGTGCACTAATCCAATATGTCAGCAAAGAGGTTTGATAAGTAGCAATGGAAAGTTTTTATAGCACCATGAGCTACTTACCCATCACATGCATATTAGTAGTATACAGTCATTAATGCAAACAATCTCTCATGCATAACACATCAACTGAATATAATCAAATGTATAACAAAACAATATCATGAAATGACAATTGAATACTTATCTTTTATTTGTTTTGTGGGTAGACTCCATCTTGATCATTCTGCTTTATCATCTTCTTCATTCATGAACTCATAATTTCTTATCCAAATGACAAGAATTGAGTTCTTCATATTCCTCATCGCTTGAGGGATCTTCTTTGAATGGTGAGAGCTTGATCTTTAATTGCTCCCATCTTCTTCTTCTCTTCTTATGAGTCGAGCTGAAAGCAATTACTTCCTTCTAGCATACATTCTTTGCATGAAACCCATGATCCTGGGAGGCCATTCAAGGTGGCTATCACCACTTCTGCAATCTCCACTTCTTCTTCTACTGCTTCAAGTTGTTCTGCATTCTGGATCTTCACATTATTCAACTATTTTCTCAAAGCCATCTTCTGATTTAAGTTCTTATCTTCAAATAGATTGATCAAGGAATCAAACATATTCGGTGTCTTTAGGGAAGAAAATTGTGGTACAAGTTGATCTGTGATTGAATCAACAATGATCTTCTTGGCCTTGATCAAGTTCTTCTTGTGTAAGGCTTTGAGCCTCATCTTCGTATGGAACTGGAACCTCTCTACTTATGTAGGTGTCCAATTCATTTTCTTTAGAGAGATCATATACTTCCATGCTTGGAAGTTGTCAACTTTACCAAGCTTATCATCAAGTTGATGTGATAGATCACTTTGAAATGAGAACCTCAAATTCAAATAGCAAAAGATTAGATCTTACCTATTTGAGGTGTCCGTCCTGCTTCCAGAGCTAGCTGATTTAGGGTTTGTCAGAGAAACCCTAATTTTCCAAACTTGGAATATTTAAGATATTATTGGATATAAATATAAGTCTCTTCAAATGGAGATGTCTAATGTACTCCTTTTCTAAAAACAGTGGAGGGAAGCTCCCGGAACAGGAAGCCCTAGTTTTCCAATTTCTTCTACAGAAATTCCTGTCACTGTTTCTGTGATATCTCATAAATTACTGCTCCTATGTGTTTGAAATTTCTCATTAAGGTAGCTTCACATGTCCCTGATCCAACACCATAGGTTTCATTATAATTTGTTTCACCAATTGGGATTTATGATCCTTTTCCCACGGTGACCTGTTACAAGACTGTTCAGAACAACGAGGTTGTACGGACTGCCACGTGTCATTGTTTCATCTTCTGGTTCTGAAATTCCGACCAAAGAAAGTAAATTCTGTGGTATTTCTGGAAAATCATTAGGAATTCAATTTGGACCTATGTATCCCAAGCTATAGCAATGTTCCCCAGATGTCCTATTTAGGGATGAATTCTGGAAGAGGCTAGAACCCTAACTTGGAGGGATCATATCTCCCAAAATATAGCGCATATGAGGCTGAATTTTGGAAAACGTGTACATCAGGATTGTATATTCGTCCTATGCAATTTTTAGCTCCTGAACCTTAGCCAATCTTGGGATATAGTGAATGTACCAAAACGTAGCAGTTTTAGTATTTAGGGTTTTTCTAGCTCGGGGTCAAACTAGGGTTTGACTTTCCTGGAGTTTCACCAAACCAAAAAACTTGATCCAGGTCTCTAGAATTAGATTTTGATGAGGAGAGAAATCATATTCTAGGCTCACTCAAAAATTCTTCTTTTGCAAGAAACCCTAATTTCCCGCACCGAAACCTGAAAATGCTTGGAATCGAATTCCGCTTCGACAGAAAGATGCACCCTTCAATGGAGAGTCAGCCTAGCCTTCTTTTGCTGATCAATTGTGGAGAGAGAGAACCAAAAATTAAGAATCCCTAGATTCTATAGCTGCACAATGTATTCTTTTCAGGGTGGCTCTGATACCATGTTAAATTTTCATATGCTTAGCTAAGACATCAGTATTTCATTTCATTTTCATAACAAAAGCATATAAATAGGATCACTGAGAGATAGACAAGCACAACCATACAAAAGGAACACAAAGATTTATCCTGGGAAAACCCTAAAGGGAAAAACCCAGCAAAAGCTTCCTCAATACAGATGCCCCAAAAAGATAAAAGGTAAAACTAACAAGGAGATCAAATCCTGATCCTCCTCCTTCTCCAGCTACTCTTCTCTTCTCCACTAATGTGATACACATGTGAGAGTGTGTGTATCACAAATGAGGAGCACTACACCTCTACTTATATTCATCCATTCACTTAAGTTAAGTCATTTGACATGTAGGCTCGAGTTACACATGTAGGCTCAAGTAACCACACTGGGGTGCTGATGACCCACCTTTACAATTAGAGGGGACTACCTCATGACTCTTATTAGTTCTTCCGATTAGGAGCATTGGGGTACAATGTAATACAAGTGGTTCTCCTAGTAGGACCATCGAGGACCACAAAAAGATACATATAGAATATTCTTTGAAGTTACAATATTTCAACAGACATCACCGAATGAAGTATGGGAGAAGCTTGTTGATCTTTTTGGAAAGATAGATGAGATGAGGGGACATCAAATTGAAAATGAATTGATCTCCCTGATTCCCAATAGATTTGAATCCTTGCAACTCTATTTTTCCAAGTTCAAAGCACTTGTTTTGCAGCTAAAACAATGTGGGATCGAAAAGAAGGATGATCAGCTGTTCTTGGCCATACTCTCGAAGCTTGGCCCTGACTATTCAGTTTTTGTTTCGACCTTCTATGCCATAAAGTTGATAGCTTGAGCCTGGAAAATGCCTAGCCTTGCAGATTTCATAGAATCTCTCATAGAAGAACAAGATAAATTGGTGATGATGGCCACCATCAAACCATCCAAAGACCAAGCTCTAGTTGCTGGAGATTCGAGGGTGGATTCAAAAAGCAAAAAGAAAGCTAAAAATCGACCTGAGCAAAAGAGAGATAAGAACAAGTCTCCGGAGGAGCCTCAAGGTTCCAAGAAGAACCCCCAGAAGAAGAAGAACAAAGGAGAAATGAGCAAGCGCACATACTGCAATAAGAGAAATCATTCTGAGAGCTTCTGCATGAAGAAGCAAATAGACATGCTGAACCAACTCCTGGAGAAGAATGGCATCTCCCTTCCAGACAGCTCAAAGAAGAGGGAAGGAGGATCAAGTTCAGAAGACAGAGAGAGAGAGTTCATGCATTGGTTGTTGGCACATCAAGCTCACCTAGTTTCATCATTAATTCTAGAGCTTCAAGACATATGGTTTCGACCAAGGAGGAATTCACCTCACTTGACATGTCGAAAGGTCCACCAATAGTACTGGGAGATGACTCTCTCACTAAAAGTTTGGGCAAAGGGAGGATTGATCTTGACCATGGTAAGTTCAGCAATGTGTTGTATGTTACAGGTCTTGCCTCTAACCTCTTATCAGTGTATCAAATGACCCACATAGGGTCTCCAAAGAAGGTCATATTCTCCCCTGATGAAGTTGAGATCACTGAGTTCTCAAGTGGTAAAGTCATTACAAAAGGAGTTGCAAATCACACTTCGAAGGTATACATGTTCTCACACTTCCTACCCTACTCAAACCCCTCTGCTCTTCTTATTCATGGTAATGAGGCAAGCAAGCTTTGGCATGAAAGATTTGGCCACCTAAATTACAAGTATCTTTTTTATCTTAGTGAAAAAGAAATGGTCATAGGGTTACCAAAGATTAAATTTTCCAAAGGAGTCTGTCAAGGTTGCATCCTACGAAAACACCCAGAGCATAAATTTGAGAGAGCTAGTCATGAGAGGACCTCTGCACCTCTTGAGTTGATCCACAGTGATGTTTCTGGACCATTTCCTCATATGTCAATGATTCAGGTTAAATATGCATTGACATTCATAGATGACTTTTCCAGTTATTGCTGGGTTTACTTCCTAAAACACAAGTCTGAATTTTTTGGCTTTTTCAAAGTCTTTAAGGCTTTGGTTGAAAACCAGTCTGGGAGGAAACTCAAGGTCCTCAAATCTGAAAATGGTGGTGAGTATGTCAAGTCTAAGTTTATTCAATATTGTGCAGATGCAGCATTCTATCCCTTACACACCACAATAGAATGGTGTTGCTGAGAGGAAGAACAGATCACTGAAAGAGATGGCAACCTGCATGATGGAGGCTAAGACTTTGACACAAAAGTACTGGGCCAAAGCTATAAAATATGCAGCCTATATCTAGAATAGGGTGCCTCATAAACAGCTTGATGGTATGACTCCTTTCGAATCATGGACTGGGCACAAGCCAGATGTGACCCATTTCAGGATTTTTGGCTCAAGGGCTTGGGCTAGAATTCCAACAGAAAAGAGGAAGGCTTTGCAGCCCCAAAGCCAAGAGTGTCTATTTGTTGGGTACTATGAATATTCAAAAGGGCACAAGCTGATCAATTTGAGCACAAACAAAGCCTTCATTGAAAGATGTGTTCAGTTTCAAGAAGAGCCCCTAGCAGCAGTGGAAGTTGGAGAATCCTCTTCACCACCAGAACCTCTGAATGTAAGTGAAGAGATAGTTGAACATGCCGATTCTGATATGTATGATAATGATGATTTGATTGCAGATCCTAATAGTCCTACAATACCAAAATGGGCAGCCAAGACCATTCATGTAGCTAGAGAACTAGCTGGAAATCCTAATGACCTTAGGAGGACTAGATCTCAGTTTGAGAGTGCTCTGTGCATGAAAGATCCTATGTTTGTAGAGAAATGCTATATGATGGTTGAATTAGATCCATAGACATATAAAGATGTATAAAATGATCCAATATGGAAAGCATCCATGAAGGAAGAGTTCAGCTCACTCCAAAAGAGCAACACTTGGGAGTTGGTTGATCTCCCCCCCAGGGAGGAAGCTAGTTCAGTGTAAGTGGGTGTACAAAACCAAATTTTCTACTGATGGTTCACCTATGAAGTACAAGGACATATTGGTAGCTAAGGGCTACTCATAGGTTCATGGCATAGACTACAATGAGACCTTTGCACTAGTGGCAAAGATGGACTCCATCAGGCTAGCCTTAGCCATTGCAGCTTCAAAGCAATAGGAAGTACATCACATGGATATGAAGTGTGTTTTCCTGAACGAAGATCTCACTAAAGAGATATACATGCAGTAGCCTCAAGGATTTTCTACTAACCCATCTCTTGTGTGCAGTCTAAAGAAGTCATTGTATGGGCTTAAGCAAGCCCCCAGGGCTTGGTATGCCAAGATTGATAGCTTTCTACTATCACTGAATTTTGTTTGATGCAAATCAGAACCAAATGTCTATTTGAAGCTGATTAATGGCTCATTAATGATCATTGTTTTATATTTTTATGGCCTTCTCATTACAGGAAGCTCAAAGGATGAAATTGCTTCCTTGAAGGATGCAATCAACCATGCCTTCTCCATGACAGATTTGGGGCTATTGAGCCAATTATTAGGGCTTGAGATTGCTCAAACCAAATATGGAATCAAAGTGCATCAGTCCAAGTATGCCTTGCATTTTCTGAACAAATTCAAAATGAAGGATTGCAAGCCAAGCACGACTCCTTTCCTTTCAGGAGTGAAGCTTGAAGAAGCTGATTCTTCACCTATGGTAAACAATACACTATATAGGCAATTGATTGGATGTTTGTTGTATCTTACACATACTAGACCTGATATTTCGTATGCAGTAAGTGTGGCTTCAATATACATGGATCAGCCTCATGAGATCCATTGGAAAGCAGCCAAAAGGATCCTTAACTTTGTTCAGGGAACAAGGACACATGGGATCTTCTATAAAGCTAAATTTGATCTTGATTTGATTGGGTTTACTGACAGTGATTGGGAAGGTGACAGCACAGATCGAAATTCAACATCAGGATATGTGTTCATGCTTGCAGAAGGGCCAATTAGCTGGTCAAGTAAGAAACAGAGTGCCATTGCACTCTCATCTACAGAAGCAGAGTACAAAGGAGTTGTAAATGCAGCAACTCAATGTTTATGGTTGCAGGGGTTACTTGGAGAGTGTGGCTTCGAATCAGAATACTCAACTACTATCTACTGTGATAATCATAGTACCATTTGAATCTACAATGATCTAGTTTAGAAGCAGAGAACCAAAAACATTGAGATCCATATGCACTATATCAGACAGCTTGTGCATGATGGCACCATTCACCTACTCTTTTGTTCATCTTCAGAACAAGTAGCTGATCTATACCATAAGTAGATCATAGTCGTGAGAATCCAGGTTGAGTGGACATAACTCGCCTAAGTTCAGCTCATCAACTGAATTGCATGCGTCATTGCTCTCATTGGTTCAATGCAAAAACAATACTATGACAATGATGCATGCAATTTAGTTGATGAATTGAACTTAGACGAGTTGTGTCCACTCGACCTGGATTCTCAAGACTACGATCTACCTATGGTATAGATCCTCGGGTTAGATATTTAAAGCTCAGAGCCTAGTGTGGAATAGAACATGGCGATTAAGATAAAAATTAGTGTAAATTCAAAGTCATATCACATAATTGTAGTTTTTTAAAATTAAAATTTATATACGAAGGAGCAAAGTATTTTTAGTATTTAAAACATTTCACTACATTTCCAGGTACTACATTGTATACACATTGGATATATTGCTGATAGGAATCAAATGATGTTGAAATTCCTTACCAACCACTGATGACATAAACAAGCTAGATGTTGAATTCTGATGAAAACACACCATGATACTACTTGAATAGCATTAAAAAAAATTAAATGCATGTAGTTCAGAGACTCTAAAATTATTGTTAAAGCTCCAAAATGAATCCCTGGCATCACCATCAAGGTTTCACAACTATTAGTTAAAGTTTTGAGTTATCATGCTAGGATGCATTGAAGGGTTTATTGTATTTATGTCATGGTCATTTTGCTACAAACAATAGTTTGTCCACTTGGTCACTGCACACAGTATTCATAATCAATGTCATCTATAGTGTTGTTTAAATCCATGTCTCTTTTCAACATAGAGTTCAATGTTTTTTTTATTATCTTTGGTTGAGAAAAGATTTAAACTTCATTAAATTTAGTTATAAGGAGAGTCACAAGGTCGCATATATGTGGTGCAACATATTATTATCACTACGAAAAAACAATTTTTTATGAGTTGAGGGAGTTGGCATGTCATGTTTATTTCACGAGTCTTATCCATTTGTTATATTCTTAATGTACTCATGTCTAGATGAAACATATTGGTAACATGTTATAATTGTCAATTATGTTTATGTACACATTTATCTATACAATGAGAGAATTCGAATTATATGTTCTAGGTGAACTATGGAAATAGTTTTCTTGTTCCCTAAACTTTGATGCCTCTTTCATAGTTTCAAAAAACTAAATCTAAAAAACAAAGGACAACTTCTCTTGTTACTAGTATATTTCACTCTGGTTAGAAGTATTATATTTTTGCTCCTTCGATTCTTCTTCCTATGTATTTATATTCTTATCATTTATTCGGATATGAAAAATAAAAAAATTTAAATTCTTTATATCTTTTACAATGTTGAGAATAAGTATACTTCTTCTTATTCTTTTTTATTCTATATTTCATTATTTTTTTTAATTTTTTCACTTATGTTTTTTAAATTTTTTTATATTTACCATCTTTAAAAAATTATAATTTCCCATTTCCCCTTTATTCTTTTGTAATTTTTCTTTTAAATTCTCTTAGATGGGTCCTTGAAACCCATTTCTAAAATGTCCTACATGAACATAATATTATATATAATACATATATATAATATATATAAGCTAAAGCTTATATCCTGAAAAAATATGCTAGTATATTGGTAGTCATGTACAAAGCTTTTTTTCAAGTCTTAAAGAGTAGCTTGATCGAGGGTTTAATAAACCCTCGATCAAGCTTAATATCTTGAACAAGGGATTGAAAAATAGATATTTAGCTCTCTTTCAAGAAAATCAATGTTTTTCTGTGTCTTCCAGGGGTGTAAACCCTGCCATTCATGGCACACAATTGAGCAGAGTTCATATCGATAGATTCGTCATCGAATCTTCTATCCATTGAGATATCAATGCATGTGTTTTGGCATTCATATGGTTTTTTTTAATTAGTTCTAAAACTTACACTTAGAAAACCAGACAACAACTTCGAAGTAGCTCAAAGAAAAATACGCAGGGTAAAATATACACATCCAAATATTTCGTAAAAATGCACAGCCCACACATCGGCGTGTCCTCTTCAAAAGGGTGTCTTTGGTTTTTCAACTTTTGAAAACAGTGAAAACAAATATGGGATGGACACACATGTGTATAAAATGATGTTGAAATCATATGTGGTCACTTTTGAAAAATAATAAATAATTGTATATTGCGAAATAAATTAACAAAAAAATATGCAGACCACAATGCATTATGTGTAGATCATGCTCATATATATATATATTTCAATTATTAATATAAGATTGAATTATTGGGGTTGGACACGAGCCACTTATTAACTTATTCAAATTTTTATGGTCACACAGTTCATTAAAAGAAAAATTTCACACATTAAATGACATCGGAATATTTAAAAAAAAATATCATTGGGAAGCCAACATAATATTCTATAATTTGTTTTTTATTGCAAGTCAAAATTTGTTAGATTTTTATCATTCAAGCTGGCATTATGTTAGGATCTTTAATTGAGAGAATAACAAGTACAACAATAAAACACAAGAGACAGTGAACACAATGGTTTTCCTCGGGGAAACCATAAATGGAGAAAACCTGGCAACTTCCTCAGAGATAGAATCAGCACCAAAAGTAAAACCCGAAAACATAAATATGATCTCCCGACAGTAATAGTCTCTCTCTTGTCCCAACAACTTCTCTCTCTCACTCATGCAACCAAATGAGTGAGTGTGTGTGTGATAAATAGAGAGGCTCACTCTCTATTTATATTCTTTTCTTCACTTAATGTCCTCTCCAACATGTCAGCCTCACTTAACAATTACTTACTAGACCCGACAACTCTAGGAGAGTCTAATAACCCTAGTGCCCCACAACTTGTGGGGAATTTGCCCCTCCAACCAACAAGGAGGGTTATCCTTAACACAATGGTGGTGACTATTGCCCTGAATTACAATAACTCACCTAGGGTCGACTTCTCTAGGATAGTATAATAACACTAGGGCCCCACAACTGTGGGGACTTTAACCCTTGATCAATAGGAGGGTTACCCACAATGACTTGACATGACTTGTTCACATTATAGAAAGTCTCGATAGGAACATTGGGGCATGGAATGACTCAATTACATTACAGATACTTCTTGGAATAAACATTGGGGTACAATACATGAAACATACAAGTGAATACATTTCGAAGTTACATATACATCAACACTCCCTCTTAACTAGGAAGGTATTCTCTCGACACAATTTGTCATCACTGGTCTTCTCCTCTAGATTATCTCATCATATGTATCTTCAAGTCATATTCATCTTCAAGTTATCTTCATCTTGGATATGGATCATCACTGGATCTGGATCATCATCACTGGATCTGGATCATCACTCGATCTGGATCAACACAGGGACATCATCACTGGATCTGGATCATCACGGGGACATCAATACTGGATCTAGATAATCACTAGATCTGGATCATCACTGCTGGACCTGGATCATCACTCAATCTGGATCATCTTAGAGACATCATTACTGGATCTGAATCAACACTCGATCTGGATCATCACTGGGTCATCATCATAGGTGCTATCTCATGATTCTTCTTGTCACAGGAAGTTCTACAGAGCTATCCCTTTTTCATGCTGATTGTAGGCCTAGCCTCCTTGTAGGTCTTCTTTAGCACTTATATCTGACCCTAAGTCAGAATCGCCAACACTCACATCTGACCATGAGAGGAACACATCCGACACCATGTCAAAAAATCACAACGCTTACATTCACCAGCATGATAGTACACAACTACTATCATCTGTGAAAAGGGACAACACTCACATCCACTAGCATGATAGGACATAACTACTATCATATGTGGAAAGGCACTGCACTTACATCTGACCTTGACTCGTCAGAAAGGCACATCACTTACATTCACCAACATGATATGACACAACTACTATCATCTGTGAAAAGGCACAACACTCACATCTAACCTTGACTCGTCAGAAAGGCACATCACTTACATCTGACCTTGAATCATCAAAAAGGCACTCAGTCCTAGACTAAGGGTTTCTGGTAACTAACCAGGTGCCTCCATTCAAAGAATTGAAATAGCCCTTATATCTGATAATGTAGGAACCAATCCTACAGTCACATCAGAATGGCTCAGCACTCAGATCTAACATGGAAGGAACCAATCCTCTCACCATGACAGAATGGAAACATCCCTTATATCTTATCAAGTGGGAGCATGTCTCCCAATCACATCATAATGGACCTGCACTTATATATGATCATGTGAGACTACATCCCATAGTCATATCAGAATTTCCCTCATTCCTAGACTGAGTATTCCTGGTAATTGACCAGGTACCTCCATTCAGAGAATGGAAACAACCCTTATATGTGATCATGTAGGAACCAATCCTACAGTCATGTCAGAATGGATCAGTACTCATATCTGACATGGAAGGAACCAATCCTCTCACCATGGTAGAATGGCTCGGCCCTTACATCCGACCATCAAAGGAACCTAATCTTCTCACCATGTCAGAATGGCTCTAGGTCTCATCATTTCCCCTTGGAGGGAACCTCGATTTGGAGAACACCAAGCTTCTTCCTCAAGTACTCAAAATTCACTTTGGCCATTTCTAGCATAGAATCACATTAGAGCTGATTACGTCTAAGGATGACCTGTGAGCTTCACTAGGGCCGATTACATCCGAGGATAAACTATAGGTCTATTTATACCTGAGAAACCTACGAGCTTCGCTAGGATTTATGCTCAGATAACCTGTCTCACCGATTATGCTAGAACTCCCTCTTTCAAGATATCTCGATCTAGATCACATACTGGAGCTTCACTGCTCCTCTCTCCCAAATAAAAAGTGGCAACATCTTTTGCTTCAGCTGTACTCAGCACCATGCAGGACTCCATCCTGCCAAACTAAGGGATCACACTTGATCCCATACTAAAGTCTCACCTTGAAGTGCTCTTCCTATCAATGGAACTGCCTGCCCAATACGAATCCACATAACCCTCAAGGTTAATCTTCTAATTTGCCTCATACTTGAGCCCATAATCAACTGTACCCTTCAGGTACCTCACTACATGCTTTGTAACCATGAGGTGAACATGTCTCAATGTGTTCACAGCAAAGCAAATATCTGGTATCGTATTCGTCAGGTACATCAAGGAATAAATCATCTGATGATACATCATGGAATCAACTGAATCTGATGAAGCAACACTCAATAGATTTAGGTTCGATGCCATAGGTGTGGTCATGGCCTTGCAATCCATAATCTTGAACCTCTTCAGGATCTATACTGCATACTTCCCTTGTCCACACCTCCATGCCTAGAACGTAGTGCATCATCCCCAAGTCCTTTATCTCAAACTCAGTAGCAAGTATTCTTCTTGCAAACTTAATGAGTTCCTCTTTTCTGTCAGGAACAAGTCATCGACATATAACAGGAGCATCACTGGTCTTCCACCTTCAACCTTGAAGCAAAGGTTGGAATCCTATTTACTCTCAGTAAAGCCTAGAGTCATCGGTAATCTGTCCATCCCATCGTACCATGTCAAACCTCAGGATATTCTATAGTCACTCCCTCTGAAGCGGAGGATCATACTCCCTCTGTCTTCCGTACTCTATGCACTGAAACATTCTGTACTGGAGTGACAAGTAGATTCCTATGCTACTAATATTCTATGTATCCATCTAGTGTATAGACTTTCATCTTCAACCTTGTAGAAAAGGTTAAGATATTCATCAAGCTCATCATGTATGTGTTTCAACTCCCACTGGCTGCAAATTTCTCTTCATAGTCTATGCCTTCTTTTAGCGAGAAGCCTCGTGCTATGAATCTTGCCTTATATCCCATGATGTTTCCATCTACTGCATGATGGAACTACAAACTTCCCTTTACGTATCGATACTGCATTGTAGACATCATTCTTCTTGAACTGGTCTTCCCTTTCTTCTTGGTTACTTCTTCATTGCTAGAAGGTTCTGCATCAATGATGTCATTGCATCCGTCATATTATTCTTCATCTTGAATTGTCATTACTTGTTCTTCGGAACAAGTCTCATCCTTCTTTACTTGTAGGTGATTTTACCCGATCTTTCCTACAAGTCAAATGCATTAGTTGTATGGTTAGAAACATTTCATAAGACATATTCATAATGGAAAATTCTTATGCATAAATATATGATCATGCAATTATTTTAGCCAATACAGCATTCATCCATTTCTCACGGAAACTTTTCTAGATGCCTTCCATCTCTACCAGGACAACATTGAGATTGTGCAGTAATCCAATATGTCAGCAAAGAGGTTTCATTCTAGATAAGTAGCAATGGAGAGTTGTATAGCACCATGAGCTACTTACCCATTACATGCATATTAGTAGTATACTGTCATTAATGCAAAAATTCTATCATGCATAATACATCAACTGAATATAAACAAATGCATAATAAAACAATATCATGAAATGACAATTGAATACTTATCTTTATTTGTTTTGTGCGTAGACTCCTTCTTGAGCCTTTAGCTTCATCATCTTCTTCATTCATCATTTTGGATCCAAATGCTAAGATGGATAAGATTTTCTTCAATATTTGAGTCCTTCGTATTCCTAATCATTTGAGGGATCTTGTTTGGATGGTGAGAGCTTGATATTCAGTTGCTCCCATCTTCTCTTCTCTTATTATGAGTTGAGCTTCTTCTTCTTGTGTGTGCTCTTCCCAGAGTCTGTTGAAAGTAATCACTTCCTTTTGTCACACATTTCTCGCATGAATGAATCCCATGATCCTGGGAGGCCATTAAAGGTGGCTATCATCACTTCTTCTTCTACTGCTACAAGTTGTTCTTTGATTTGAGAGACCCTTGTGAAGTATGACTGTATGGTCTCTGTATTCTGGATCTTCACATTCTTCAACTAGTTTCTTAAGGTCATATTGTTATTTATCTTCTTCCCTTAAAATAGCTTGGTCAACGAATCAAACATCTCTTCCGGTGTCTTTAGGGAAGACACTTGTGGCACAAGTTGATCCGTGACTGAATCAGCAATGATCTTCTTGACCTTGACCAAGTTCTTCTCGTGTAAGGATTTTAGCCTCATCTCCCTCTAGAACTGGAACCTCTCTACTTATGTAGGTGTCCAATTCATTTTCTTTAGATAGATCATATACTTCCATGCTTGGAAGTTTTTAACTTCACCAAGCTTATCATCAAGTTGATGTGATTAATCACTTTTAAATGAGAACCTCAAATGAAAATAGCAAAAGATTAGATCTTACCGATTTGAGGTGTCTGTCCTAGTTTCGGAGCTGGTTGATCTAGGGTTTGTCGAAGAAACCCTAATTTTAAAAACTTGGAATCTTTTATATCTGATTGGCTAGAAATATATATCTCTTCAAGGTGATTTGTCTAATGTACTCATTTTCTGAAAACAGTGGAGGGAAGCTTCTGGAACAGGGATCCCTAGTTTTCCATTTTCTTCTACAGAAATGCTCGATACTGTTTCTATAGTATATTTGAAATTATTGCTCCTCTATGTCTACAACATCACACTAAGGTAGCCTCACCTATCCCTGTTTCAAAACCACAGGCTTCATTAGAATTGGTTTCACCAATTGGGACTTATGATCAGTTTCCCAAGGTGACCTGTTACAGGACTGTTCAGAATAGAGAAGTTGTACAGACTACCACATGTCACTGTTTCATCTTCTAGGTATGAAAATTGGACCACATAAATTACAGTCTGTTTCCTTTCTAGAACATCTTTAGAAATTTCATTTGGACATTTGCAGCCCGAGATATCACAATGATCCCTAGGTGTCCTGTTTATGGATGAATCCTAGAAAGGATGGAACACTAACTTGGAGAAATCATATCTCCTAGGATATAGCGACTCTGAGGCAGAATTTTAGACACAGTGTAAATAAATATTTTATCTTTTTCCTATGAACGTTTTAACTCTTGCTCCTTCTCCAATCCTGAGATATAACGAATGTAACAGAACGTATCGGTTTTAGTATTTAGGGTTTTTCCATCTCGGGGTCAAACTAGGGTTTGACTTTCCCTGAGTTTTACACAACCAAAAATCTCGACCCAGGTCTCTAAACTTATATTTTGATGAGGAGAAGAATCCTATGCCAGGCTCACTCAAAAATTCCTCTTCTGTAAGAAGCTCTAATTTCCCGCACCAAAAACTAAAAATGCTTGGAATTGAATTCCGCTTTGACCGAAAGATGCACCCTTCAATGGAGAGTCAGCCTAGCATACTTTTGCAGATGGATTATGGAGTGAGACCTAAAAAGTAAGAATCCCTAGCTTATGTAGCTGCACAATGTCTTCTTCTCAGGTTAGCTCTCATACCATGTTATATTTTTATCATTCAAGCTAGCATTATGTTAGGATCTTTAACTGAGAGAATAACAAGTACAGCAATCAAACACAAGAGACAATGAACACAATGCTTTTTCTTGGGGAAACCATAAATGGAGAAAACCCACAACTTCCTCAAAGATAGAATCAACACCAAAAGTAAAACCTAAAAACATAAAGATGATCTCCCGACAGCAGTAGTCTCTTTCTTGTCCCATCAACTTCTCTCTCTCACTCATGTGCCCTAATGAGTGAGTGTGTGTGTGTGTGATAAATAGAGAGGCTCACTCTCTATTTATATTCTTTCGTTCACTTAATATCCTCTCCAACATGTCAGACTCACTTAACAATTACTTACTAGAGCTGACATCTCTAGGAGAGTCTAATAACCCTAGTGCCCGACAACTTGTGGGGACTTTGCACCTCCAACCAACAAGGAGGGTTATCCTTAACACAATGGTGGGGACTATTGCCCTGACTTAGAATAAATCACCTAGGGTTGAATTCTCTAGGACAATCTAATAACCCTAGGGCCCCACAACTACGGGGACTTTAACCCTTGATCAATAGGAGTGTTACCCATAATGACTTGACATGACTTGTTCACATTATAGAAACTCCCGTTCGAAACATCGGGGCATGACATAACTCAATTACATTACAGATACTTCCCGGAATAAACATCAGGGCACAATACATGAAACATACAAGTGAATACATTCTAAAGTTACATATACATCAATAAAATTCACATGGAATATATGTGTTTCGAGGGCTTCTATCTAGTAGATGAGTAAAAAATCAGGTTTTCATTGCCAAATTTGGCCAAAAAGTGTTACCCACCTTCATGGAATCACCCCATTCAATTTCCTCATGTATAAATAGAGGCCATGGGATGGGGCTAATCAATTTTTATTAGAAGATAAAATTTATGCTGGTGGTATACCTTCAGACTCTTGGAGCAGAAGAACTCAGTGTCCTCGGTTTGCAGAGGAGTCCTTGTTTCATAAGCTGGGTTGTAATCTCACCATTCTCTGTTTATTAATAAAGAGAGTTCTTCTTCCAATATTTTTATTGTTACTTTCTAATGTATGATGGATTATGAATGAATTCAATTATGTTATTATGAATATGCATTTCACTAACCGTTGATATATATATATGAGATATTGCTGGAAGAATTTGTCTTTTATAGGTGAATTGGAGAATCCCTAGAAGCTTTGGGAGAGATTGAAAGAGGAGAAGACCAATATTGGATCAACCATCATAAACCGGGTATTCTAAGCTTCCTTTCTATTCCTATTTCATCTTTCTACATAAGCTGATTGTCTACAAGTGTCTTAAAAAGTTGGTAACCCCAGAGACCCTAGGTTACAAGGGTGCATTATCCTTAACAACACTATAAGTTTATCAGTTTGTCAATATCTAGGTCCCCACATGTCCACTGGACCATTAAGGGATGAGATAACAAGTGGAGTCCCCACTTGCTGTGAATCTAGTAAGTGCAGTTGTGTTTCAATGACACCTTCCAGTTGTGACTTGTGATTCTACATGTTACGTTGATGATGTGATTCATGTTATTTGACTATTGTTGTTGTTCCTATATTTTTAAAATATTTTATAAATCAGTGAAATATTTGCCAAGATTTTACAATATCTTATAACTTAGTGAAAGAATCTCCCATATTTTACAACATTATATAATAAAATGAAAGAATCACCAAATTTTGTATATATACATATTATATTATTGATAAAATCGCCTTCAAATTTTCCTATATATAGGAGAGATTCGTCCATTTTTTATACATATAAATCTAGGGGGGGTTGTTAAAATCATCCCTTCCTTGTAGTCCATATGTTGCAAAAAAAATTAGGACTCTTCCATCCTCTCAATGCATGTCAATAATTCCTCGTAGGACATGTGTTCTGAAGCTTTTAGGGACTCCTTCAATAAGATTGTATCTACAATACAAATTATGCAATGTCTGAGTTCGGGAAATAGGAGATCCATGGATGAAAATGATCTCTCTAATGGTTTCAAATGATATTTTTGATGATGAAAATGGTCTCTCTAATGGTTTCAAATTATCTCTTTGATGGCTACAAAATATTTCCTACAACCTTCAACAAGACTGGATCTATAATACTAACTATGTCTCAACTGAGATGATGAAATAAGAGATATGTGGCTACTGTTGGTGCCTCTAATTTTATTATAAAATAACTTATTGCCTATTTACATTAATTATAAATCAAGTTTATGTACTTTTATTTCAAGGTTAGCATGCAAGGTTTATCCATGCAACCACCTTAGCACTGGTTCTTTTATATGCTCACGTGTCTAGAATTGAAGGAAAACTCTTGTTGTAAATAAAATCACACTTGGAAACTTACAATTGTAACAAAAGTATTACAGAATTAAGAAACACTTGAAAAGGAGGAAATACACACTTCAAAACACACACATCTTCTTCAAGAAAAGAAATACTTATACTCAGTAAATTGTGACATGGTACTAACAAGATGCAGAGTAACACTAAATGAATTAGTAAAGGAAATAGTATAGTAACAACAATTAGTAACTAACAATTGAGAATCATTAAAAAAATGAACTAACTATTCATAAAAGCACCTATTCAAATAAATAACACAGCAACAACACTTGCTCAGTGTCAGCCCTAGGTTTGTTTTGATTATCTTTTGGTACTAATTTTGAGTTTTGGTCAAAGTGTGAACAAAAGCACGACAAGATGGTCAAGTCCGAAGATCCAGGCGAAGGTAGAGGAATACTAACCATTTTTATGAATCCCAACCAAAATTTTGGTTAATTGGTTAGAATTTTTTTCCACTTAAATTTATGGGATCAAGCAGTAGGCATGGATTCTAAAAACGATCTTTAGAGCCTATAAATATGTAATGGGTCATGATTTTTGGGGTTATCCTGTTTTGGAGAAGAAAGTTAAGTTCTTCTATCAGCAAAGAGTAATGTAATGTTTTGTGGAAGAATAAGCTAAGTTTCAAAGTATGAAGTTGATATGCATGTTGTATGCGCATATCTAATGTAATGGATATTGGAGGATTGTCTCTAAGTTGTGTGCATAGAATGAAGAATTCAAGCTATGACTCTATATAATGAATGGGTGCTTTTATTTTTTTTCTTGTCTTGGGTTTCCACATTAAATCCTGGTGTATACTATGTATGATTTATTTGTGTGATGGTTCTATGTTAATGCTTTAATGTGTGAATGAATATCTATGGATGAATGACTTAATGTGATACCATCGTAATGGTTGATTATAATGTTATGAAAATGGTTAATGTCATGGATATTCCTCTCTATGAATGTTGTAGTTACCCAAATTTTGGAGTTAATTATATCAATTTTTTTATATGGATAAGATCCCCTTCACCACGCGGAAACATGGTTCCTGCATCTCCCATAGGGACCTTAGGTGAGACCTCATATTATTTGCAAATATTGTCGAAAGGAATAAAACCCTTTTGGGCCCATATCCTAGGGTTTTGTTTGTATGATGTGGTTTGAACATGGGTTAGTTTAATATTGTGCCAACAAATGGTTTTGGTATTGTGGCAAGGATCATTATGAACAAGACATATTTTGGCATCCGACAAAACCTTAAATCGATGCGTGGTTAGATCACAAAATGAAGGAATTTTCTCAAGAAGAAAACATAGATCCACGACTGAATCTAGAAGAATGGTTAGGAAGGTATGTCTACTTTGATATTCATGATATTTTCTTCATTGAATTTCATATTATATTGTATGATAGGATGGCAAGGTTGGAACTTCAGAAGAAAATTTTCCAAGGAGGTGAACCTAAGAATTGGACACATTAGTTGATTTAGTGACAGAAGTGTGTCGATAATAATATATCAAGGGAAGTCGAGTTTTCGGTTGATAGCATTCTGTAATGGTACATCATTGAAAGTATTGTGGATATTATCAAGTCATATAATACGCGGAGCATGAATTATTTCGAGGTCCATGAGGTAGATACCTGAATTCTATAAATTTGTGGAGTAAGATGTTGGTGTGTGAAAAGGGGATTTTAAGAATGAACTCTGATAAGTAAGTGATTATATGCGGAGGGTGCAAGTATTGAGTGGAATAAGGTATGGGGATAATGTGGGGAATAACTTGAAATGATCCTAGGTGAAATAAGTAATACTGAAGAAGAGGGTGGTCTCCTGAGGAGTGGGAAGATATTTCGGTTGAATAAGAGGAGAATGATTGCGACTAGGAGAAAGAGTTGTAGTGTGACTAGAAGGGGAGACTATGAACCGTGGCACATATCAACAAGGATTCTTGTGAAAAAGAAAAATATTATCAACTTATTTCATAGGAGGAAGAAAATTTTCCAAGGAGGTGAACCTAAGAATTGGACACATTAGTTGATTTAGTGACAGAAGTGTGTCGATAATAATATATCAAGGGAAGTCGAGTTTTCGGTTGATAGCATTCTGTAATGGTACATCATTGAAAGTATTGTGGATATTATCAAGTCATATAATACGCGGAGCATGAATTATTTCGAGGTCCATGAGGTAGATACCTGAATTCTATAAATTTGTGGAGTAAGATGTTGGTGTGTGAAAAGGGGATTTTAAGAATGAACTCTGATAAGTAAGTGATTATATGCGGAGGGTGCGAGTATTGAGTGGAATAAGGTATGGGGATAATGTGGGGAATAACTTGAAATGATCCTAGGTGAAATAAGTAATACTGAAGAAGAGGGTGGTCTCCTGAGGAGTGGGAAGATATTTCGGTTGAATAAGAGGAGAATGATTGCGACTAGGAGAAAGAGTTGTAGTGTGACTAGAAGGGGAGACTATGAACTGTGGCACATCTTGACAAGGAGTCTTGTGAAAAAGAAAAATATTATCAACTTATTTCATAGGAGGAAGAAGATCCATATCTACACTAGACCCAAGGCTCTGACATACCCATCACCCCAGGCTTAGATTGGAGATTACGATATGGACTTCATTTCAATGGATCTAAAATCTGGTGTCAACATTTTGAGAAAGTAGTCTTAGGAGAGTATGTGAAAACCTAAAGTAGTGTTGTCCATAGTTAAGTTGAGGTTATAAAATAAATTGAAGGTTCTTTTATTCGGTCGAGTACCATGAGTTCCTATTGAAGTATAAGGGCTTTAAATGTATGCATATTTTGAAGTAATAGATATTGTTGAAGATACGAATTTGTCCTTGCTATTGATTGATCCATTGAGAATCAGACCATCATCACCTTCAAGAAGAAGATTATGTCATTTGAATATTCATAAATGAGAGTGGTTGCACCAATAGATCCAATGGAGGGACAATGGTATGTGGAACATGTTTGAGGGGAGTATCATGAGGGTGATTTGGATAATATCTAGAACATATCCTCTTGAATGAAGGATTATATTAAATTGAAATCTCACAACAATCTATGTTGGCGAAGTGTCAACTCATGTTCATTTGATTCAAGATAAGCATTGGAAAACTTGCATAATCGACTATATGAATCTTCTATGTTAAAATGTGCTTGGCTCATGAAGTCTCTATGATGGGTGGGAACTGAGGTATGTTATTTTACTACATATGAAAAATTACCTAACCTAGATTCATTTCTTGTTGAATTTCAAATTAAGGTTCCATAAGAGAAGTGACTATTGGCTTTAGATGTGGCCCTAAAGGCTACTCCAGCGAGGTGGTTGGCTATTCATAAACAATATATTTTAGTATGGTCGTAGTGTCGAAGATTGTTAGAAATTCAATTTGGTGAAGGACTTCCCTATATTGGAGATAAGTATACATGGTTTACAGGTTCTATCGATCATGTCAATGACTATACCGTAGCATGGAAAGTGGAACTAAAGCGAGAAATGGTGTATACACTAGATATGTTACCATCGAATTGGTATACGTCACTAGAACTGTGATGGGGAATCACATATTGGGATGAGTTGGCCAATAGTTTCAAGCAAACTTTTAGCTATGAGGATGAGAATCCCTCGGTTGACAAATATTTGCAAGTGATCAAGGACAAAATATTTGAAGAAATTTTTGTACCTATGTCAAGTCTACCACGTTGGACTATAACATTCTAGAACTCGATGGAATGCTATAATATTTTGAGAGAACCTGAGGATGATGATAAACAATACATTCACATGGTAAATATTGGTTCCCCTGAAAACCCCATGCGTTTTACAGATGAGGTGTTGGAGAGCATTGGAGGACATGAGGTTACTCCTTTTACCAACGGTTTTTTTGGATACCATCACATCTAAATTGTGAAAGAAGATTGACATAAGAACACATTTGTGACAGATTGGGGATTCTTTCAGTACATAGTAATTCCCTTCAATCTTAAGAATGCTCCTACTATAGTTTATAGGATAGTGGTTGTTGTGTTTAAAGAATTTATTCACAAATTAGTAGAATTTTATTTTGATGATTGGACGGTATATGGGTTGATTAAGGATCATATTGAAAGTCTTAGGCTGATGTTAGACAATTGCAGACAATTTCAATTTTCTTTAAACTTAAAAAAGTTCATATTCTGTGTGCATTTTGGTATCTTGGTTGGTCATGTTGTTTGCAAGGAAGACATATTGATGGATCTGATGAAGATTTTCATTATTGTCGACTTACCACCACCTACGTCGGTTAAGCAATTGTGTACTAAATTGGGGAGTAGGGGATATTATAGAAAGTTTATACAAGGTTATGCCAAAATCACATCCTTGATGGAAAATTTATTGAAGAAAGATATAAAGTTCAAGCGGAATGAAGAATGTAAGAAGATCCTTGACAAACTTAAAGAAAAGATGGTTTCAACTCCCATTTTGGTCTTTCTAGAATGGTAAAAAGAATTTCATGTCCATGTAGATGCCTCTTCCATTGCTCTTGTAGTGGTGTTGGCATGAAAACGTGAGGGGTTCGATTTTATTTTCCAATAGGAATATGTCAAATACTGAAAAGAACTATACTACAACTAAAATAGAATGTCTTGCGATGGTTTATGCCTTACAAAAGTTATGAAATTATTTATTGGGCGGTCATTTAAATATATTCACAGATCATTCTTCACTTTGTCATCTAGTCAATAAGTAAGTGTTGGGGGATGTTGCTACTACAACCACCACCCTAAAATTTTGTGATTTTGGCCCCCACCTTTAATTTCTTAACTTTTAAGCTTCTTTGTTAACTTTTTCTTTCTAAATATTATTTTTGACTTAGTAGATTTTTTGCACTGTTTTGAAAGTCCACTATTTGAAAATTTGAAACTCATATTTCTTATCCAACATATCAGGTGAACTCATTGAGTCAACCCGATGCATTGGAGTTCATATCTTTCTCCCTTTTATTGCCTACCATTTACTTGCAGAAACATTTTTTGAGTTTGCTAATACATCAGTGACACTTAAGTATTTGAACCAATCCTCTCGGCTAGGATTTACTTTCCTTGCTGACAATTTGTTTATAGTTTTCTCTTTAACTTTGTCAGGTCGTCTTTTGCAAGCTTTATGATGTGTTGGGTCATTTTGAATATTCAAGCTGATGACATCGGGAGGTTTGTTTGTCTTTGCCACCAGCTGCACATCAAAAACTTTTCATAAGTTTTTTCAACGTGTCTTTTGGGGAAGTTCCACCAATGGCAACAGCAAGACTTAGCTTTATCAACTGATGCATTTGAGCACGCTCATTATTTGCAACCGATGACCTTCAGAGGTTTCAGCCGATAGAGTCCTGGGGAGTTTTGTTCTTGATTTGACGTAGCAGAAATCAGATGAACTCCAGTTGTGGAGCCGAGACTGTCGCAGGACAACTTGCATTTTGTTTCTAACAAGCTTTTAAAAGGGCCTGCTGATAATTTTATCATTGATAGGAGATTCAATTATGATATGATTATGTCGAATCTGCTCCTGAAGTTTTCCTGACGCTGTCAATGCCGTTGTTTGGTTTTTTGATGATATTTTTTGATAGAGTTTTAACCTTGGCTCTAAAACGGTGTTTACCCATGGTCACTATCTGCAGCATTTAATGCAGTTTATGGCGCTTTTTCTATGTAAGCCTCACAAAGGATTTTTTTACGGTCATTTCATTACCATTTTTGAGAACTTGTTTTCACCACATTGGGAGCATTTGATTTCTTTTCCATTGGAGCTTTCCATACTGTCGAGAGCCTCCGAGTTTTTCACAGACTGCGTAGATTTCCTCACCAATTACTGAGCTCTTACCTGCCAAGTAGGATTCTTAATCCACCATTTTTGCTCCATTTCTTACCAAGTTTATTTGGTGAAGAGGTTTTCGTTAGGGTTTTGTCTTAAGGAGTTAGGGTTTTCCTGGGGTCTTGTTGTTCGGATTTTTATCTAGGATTATAAGAAATCCATTGTCATAACCCACAAACCTAATGAGATTTCATTCCCGTGGGTTGTCTCACACTGTGAGCCCTACTATAGATTGTTCTAATAATGACCAGGGGTTTAATTACCTTGTATGCTCAGTCTGTGAGAATTGTAATGTCAGGTCTACTCATTGGAGAGGCGTCTAGTCGAGCGTTTCACCGACTGGGTCTCCTCTAGTTTAGGTTTTTATGTGTTACACCATATCCGGTGTAATGGATCATCCATATCCGTATTAAGTCAGCCTGTATCCAGGTCTAGGGAGGAAGATGTTCCATCTTCAAATAATTAAATGTATAAATGTATAACAATTGAATGGATGATAAATTATAATGGATATGGTTTCCTTAAATATGTCTTGGCCATCACATATTGAAGACATGCTTCTCTTCATAAACTATATTTTAATATTATTAATTACTATTAGGAATAGTTACCTATTTATTACTATTTTATTGTTGTAACACTATGCAGCAAGAGGGTGCAGTTTCACCATTGCCGAGGTAGATTTTAGGATTTTCCCAGACTAGGAGTTCAAGAAAATATTTTAGCTGTGTAGAGACATTGAGCCTTTGAGGGTTTTTTCTGGGGTTTCTGTAGGGCAAATCTGTGGCACGTTCTGTTGTAATTTCAAACCTGTAAGAAAGTCACAGGCAATCTTTATTTTTCAAAGCTTAAAATATAAAACATGCAAGTGATGAAGCCCACTGAAATTTTTGAAGATGATTTGGTAAAGGATTTTATTAAGTTTGTTTAGGCATACCCATCATTCTACATGTTTGATAATAGTAGTATATCTATGTATCTCGTCGGTAATGCATGCATGCTACTAGACCATGATATATTTTGATACAGTCTTTTGTATGTTTATCTTGCAGCTTCTACCTTCATATAACATCATGCTCAATAAAGGGAAGAAGAAGGCTCAAACCATAGAAGGTGACCCAGAGGTAGAAATTATCTCGAGGTGTGAAATCATCTATGAAGATATGAAGGCTATCACGGGGGCTGAACCGGAATTCAAATGGGGCCAAAGCATATCAGATGTTGGAATTAGACAAGGCCACATTAACTTTGTCAATAGCAACCACTGAAGGTGAAAAGAAAGTTCTTGAAGGAAAAGTTTTGGAGTTGGAGAAGCAGAAAGCCGCAGCCAGCAAGAGAGTAGAGGGACTAGAGGCTCAGAATAGCTTACTAGAATAACAATTCAAAGTAGCTAAAGAAAATCAGATTGAACTTATCCCATTTCGCAATCAAGCCTGCCTAGTGCAAATAAAAATACACCAAGTTTAACTAAAATTGGCAGAAGAACTATACAGAATTAAGCAAATAAACGCAAGGATAAAAGAAATAACTGATAAATCATCAGGGTTCGAAATGGAGCTATTGGGAGTTACAGAACTGATTAAAATCCAACTGAATTGGACTGAAACCAATCGAGTTTTTCTAGATCACATACCCCAGAAAATAGTAGCAGGGTTGAAGATGGAGTTGGAAATATTGGATCTTAGCAGCAAAGCCATAGTAAGATTTCACACCGCGATCGATAAGACTGCATAAAAGTGTAAAGAGTTTTACATGAAAATGATTTCCACACATAACATATGCCAAAATTTGACAATGATACAACTTCAAGAATACCAGAACATGGAGAAACATTTAAAGAATTTGCAAGACAAGTTGTAGGTGGATGAAGAAAGTATCCAAAAGGTTGAGAGTATCAATGAAGGATTCATCGAAACTTGGGTTGCATAGGCCTCGGTGCATAAATGTCTTTTAGATGAATGTTTAATGCACACCCGACCAAGAGTAAAAGAGATTGAATCACATCTTGCTAAGCACGAATTAACTGCCCGCATCTTAGAACCAGTAGACTTTCGAGTCATAGCTGCAAAAGCTCGTGCTTGGGACATTTTCATGAAATCATCTGTTGGGGCCCTCTTAATGTAATCTTATTCACACACAACATTTATATTGTAATATTTGTATTTATTCCAATTTTTCCTAGTGAGCACACTAGAGGAAAACATTTTGTAACCGAAGAGTTAAGGAAGTCCAAAGGGTTAGGGTAGTTGAAAAGTATTTTTGTAAAAATATAAATAGAGGTAAAGTAGAAGATATAGGGGAATTTTTTTAGAACACATATGCTAAATTTTTTTTATAATAAGAAATACTTCTTTTTATAATAAATAGAACTGAATTTTCATTAGAGGAAGGACTATATGAGCTTCAAGATGGACTATGTGGATTGTTGAACATGAACTACTTCTTTTTTGTCTTGCTGCATATCTATGAGATCATTCTTAACCTGCTGAATTATTTCTGTGTTTATGAATGACTTCATTTTCTGTTATGAATCTTGCACAACTAATGAGTAATGGATGTTTTAACTTCACAGAGCTATCTGTGCGTTATTTTTCTGTTGTATTTATGTGTTCAGAGTTTAACAGCTATCTGTATAATTCTATGTGCAAACAATACGGTACATTACTCATTCTGATATAAAGTTTGCTCCCTGGAGATAGTTTAGAATATATTAGTTGTTTCTTTGATTTCGTAGAGTGGTTGTGGAGAAGGAGCAGTAAGATAGAGGGAAGACCCGCACATATCTAGTGAGTTTCTTACCCACCATCACTTGCATTTAATATAGGCACTTGCATTTCATTATAAAACAATAAAATTACATAAACGATGGAACGGGCCGCAACCGGTAAAATATATTTAAACTTTTATTTAATTCTATGGTAGCCGAGCCACTAACTGGATGGATTCCCCATTCCAAACAATAAATATCTAATTGGGAACAGTTATTGGGGAGAATTCCTACTATCAGTACTTGGGTTTTTTCCAAGCATCAACAGGGGGTAATATCTATTGTTGTCTCCTTCTCTTCCAAGAATTCAAATTTAAGATTGTTGTTAATATAGGGAAATTGAATGTTGGAATTGATCACCTGTCGCAGTTGGATAGAGAGGAAGACTCTACCAACTTAAAGGAAACCCTTCCATATGCACATCTCTTCATAGTGAAAATGGTCTATGATTATTATGAATAAATCATTTATTTTATGACCATAGGGAAAGCACCAAGTAGATACAACACATCTTAGAAGAAACAACTAGTTCTAAAATATGCAGATTTCTAGTTGATAGATGGACACTTATACAACATGGGACCAGATGAGATATTACGTTGCTATGTATGATTTTAGCTGAATCTCATGATGGGGATGAAGGAGTCAATTATGCGGGAAAATTGATGGAGAAGAATATACTTAGAGCAGGTTAGTGGTGAGCTACATTGCATATGGATGCATTTAAATATTACAGGAAATGTGACGTTTTCCAAAGGATGGGAAAACCATCTAGGTGGGATGAGATGCCCTTGGTACCATAGGTAACATTGCAAACATTTGATAAGTGGGTCATGGATTTTGTGGGACCCATTAACCTACCAGAGTAGAGAACCAGCACCGTGATATATAATAACCACAATTAATTATTTAAATAGATGGGATGAAAGTACCCTTGTGAAGGACTACACGACTACGACCGCTACAATAATTTTGTTTGAAAACATGGTTACCAGGTTTGTGTTAAGTGACCAAGGTACGCATTTTGTCAATAAAACCATTGATATTATTACAGAGGAATTTCATATACATCATAGAAAGAGTACACCTTATAGTCTTTACGAGAATAGTACAATCAAGGCCTTCAACAAAATTTTGGAGAATGCACTAACTAAAGTTTTTAATGTGAACCGAGATTACTAGGACTTGAAAAGTAATGTAGTGTTGCGTGCTTATTGAACAACCTGTAATAATTGACTAGGAAGACCCCATTCAGGTTGGTATATGCGAAATAGGTCACCGTGCCTATGGAGTACATTATTCCTATCGTATGAATAGTTTCTTTCATAGGTATGTATGATACTATCATAGTTGAGGAAATGTTGTCGCAGTTATTGCAATTAGAGGAAGATCACTTCATTAGAGGATTTCATCAGCAAGTTGAAAAAGAGTGACATAAAGCATGAAATTAAAGACACATTAAGATGAAGCATTGCAAGTGAAGCAATTTAGTTCTCCTCTATGACAATAAGTTTCTCAAGCATCTTGGTAAGATTCGAACACACTAGTTTTTACCATATATTATCAATTTTATTACTAAGGGGTGCATAATTCAACTGTAGAAACCTTATCATGATAGCTGAACTTCTCTTGACTAAATTTGGGTAAAATAAATTGAGTTTTGTTAACAAAATTTTGTGTTAGTCAAAGTATGTTGTATCATAGTAGTCTATGTAGTTATTCACAGTACTAGTTAGGTTGAAGTCTATCATTTGTCAAGGCCCATCTTGTGTTGCAGTAAGGGATTGAGGCATGTTAATTTGTCAAGTTAGTAATTAATTCTCATTAAAAACATATTTTTTGGTGTACGTAGTGGCAAGGATAGTGGAAAATTGTCATAACTAACCAAAAAATGATCAAAGTGTGTGAATGGATTAGCCGCCACCCTCGTAATCATTGTAATATCTAGTTATATTAACTATCCATGTGATTGGATAGGATAGCTGCATGCGCTAATCAATTCAAAAAGGGGAGTTTGGTTAAAATATAAAATAATTGAGTTAAGTTGTTCAAGTGTATCAATCAAGCTAGAGCTGTAATAATTTTTTACATCGAGTTCTATGAATTTCTGATCTATAACCATGAAAATTAGTGTATCCATCACCAATACCATTCGGGGATGTGCTATTGAGACCTCTCCTTCCATGCCAATAGTTGAAGAGAAACCAAAAATTTGTTTCCATCCCCATCCCTGTGAACCCACCGAAGTGGAAATAGACTCGTGATTGAATAACCAACCCAAAAGGACAATCCAAAGAAACCCATGATGTTGAGGCTTCTAGATCAAGATCTGTGATGTTGAGGATAGGGTAGATAACTCTTCGGAAGGATGATGCTCCACATGCACAAATTAATAAAAACTCCAAGTATTTGTTGGTGGAGAAGGTTATCCAAAAAGGAATTCATGTGTTGAGAAATATCATGCCCAACTTGAAGAATTTGTCATTCACCAATCATGATTGAGGAAGTATAATGAGTTCCATACATATTAGTACACGAAGTCAGTGCATGTTATTGAAGGTGGGACAATTGAGTTTCTTCCTACGGAGTGGTCTCACAGATTGATTAAGTATGTCATTCTGTCATTTCTCCATATGCCCCATTTTGGCTGGATTGCAGAACTAAATACTCGTGTTAAGAAATTACTATTTTTATTTCATGGCCAGTGTCTTTGGTCAGATACCAACCTTTATGTGGATGTTGATTTAATTTCCATCATTACAGGTTTTCCCAAGGACAAGGTTGACCCAACACATTTCTTTGCAGGGAAGGAGAAGGACAATAAATTTTCCATGTGGATGAAATAGAAATATGGGTTTACCATAAATAAGAGGGATTTCAATATAACATCTATTAATGACCAAGTTGTTCTATTTTTGGCTAAGGAAATCATCTGTCAAATTGTTGCGAAAGATGTGGTTGAATTAGTGCACTACATGGGTCTCAGTTGTGGAATATCAGTGTGTTGTAGGAATTCAAATGAATTGGGCCACATTCGTATTGAGTGAGCTGATGATTGATGTTGTAAATTCCCAAGAAAAAGGTAACCCATTTAGTTATTCATGGTTGTTAATTTTAATTTCTTTTGTTTCCTGGTTGGAACCACCATAGAGTTAAAACCTTACATGTTGGAATCTTGGTTTAATACATATATTTTGATAAATGAACTAATGATTACATATATAGTGATCCATGTTAAATATGGATGATAGGGTAACAGTCATGTCTATAAATAAATAGACATGCCCTGTAATAACTAATAACTAATTATTAATTAACCTATTAGTAAATAATAAATTGATATAAATTAACAATTGTAATAACCAATTAGGTTTATTACAAGACATATGGCCTTGAAAAATATTCGTCCATGAATATTTAGTAAGCATGCTTCAACTAGAAGTCTTTCCGTGAATAACGGTACCACGGTTTAGAAGTTCTTGAAATAATTGGTCGCATTTCCATTCAAATATTTTTATGCATATGATTCTGTAGATAAACACATAACAACTATATGACGTATTTTTATGATACTTTAATCTAATGGTGTTCTTTTGATATTCTAATTTTACATAGATTTATGATAGTTATGCATGATTTGATATGGTTTTCTTATCTGTAGCGGCAACTACTAATAATGGACTTACTTCCTTGTCTAATGGGATTTATTTTAGTTGTTCCCAGGGAACCTTTTGATGTTGAGATTCTAGAACATCTTGAGTTAAGACCTGTCATGTCCGACCCTCCGACCGGCGAAGACGACGCGACGAGCACCACATACAACCGGGAAAACATCCCCATGAACATGGACACGGATAAATGTTGAGTTAAAATATTAATCGTAATGGATACTAGATAACCAGATGCAGGCTAAGATGAATAATCCATCATCATACTGTCACAGTTACTCAATGCATAAATCTTCGATCATACAGCGGAAGCAAACATATACATAAAACAACATTCACATGTTCATCATAATTCACAAAACAATAGATATATTTGCAGAGATGAATTAGCAGAAGTACTTATCTTTTGATGAAGAGTTCACCCCGCAACCAGCTACATCGCTGCAACGTTCCACCCAACCATAGGCCAGCATGCTCATCAATCTCTCAGCAACGCTACCACCCCCGAGCTGGGCATGATTCCTCCAAGGATAAGGGTCAATGTAGGCTTACACATAGCCAAGGAACACAATCAACAAACCAACACAGCTGGGTTTATCAGGCCATCAACAAACCGGCCAAGCCAGCACAGTTCGAAGACCAACAATTACACACATGTAACTACTCAGCAATTACAACCTGACAGGGAAAACAATTTCCAAGCAAATCCCGACAGCCCAAATGTAGTAGCAAGCACAATCACCACATAAGGAAAACAACAGTATGTCCTGGATGATTTAAGAAAATGGAGAAGAATTATACAGTCCCCCACTGGGGAAGAACTACACACTCTCTACCTATGCGTGAGGAAAAATTGCACCCAACACCGTGGGGAGAACAACAGCGGCTCAATTACACGGGTGAAACTAACAGCAAACATAAATCATGGATTAAAACCACGGTTATGAAACATACCAACAGAAATCGTGCCCTTGAGGCCGTTCACCTACTCGCTGCATGCACAAACCAAAGAATAACCACGGACTGGTGCGTGAGGGAATAGACAGAACGTCTCCCTATGTGAGGATCCCTGCATGAGAGCGAACAGACAATGGCCTCAGCACGCAAATGAACAGAAAAACGGTGCACAGGAGGAAGAAGAGACAGTGGCCTCCACGTGAGGAAGAACCGACCATGGAGAGAATGAACAGAACACCCCGTGAAGGTTGGAAACGCAGGAGGGAAGAGTCGTGGAAGAGTGGGGAGTGAAAGCAGTCGTGGATGGAGTGGGCATGTGGGAAAGGACTAACAGTCCTCCACAACCACCACCACTCAGCAATAACTACCTCAACCAACAACAACAAAACAATAAAGAGGTTGATAAGAGAAGATGGAAAAACAAAACAAGGTGGCAACACATGGGTTTTCCCCCATAGACCAAGGTTTGACATCCCCCACCCCCTATCCTTTGGAATCATGCCCTTTTCATTCAATGTTGCATTGCCGTAGCTGGTTGTGGTTTATTTTATTTGATGTGCATATTTACATGATGTCAAATTATGAGGTGCCGGATAGCACGACATACCATCGGCAACTATCCCCATTGCCGAAACATACACAACCAAATCGATGGTGGGGATTTTGCCTTTAGCTCCTCACCATGATTAATTACATTATATACATCATGCAAATGGGGTCAAAACTGGGACGTTACATTCCCCTCCCCCTTGGAATAACACCGTCCTTGGTGTTCCATTACATATATACAATATATATAAAATTGCACATCAAACTTCAAAATTACAAATCTGTCCCACATTCAATCATTTACTTTGAACATTCAAGACCAAGCCCCTTGGCTTCCATGGAATTCTCCTGCTGGTTCTTAGCTTCCAGCTGATCCCGAAGTCTAGGAACTTTGCGGCTATCGCCTTCATCATGTTCCCTCATTGGGCAGTCTCGGCATAAATGATGTCCTTCGCATCTCTAGAATCTCACTGGCTGCTTCATCTTTACCTGCTCAATTTCCTTTGAGTCTTCATGCCTGGACCATTTCTTATCGGGTTGCTTGGACAATTGTCCCATTGCTGATCCACCTTCCTTTCCCCCGCCGATTGCTCCCAGAAGGCTTTTCACCTCCCTTTGCAAACCAATAGAGTCTTGCAAAATCAGGTGGTTCATTTCATTCTGCCTTCTCTATATTTTGAGCATCTCCCCAAGGTTCTCTTGGGTCTTGGAAATCATTTGAAGGAGACTTCCAGCCAAGTCCAACAACTTTTGATCTGCTGCCATGATCAATGTGCACCACCTGGTTTCACTTTCTCACCTGTGAAATGCACCATTTAACTTTTATCAGACCAAGCATAACATAGACATTAAAATCAGTCAGTTAATTACCCAAATGGCATGACAGTCCAAGTCTTATCAAGAAGACTTTCATATTTTTCATGCCTTCCCAACAGGCACGCGAGCTCATTCATGTACATTCTTGGGTAGGGAATTAACTATTTCCAGCATTCACGATTTACTTTCAGCAAATACACACATTCCATTCTCAATCATACATGCATTCAACAATCTTTTGTTTTCACAATGCATATATATATATGTATGTATGTATGTATGTATGTATGTATGTAATCAAAAGGCAAGAGAGAGCAGTAAGAGTTTTTCCCCTCTTTATTTTGTTCCATCCTAGAACCCACACCATCACCATGGCTTTTCATGCTCTTGGCCTCTTTCACTTCACCGTGGATGCTGGACCAATCCTACTTGGTCGTGACACTTAGTGTCTTCGGTCTATTCCAGACCTATAAACCATGGAGTCTCTCCACATGGTTTGTCTCAACTTCTAGGACTCCCCCGTCTTACTAGCACCCTTTTCATTACTGCTCATTTCGAGCTTTCCAGGACAGTCACATGTCCACATGCACCCCTAGGATGCTCTCATAGTCCTCGCTTCCAGCGATACCTATATCCAAACATTGAATAAATTCACATGTTTAGTTTATTCTCATCGGTTTTATCTCTAGAAAAACAGCTTACAACACCATACCCAAATCATATACACATGTATATTCATAAGCAAAATAATCCAATACTTATCTGTATTGTGCGTTTCCTCATTCGTCCACAGGATCCTGCTTCGCTTTGCAAGCATTGGGATCGCCTATGGACTTAGATGTTAGGTCAGCACACCGGCTACCCCACAACATCAAATAATTAATGTACAGCCAGTACATTCTCATGTCAACTGGGCTTGGAACTTTACCACGACCATTTCCAAGTCTAGGATCTACTATGGATCCTCAGGCATATCACAGCCCAACATACACTTATATCAACAATAACCTTTACTCCGCAACCCCTCACAACGACCATTTACCTTTTCCTTTTACGTTTACCTTTTAATTTTTACCTTTTACCTTTTACCTTTTGGGTGCAACACCCAACCGCATCATTTAGCCTGTCAACACAAGCAATACAAGCAATACAAGCAAACTCATCAGCGTTATTGCTCTAAAACTGTGCTCACATTTCGTATCATTTTCTATCAAGTATTGAGACACCAGGAGTGCGCCCACTCCCTAGGGTGTAATCAATATTGAAAACCCTTTCATGATCCAACATCGGAAAAGTGTGCACCCTTCCCCAGTGTGTGCCATGTAGGCCCTATTCATACTCAAGCAATCGGTCATCATGGAAATAAAATCAAAACATCTTCTACATGTGGAATTTAATAATTTGACATGCATATTCTTAGCAAGGGTCACAGAACACTTATCCATTTGTTGACGCAGTATGCCTTTGTTAAGGAGGAATGGAGGCTCCTTCCCTGAGTTAACAGTCCATCAGTTAGCCACCCCAACTCCTTTTTACATTTCATATCCACACATGTCTTATCGACATAATTTATACCATCTCACTCATGTTACTGCCAAACATGCAGTGCAGATGAGACATTTTCAAAATGTCCAATGGCGTTTCACCCGAAACCCATTTCCAAGATAAGGGAAAACATTCCCATGAATTTTGGCTTCTGCAGGCCATCACACATGGTCTTCCTGCAGTGTGTACCCCTGGCACATTCATCAAATAGACAAACATTCAATCATCACCTAATACTACAATCCAAATTCATCGTTCCATAACCAAGCAATGACATTAGCAATCAAATTCAATAAGAATTTGCAATCCTATCTACTACAGAAATGGACTTGCTTGATTGTGGGTTTCTTGTAAGCAGCACTACTATGCCCATTATAATTTTATGCTTACTATCATAACATGATTACCCACTTACCATGCGTCCACCTGACACAATCTTACACAAGCCAACAATGATTAGTAGTCGTTAGCAATTCTTAAATCTGAAATCCACAATTCAAATTTAACAACCCATACCAACTACTTTTTACAACTATGAGACTCATCTCATAAGGTTGGGCTCTTTCACATGATAGATTCTGGCATTTGTCAGGGTCTTACCTCTCACTGCCATGCTCGAAATAATCTACCTGAAACCTGAGCTTCAATCAACCAAACACAATCTTATGCAAGCCAATAGTGACTAGTAGTTGTCAGCAATTCCTTAAATCCGAAATTCACAATTCAAATTTTAACAACCTATTATGCATACCATATGGTAGATTATGGCATTGGTCAAGGTCTTACCTCTCACTGCCATGCTTGAAATAATCTACCTGAAACATGAGCTTCAATCAACCAAACACCTGGTAAGTCTGGATGCATATAACCTTTTCATTGCTACAACCATTACTGAAGCATTTTCAGAATTTATAAAATTCAAATACTTCTAGCTGTTAGTCACATCAACATTACCAAAAATCATTTTCTTCATGCAATCATTATCAGAATAACATTGCAAGGTATAGTCGTATCATTCATGCAATTAAATGAAGTGTTTAGATACTCCTTACTTCACAAGCGTATCATTCATACCACCTTGCTCTTCCATAGAGCATTTCTGGCAGCTGATCATGACTATCCTGCATTCATAACAACCTTTGAAATGGTTCCTGAATTGTCATCAATTCATCATTTCAGTCATTATTCATTCATAATATCACATGCATTCATCTCAATGCATTTATCATACCATGCATGGCCTAACCATGTCCACTTCATATAGGATGCATTACTATAATCAATATCATCAACATATATAGGCATGACACCTTTCTATATTCCAACATCCACATGGTATGAGGTCTCTTACTTTTACCACTCCATGGAATTTGTCATAAGCAAACTCTTACCTGCATGGGTCGTACTTACACCCTTGACATGACCAATTTGGTTGGTCCTTTGCAGAGATTGCAGGATTTGCTCACCAACTTTTGTTATTGACTTGTTGCCTTATCCCTTTCTTTATAGGGTTGCTGGTCACATCTGTCAACATCAGCAACATATTCATCCGAGTCCATGTCATCGTTGGTTTTTCCACTAATGCCAACATCAAGGAAATAACTACCATTAGTGGCTTATTATAGATATAAAATTCCCAATATTCTATGCATGCAAAACATATTCTCATACATTTCAGCTATAAAACTTAGGAAATGTAACACAGTTAGCAAGACAGGGTTTTAAGAAAAACTTCCCTTTTTCAAATCCCTCATCCTTGCATGGAATTCCTCTTCCACGCAACAGTTGGTTAGCCTTCATAGTCCTTGCTACCCCTAGGCATGCAACTGTCCCGATTTGTCCATTTGATAGCAGCGGCCATCATTAGCACTTTGCTGCTCCATGCTCAGATTCTGGTGACTTACCCGTGTTCCCCCACTGGATAAGCTTTCCAACACCTATCCAAATGCCTCATTCCGACCTCGGGTGTGGAAACCACACTATTTCAAAAAACGAAGGTTTTCACTAGTTTTAGGCAAAACACACAGCTTGTATTTTGGTTTCCAACTTCAGCCACCTCACTTCCGTTGCACCATTCATCTTTTATGAATTTTGGGTTTTACTAATTTTCCCAAAACATAGGATTTTCTTTTCACAAGAACGACTGTCTCAAGGGACGACGGGGGTCAAGGGGGCTTTCCCCCATTGTGGCTTCCGCCACTGCAGAGCGGGTGGAGGGCAGTGCCCTCGTTTTTCTTTTTTTGTAAATAATTGGTTTTTCACACGATCTAGAGCATAAGATCGCTGCCACTTTTCTCCTTCTCAGCCCATGAAAATCCACTGAAAAACCACTGAAAATTCCTCTGAAAAACAGCTGAATTTTCCTCGTTCAGTCGGGTCTCTTCCCCAATTAATCTTCCGTAGAATCGGCTCTTATTTCAATAATCGTTCCACAGAATTGGCAGTCAAAACTACTAACCGTTCCGTAGAATCGGCTCTCGAAACAACTAATCATTCCGCAGAATCGGCTCCCGAAACAACTAATCGTTCCCAAGAATCGGCTCCCGAAACCACTAATTGTTCTGACGTTTCGGCGGTCTCTCTCGTCGGATGACTTAGCTCTTTGGACTTCCGCAACGGTGGCACATGAACCACTTCTTCTTTCTATTGGTGGCCCAATCTGCTAAGTCATAATGCGATCAACATCGACAGTCTTTCTCGTCGGAAGACTTAGTGCTTTTCGCTTCCGCAACGGCGGCACATGAACCACTTTCTCTTCCGATTGGTAGTTGTTTTCTTAAAAAAATTTCAACTCGGTGTTGGTGGTCCTTCCACATGGGAAGCCTAGTGACTTTGGATTCCACAACAACAGCTCACCAAAGACAAACTCCTTCCGACGGCCGCCCCTTTACTTATAGAAATTTTTAAAATTTTTAACTTTCGGCGTTGGTGGTTCTCCACATCGGAAGGTTAGTGCCTTCGGCTTCCGCAATGGCGACTCACGAACCGCTAACCTCTTCCGATAGTCAACGATTTCTGCCTTAACCTTCTTGACGGTGTCAGCGATCAGAATACTTTTCCGTCGGGTGCGTAGTCGTTTCTCCACCCACAACAACGGGCGCTTGAATAGCTAAATTATTCCAACAGACGTCAAGGCACTTAGAAAATTTCCCGCGATTTTCTTTCACTGCTCTCCGTCGGACGCACTTTTGTCTAATTCTTCCACCACAGCGGAAGTCCGTTACACTAACTCTTCTGCTACAGCGGAAGTCTAGTCCACTAAGTGCTCTAATGGCTCAACACTTAAACCAATTTTTGGAGGTTTGTCGTCATCCATTCTGATCTCTGCTGGGCAGAAGGAAATTCTGCTTTTGTCACTGCACCTTCATGGCCCATAGAGGCCCACTGTTGCATCCTTGGCTCTGATACCATACTGTCACATCCCCGACCCTCCGATCGGCGAAGAGGACACGACGAGCACCACATACAACCGGGAAAACATTCCCATGAACATTGACAAGGATAAATGCTGAGTTAAAAGCTTAATCGTAATGGATACTAGATAACCAGATGCAGGCTAAGATGAATAATCCATCATCATACGGTCATAGTTACTCAATGCATAAATCTTTGATCATACAGCAAAAGCAAACATATACATAAAAAAACATTCACATGTTCATCATAATTCACAAAACAATAGATATATTTGCAGAGATGAATTAGCAGCAGTACTTATCTTTTGATGAAGAGTTCACCCCGCAACCAGCCACATCGTTGCAACGTTCCACCCAACCATAGGCCAGCATGCTGATCAATCTCTCAGCAATGCTGCCACCCTCGAGCTGGGCATGAGTCCTCCAAGGATAAGGGTCAATGTAGGATTACACATAGCCAAGGGACACAATCAACAAACCAACATAGCTGGGTTTATCAAGCCATCAACAAACCAGCCAAGCTAGCACAGTCCGAATACCAACAATTACACTCATGTAACTACTCAGCAATTACAGCCTGATAGGGAAAATAATTTCCAAGCAAATCCCGACAGCCCAAACGTAGCAGCAACCACAATCACCACATAAGGTAAACATCAGTCTGTCTTGGACGATTTAAGAAAATGGAGAAGACTTATACAGTCCCCCATTGGGGAATAACTACACACTCTCTGCTTGTGCGTGAGGAAAACTTGCACCCAACACCGTGGGGAGAACAACAACGGCTCAATTACACGGGTGAAACCAACAGCAAACAGAAATCGTGGATTAAAAACACGGTTATGAAACATACCAGCAGAAATCATGCCCTTGAGGCCGTTCACCTGCTCGCTGCATGCACAAACCAAAGAAGAACCGCGGACTGGTGCATGAGGGAATAGACAGAACATCTCCCTACATGAGGATCCCTGCGTGAGAGCGAATAGACAATGGCCTCAGCGCGCGGATGAACAGAACAACGGTGCACAGGAGGAAGAACAGATAGCGGCCTCTGCGTGAGGAAGAACTGACCATGGAGAGAACGAACAGACCACCCCGTGAAGGTTGGAAACGTGGGAGGGAAGAGTCGTGGAAGAGTGGGGAGTGAAAGCAGTCGTGGGTGGAGTGGGCATGTGGGCAAGGACTGACAGTCCGCTACAACCACCACCACTCAGCAATAACTACCTCAACCAACAACAACAAAACAATAAAGAGGTTGACAAGAGAATATGGCAAAACAAAACAAGGTGGAAACACATGGGTTTTGCCCCATAGACCAAGGTTTGACATCCCCCACCCCCTATCCTTTGGAATCATGCCCTTTTCATTCAAAGTTGCATTGTCGTAGCTGGTTGTGGTTTATTTTATTTGATGTGCGTATTTACATGATGTCAAATAATAAGGTTCCGGATAGCACGACATACCATGAGCAACTATCCCCATTGCCGAAACATACACAACCAAATCGATGGTGGGGCTTTTGCCTTTATCTCCTCACCATGATTAATTACATTATATACATCATGCAAACGGGGTCAAAACCGAGATGTTACAAGACCACTGGTAGAATGTTCATCTCTTCATTTTTTGGTGCATCTTTTGGGTTTCATTCTGCTGCATTATCATGATTAAGGTCAAATTTGACGTTTTTTATTTTCATCATTGAATTCTTCATTAACTTATTTTTTTTCATAATTGTTGTTAACAATGACTTCCTTTTTAAATGTATTTTGTGTTTTATTACAATCTACAACATCGTAATTTTTTTCACAATTGATATTGACATTGTGATTGTCATTATCATCTTGATATTTCATATCCTTGTCTTCTACCTCTTCTATTTCATCGTCCTTGTTATCATCTTCCTTAGCAAGTCCTTGTTCTGGAGTTTCACTAGATAATTTTATAGATTTTTTCGTTGGCGTATTAATGACCCTTATTTCTCTTCCTTGTGAGAAGCCACATTGAAATTTCGGTAGACGTACATATTTTTTATTTTGTATCATAGTTGGAGTGTATTTTTTTATCCACCTTGGAGTCTGGTGACCTAAATCTCTTGTGAGGAGGGATATAAGGAGGCAGTCGTTGTGGCCTCCCTTATTCCTCTTTACTTAGAAACTTGGGAGTCATAGTCACTTCTTCTATTGGGAGTGAAAATGCAGTTTCCAACTTTCCCTTGCTTGAAACTTTGGTGACCATAACTGCTTCTGTTATCGTAGGTGCCATAGAATTTTCCTTCTTTCCCTCACTTGAGAGGTGATATGTCGTAGCCGCTTATTATTCATAGGCTTCATCATCATCTTCTCTCAACATTGGCTCAGTTTGAGAAATAAATTCTTCAGGGTCAGATCTTGCTACAAGTTCTTCCTTCATTCCATCTTCTTATGTCATGGGTGCAAAATCATTTTCTTTCTCTTTGTTATTTGGAAATTCTGGGGGTGTAACTACTTTTGCTATCATAATTTCCATAGCATTTTCCTTCTTTCCCTCACTTGAGAAGTGAGATGGCATATCCTCTTCTTCATCATAGACTTATTCATCATTTTCTCTCAAACTTGGCTCGGTTTGAGTAGTAAACTCTTTGGGGTATGATCTTGCCACAATTTCTCCCTTTCCCTTTTCCTTCCCATTTCTTGTTTTATTTCCAATATGATCATTTTTTAATTTTGTGTTCATTTCCTCTTCCCTAAGGCATATCTTTTCGAGTTTAGATTCAATAATCCTTCTCGGCATCTAGCCATAAATGATTTCATTGAATGTTGGAAACATACTGATTCCAGTTTGTAAAAATATAGATATATATATATATTGTTTGCTTTCTAAAATATTAAATTAATGTATGAAAATTCTATGTTGGTATAAAAGAGATATTTTTATAGAAATCCTTTGAAATAGTCTAAATATTTTAACTATCATCTAAAAATATTATATAAAATAGAATATATATATTTTTATTATAATGGTAATATGTTTATATTTTTTTTTTTTAATTATAACTTTATTTCTCATTTTTTCCTAAATACAAAAATTATTGAAAGAGTTCAATTCAATTACTAAAATTAGGAAGTTTTTTCTTGTTCAATTCAATTCAATTTTTTTCTTATTCTTCCTTATTTTAAGGCTTAGTTTAGGAATTTTCATCAAAATTGTAGGGTGTTGAGTAATTTCCTTTGAGGATAACCTTTGAGATTCAAGGTAGAGGCAAGTGATAAGAGGCTAGAAGAGAAGGGCATACGATGTGATTGATGAATAAGATTCCAATTTAGGATTAATATTTCACTCTTCTGTAATTGTATGTTGGACTTGAAAGCCTAAAAGAATGTGATTCCCTCTAGAATCATAAAGAAATAAGGTCCTCAAGTCATATTTCCCCATCACAACATCTATGCCATGGATTCACACAATGTTGAAGTGTGTTGAATCATTGAAGATTTAGAATATATTTGCATGGAGCAACTTGAATTGTATTTACGTGAGATGAATTGTAATTGTTGGAATCTATAATTTTTTATATTTCTTATAATTTGTATGACCTCAACATCCCCCTATCTCCCCCACCCCCGAATTTTGCTAAAATTTGTAGGGTGGTCTCCACGCATCGCCAATGTGCAATTTGTTGCTCCCGTGTCCTGGAAAATTGGAAGAACAATGAATTATAGTTGATGACCTCCTTTAAATATCCTAATTTTGTCTTATACTATTTCTTTATATCACAACAATTTCATCTCAAATTTATCTGTAATCATAATTTAATATTATCGTTACTGTGTAGAGTTACCTCTTTCCCTACTCTTCATTTGAGTCACTAGTTTTGAATTTGTATAAATATTAAGAAGCGACATGGATTCCATGTTGTTTTGTATATCAGAAGTTATGGCTTATTAATTTTACTGCACTTATATATGACCATGGGAGGACCCACCTACCACCATGTTAGAAGGGAACAACTCTTACATATGACCATGGGGGGAACCAATCCTACCACTATGTTAGAAGGGCACATCACTTACATATGACCATGGTAGGAACCAATACTACCACCATGTCAGAAGGGAACAACACTTACATCTGACCATAGGAGGAACCAATCCTACCACCATGTCAGAATGGCACATCACTTACATATGACCATGGGAGGCCCCTCCTACCACCATTTAATAAGGGAACAACACTTACATCTGACCATGGTAGGCCCCACCTACCGCCATGTCAGAATGACTCACGGACTCATCAATTCCCCTTGGAAGCAACCTCTATCTAGAGAACACCAAGATTCTCCTGGAAGTACTCAAACTTCACTCTTGCTAATGGCTTAGTCAACACATCAGATATCTGTTCATCCATCACAATATACTAGAGCTACACTACTCCCCTCTGCACCATATCCTTGATATTGTGGTATTTGATCTCGATATGATTCGACTTGTCATGGAACACTGGGTTCTATGACAACTTCACACAACTATGGTTGTCGCAATATATACAAGTAGCATCCAACTGGAGATCAAACAAATCAAACAGTAGCTTCCTCAACCATACTGCCTCACAACTAGCTGAACAAGCTATGACATACTCTTCTTCAGCTATACTTAGTTCCACATAGGAATGCTTCCTGCTAAACCAAGAGATCACACCTAATCCCATACTGAAGCAACACCCATAAGTTCTCTTCCTATGGATGTAATTGCCTATCCAATCCAAATCCACATAACCCTCTAGGTTAATATTCTAATTCACCTCATACTTGAGCCCATAATAAACTGTACCCTTTAGGTACCTCAGAATATGCTTTTCAGCAATCAAGTGAACATGTCTCATATATGTTAGGAACTAGCTCAATGTGTTCACAGAAAAGAAAATATATGGTCTCATGTTCATCAGGTACATTAAGAGCCCAATCATCTGACAATACATTGTAGCATCAATCGACTCTGATGAATTAATAGCTCTAGGTTCGATGCCATAGGTGTGGTCATGGCCTTTTAGTCCATCATCCCGAGCCTCTTCAGGATCTCTACTACATACTTCCCTTGTCCCATGGAGATTACATCTACATTCTACCACACCTCCATTCCTAGAAAGTAGTGCATCATACCCAAGTTATTCATCTCGAACTCATCAACAAGATTCCTCTCCATGTCAGCAATCAACCCATCCTCACCTGTTATAAACAGGTCATCCACATATAGTAGGAGTATCACTGGGTTCCCTTCTTCAACCTTGTGGTAAAGATTGGAATCTGCTTTACTCTTGGTAAATCCCAAACTAGTCAGGAATCTGTCAATCCTTCCATACCATGTCCTAGGTTCTTGTTTCAAACCGTATAGGGCTTTCTTCAATTTACACACATAATTCTCTCTATCATGTGTCTCAAAACCAAGTGGCTTCTCCACATACACTTCCTCTTATACTACACCATTCAATAAGGATGTCTTGACATCCATCTAGTGTATCTTCCATTTCATCAGTGTAGCTATAGAAAGTACTAATATGATGGAAGTGTATCTGGCTATAGGTGCAAAAGTATCTTCATAATCTATTCCTTCTTTCTGGGAGAAGCTACGAGCCACAAATCTTCCTTTATATTTCTCTATGCTACCATCTACATCATGGTTGATCTTGTAGATGCACTTGGAATCCACAACAGACTTCCCTTATGGTCTTGGGACAACATCCTAGACATCATTCTTCATGATCGACTGGTACTCCTCGATTATAGCATCCTTCCGTTCTTTATTTTATGCCACTTCCTCATAGTTGGAAGGTTATTTATCAATGGTGTCACATAATAGGGCTACATAACCAAAGTAGGACCTAGTTCTTTTCCTCTCTTTGTGCATTTCTTCTGGAGCCCCATATCTTTCTACACCTTGGATAGCATTTTGTACCCATGCATGTTTCCTCTTGTGAGGATTCTTATTCTAGGGTGGATCTACAGGTTATTTGGGTTCTTCTATTTCTCAATCTTCTTCCTAAGTTGCATCGTTCATAGTTGTATCTTGAATCATGGGTGCTTTTGGTTCTTCAGGGTCTTCAGCAGGTCTCTTTTTGGATTTGCTATAAGCTGAGTCTTTGTCAAATGTTATGTCCCTACTCATGATTTCAATCTTCTTGAATCATGGGAAGTATATTCTGTAAGCCTTTGAGCTTTCACTATATCCCACAAATATACCCTTCTTTCTCGATCCAATTTTGTCCTCTTTTCTTTCGGAATGTGTATGTACAGTGGACATCCAAATATTCTGAGATGACTGACTTTTGGTTTCTTGTTGGAGAAGACTTATTCAGGTGTCTTGTTATCGAGTACTCTATGTGGAGTATGGTTATGTACATACACAACTGTTCTAGCAACTTCTGCCCATATATGCATGGGAAGATCTCGATCATGAAGCATTTCCCTTGCAGCTTCCATAATTGTTCTATTCTTCCTTTATGCAACCCCATTATGTTGTGGATTATATGGAGTGGTCAAATCCCTCTTACTCCCTGAATCTCTGCATAATTCTTTGAATTCATTTGATGTGAATTCTTCTCCATTATATGATAGAAAGGTCTTGATTTTCTTTTCTGTGTGGTTCTCGATCAAGGCTTTGAACTCTTTTAACTTGCTGAATACTTCATCTTTTTTTTCCAAGAAGTATATCCATGTATTCCTAGAAAAATAATCAATGAAAGAAACATAGTATACATAACCACTCAATGAATTGGATGACATCGGACCGCATACATCGGAGTGGATGATTTCCAAGATTCCTTTTTCCTTGTTCTCGCTATTTGGAAATGTCTTCTTTGTGTTCTTTCCTTTGGCACATCCTTTGTAGAGACCGTCATGTTTTTCTAGTATTTCTAGAAGACCTTCAACAACTTTTCTTACAAGTGGTAGTTCTCTATAGTGCACATGTGCAAGCCTTCTGTGGAAAAGTTCATTTGGCTCTACTAAGTCATGGACCAAATCTTGTTCTGGTTGGCCCTATATCTTGTATAAGCCTCCCTCTTACTCTCATTAGAGGAAATTTTGGGTCTAAAATGGGCCTTATAAGAAAACATGCCAAAATAAGTTTTTGTGAGTTGGAATTCAAGAACCAATAGAATTTCAATAAAATAAGTCAACCATAATGGTTGAATTGACATATTTGTCCTTAAAAAAAACTACTTTTTTGTTCGTATTTTCGACATATTTCATTGTGTTTTTACTCAAATTTCGATCGGGAGAGCTCATTGGATGCAGAATTTGATTCCGCATCCAACGAGTACCCATACTGCATACTTTTGAAGGACCCCGCTACCCCAAAAACAAGAAATTCCTGAAAAAACATGATGATGATGTCATCATCACGTTTTTTCAGGCATTTCTTGTTTTGGGGGTAGCAGGGTCCATCAAAGTATGCCGTCTGGATACTCGTTGGATGTGGAATCAAATTTCGCATCCAACGAGCTCTCCCGCTCGGAATTTGAGTAAAAACACAGGGAGATATATCAAAAATAAAAACAAAAAAAGTAGTTTTTTTTCATTCTTCCTCCAAAATTAATAACTATTATTTTATTATTTTAACTATTATTTTATTATTTTCCTTAGGAGGCCCATTTTAGACCCCAAAATTCCTCTAATGCTAATAACAACTGCATCATCTATAGTCTTTCCTTTTGGCCACATAAGGACTTGGACATATACAAATGCAACCCACATGCCTTCTGTATCTAATCTAGAGATGGAAAGGAGGTTCTTCTTTAGTCCTGGTACAAACGAGACATCCTTCATCTTCATAGAATTTCCAGAGTCTAGCTTATAGGAGGATTCACCACTACCTTTTATTAGATATTGGTAATCATCCTCATGTTTCACCTTGTGAGGTGACTCATGTTCGGACAGTTTCACAAAGGATTCTTTGAATCTCTTCATATGCTTGGAATCCCCACTATCTATCAACCAATCATTGCTTCCATGTGTAACAGTTCTCATGAGGGAAGAAATCAGAACATATTTTTGTTCACTTGAAGAATCATCACTTTCTTGTTTGATTGTCTTTATGGAAGGTTCATCATCCTCTACAGTATGACCATGATGTCTTCTCTTGTTTCCCTTCTTCTTGTGAGAGCCACCTTTGTTTCTGGGACAGAATATGGAGATGTGTCCTTTCTCATCACATGTAAAGCATCTGATTTTAGATAGATATTTTCGAGGGTTATTCTGATGTGAATGCTTACCTCTGTGATGATGATGGTCTCTTTTGTTTTTCTTGGTGTGTACTGTGAGATCTTGGTCTTCATTTCCCATCTTTTCTTCTCAAGCTACCATTCGAGCTTCTTCTTGTGAGCATTCCTCCCACGGCCTACTGAAGGTGACTAGATTTCTTCTAGCACAAACCCCTTGAATGAAGGAGTCCCATGACCTAGGGTGACCATTCAAGGTGGTCATCACAATTTTTGCATTCTCTAATTCTTCATATACTGATTCAAGTTTTTCTTTGATCTAGGATACCCTTCTAAAGTATTATTGTATGGTCTCTGCATTTTGGATCTTCACATTATTCAATTGATTTCTCAAAGTAATATTCCAATTTATGTTATTCTCTTCAAATAGCTTGGTGAAGGCTTCAAACATATCTTTAGGTGTCTTTATGGAGGAAACATGTGGTATGAGATGATCCTTGTTTGAATAAGCAATAATACTCTTGGCCTTGATAAATTTCTTCTTGTGTAAGGCCTTATCTGCATCTCCCTCTAGAACTGGAAGCTCTCCATTGATGTAGGAGTCCAATTCATTTTTTACAAGAACTAGTGAGATCCTATACTTCCATGCTTGAAAGTTATTAGCTCCCTCAAACTTTTAATCAAGCTTGGTGTGATGAGACATCTTAACTGATAACCTCAAATGGTAATACAAAAGATTTAGATCTTACCAATTGAGAAGTTGAAAACTGGATTTGTAGATGATCTTTTATAGTGTCATTAGAGGAAATTTCAACTCAAAATGGGCCTCCTAAAAAAAATTAATAAAATAATAGTTAAAATAATAAAATAATATTTATTAATTTTGGAGGAAGAAAAGAAAAAACTACTTTTTTGTTTGTATTTTTGACATATCTCCCTATTTTTTTACTCAAATTTCGATCAAGAGAGCTTGTTGGATGAGGAATTAAATTCCGCATCCAACGAGTACCCACTCGGCATACTTTTGATGGACCCCGCTACCGCAAAAACAATAAATACCTAAAAAAATGTGATGATGACATCATCATCACGTTTTTTCAGGTATTTATTGTTTTTGGGGTAGCGGGGTCCGTCAAAAGTATGCCGAGTGGGTACTCGTTGGATGCGGAATTTAATTCTGAAACCAACGATCTTTCCCGATCGGAATTTTAGTAAAAACACGGGGAGATATGTCGAAAATACAATTAAAAAAATTAGTTTTTTTTATGATATCTATCCCCAAATTTATATTAAATTTTTTTTTAAGAGCTATACGGTATTTCAAATTTAAAGCAATTTCATTGGCTAACACATGATGACATGCAATTTGAGTTAAAGTTAAAAGGCCCATTTTGAGTTGAAATTTCCTCTAATGTGGTTTTTTGGTTCCAGGGAAAATTAGGATTTGAATTTCTCGAAGTTATAACCAACCAAAAACCTCAATTTTTGTCTCTAAACTTCAATTTTGATGAGGAGATAAATCCTATGCTAGGCTCACTAAAACAATCCTCTTCTGTGAGAAACCCTAATTTCCTAATGTAGTGACAGGACAAAAACTAAAAATGCTTAGAATCAGATTCTGCTTCGATAGAAATATGCTCTCTTCAATGGAGAGTCATCCTAGTCTCCTTTTGCTGATGGATTTTGGAGAGAGACCCAAAAAGTAAGAATCCCTAGATTTTGCAGCTGCATAGTGTCTTGTTCTCAGGTTAGCCCTGATACCATGTTATATTTTCATCAATTAGACAATATGATGTTAGGATCTTATCTAATAGAATAACATGCACAAAAATCAATAACAAGAGATAATAGACACAAATATTTATCCTCGGGGAAACCATAAAAGAAAAAACCCGCAACTTCCTTAGAGATAGAATGAGCACCAATGGTAGCAGTAAAACCCAAAGATAGAAAGATAATCTCCAACAGTTGTTCTCTCTCTCACTTGAGAGAGCTTCTTCTCTCTCACCTATGCGTTATAGTTGGGTGAGTGTGTGTCTCAAATAGAGAGGCTCACTCTCTATTTATACTAGTTTCCGACTTGACAATAACTTACTAGGGCCGAATTCTCTAGGAGAGTCTAATAACCTTAGTGCCCCACAACCGTGTGGGACTTTTCCCTCTGATCAACAGGGAGGGTTAATCACTATGACTTTACATGACTTGATTACATTAATGATTCCCCCGATAAGAACATCGGGGACCAATGAAATACAATATATGAAATATACAAGTGAATACATTATGATGTTGCAAATACATCAACAATAACATCTATGCCCAACTTTTCAAATGGCTCTGAAATAGTAACAGGCTATAGTGGTCCCACCGCTTTTGACAATTTTCCACCGCTTCTCTGACATAAATCACATTTTTGTGCATAGGTATGCGCATATTTAAATAACATTGGAAAGTAATATGCAACTCTAAGTATCTTATGAGTTGTGGTATCCCAAGAATAATGTCCTCCTGCTGGTCCGTCATGCAATTCTTTGATTATTTTAGAGGCATCTTCTCTCTCCAAACATATAAAAAAAATACATCATAACTTGTTTTGAATAGCACTCAATTCATTATTTCATAGGAGGATTAATTCAAACAAAGTGCCCTTCTCTGCTTGGAGTTCCAATGCTTCCACTAGTACATGTGGACATTTTTCCCATGGAAAATCATTGCTATTGCAACACTTTTGTGTTTCTATAGTGACGAATATTACCCCTTCTTTTCGTGGAAAAACTTTCATCGTTGTAGCAACAATTGCCACAGCCTATTGCTATAGCAACATAAAAGACTTAGAACATGCTTTCTTTAAAACATCAAATTGTGTCGCTATAGCGACACATTTTCATTGGTGTTACGACGAAGGCCTGTCGCTATAGCAATGAACATACCTAGCAAGTTCCAATGAACTTGGATGTTTAAATACATTTATGTCACTACACTCCGTTGGTGTTGCGGTGAAGGCCCATCACTATAGCGACGCAAAAACCTAGCAAGTTCCGATGATCATGCATGTATAAAGACATTTTTGTCACTATGACTCTGTTGGTGTTGCGACGAAGGCCCGTCGCTATAGCGATGCAAAAACCTAGAAAGTTTCAATGAACATGCATGTCTAAAGACATTTTTGTCACTATGACAACATTGGTGTTGTGACGAAGGGCCATCGCTATAGTGACACAATTACATAGCAAGTTCCAACAAACTTGCTCTACTAGCGATGAAAAGGTCCGTTGATAGTATAATAAGTTATCTGAAACTTGCTACGTATTTGCGTCGCTATAGCAGTGGAGTTGTGCATTTAAAAAAATTTGTTAGAAGGATTGGCTAGAAGTATTAGATATACCCTCCAAACAATGTTATACCCTCAAAGCGTAAGCCATTATTGTTTACTTTCACAAGATTGTGAAGTAGAAAGAAGGGATTTCCAAAACCCATTGTTACCAATGTTGATGAGGTGGGTTTTGGTGGAAACTTGCAGTGTAGAGTTTAGGAGAAAAAGAGTTGAGTCAAAAGGAAATAAGTTCGAGAGAAATAGAGGTAAAAGGTGGAGTTTAAAGGGTTCAAAACAACGTCAAGGTAGATAAGGGTATGGTTGAATAGGCAAGGAAGCAAGCTCACAATTGAGTAAATCTCCTAAACTTGAAGAGGAAGTTATTTATGGGAAAACATGTCACAATAAACCAATTGATTGAGATAAGCAGTAAAACAATAACTCATTGATTTTATGAATTGTACTTTGTCCAAACAAGCCAATGAAACCATTAAGCACCTTTTAATTAACTGTACCTATGTTAGCAAAGTCTATAAGAATTTAAGAGTTTGACACATTGTAGAGGAGTTTAGTAAGGACAAACCATTAATGAATACCTAGAAAATCAGATCAGAAATAAAGATTAAAAATATTCACATGCCCTTCCATTAATGGTGTCTTGGGGATTTGGATCGCTAAAATATTGGATAGGTTTCAACATAGGTATATTCATATCTTTTAATGTGCTTGAAATATTCAATTCTTGGTTGACATTGAATATAGAGAATCTTCCTCAATGATTCATAAATATATCCTTCATGAAACCAATACTTTCAAATCAAAACTTCATCCAAGTTGTTTCCTGTACAAATTCTTCCACCACTTCCTTATCCACCCAATCCTAAGCCTCACAATAAATTAACTTAATTCACCTATAAGCTTTGGCATTTCCTACCTACTATTGATCTTGTTCCATAACCCTTATTTTATTTTTAGCCTCTAACATTGTGCTATAGATTCTACAATATGTTTCTATTTGTAGCATCACTTCACCCTCAAAGAGACCCAAAATACATATTTTGAATTTCTTTCCTTTTCAATAAAATAGAAAGCATTAAAATTAATCAACTGCATAAAAATACCAAATATTACAGTTATACATATGCTCAAAGCATTGGCATAACTCCAGGTTGTGATTATCTTTTATCTTGGGGGAAAGTGGTTTGGCCATTTACCACATGTAAATGAATCAAGAGTCAAATTAACATGAGAATATTTTCTTCCTTAAATACAGTTACTAACCTATGAATCATTAGCTAGTCATCTATTCTAAGAAATATTGAAATGATTTGATTTGTGATATACACAATAAGCTTCTGGACTCCATAAACTGAAATTCCTAGTTGGTTATCCTCTACCAAAAACTATTGAGATGATAATCATCACTACAATGAAATTTTTGTCAATACTTACAAGCCCTGATTCACTTGAAACAACTTAACAAAGAGTGCATTGTGGATGATTTTCTTAGTTTATATCATCAATATTTAAATAAATAGATACAAGTGCAAACATTCAGTTAAGTTATATGATCAACAAAACATGGGATCAACTTAATTCGACATTAGAATAGTAAGCAGTTCCACATCCTTCAATTGACTGTACTTTGATGCATTGATTTTAATCTTCCATAAGCTACAATACCCAAACCAACAGGCTATGTGAAAATGCTTCAAGGACCACAATGAAATTTTATATTGGAAGTACATTTTACCCACTAACACAGTGTTTTTGCACGCTTCATTCCACTGTTGCTGAAAGGCGAAACACTTCCACTCATATGAGGACTTTCTTCTCTCAATGTTCCAATAAACAAGCTTAGTTCTCTCAATTGTTGCTTCTTGAAATAGTCATGAGAATCATCTTGGAAAATTGAATTAGTATAGATTTAGAAATGACCTGGCTTGTCCCTAAGTTTCTCCTCCTTTAATTGAAAATATTATTAGTAGTGTAAAATGTTTATCTTAAAAATGGAAAAATATCATATTAATAGAATACAAAATGCAAATGATTATAAAAGGATTAAAAAGGGGATCCAAAACTATTTTTCTTATAACCTATTAGTTCAAACAGCCCGGTGAGAACTTAAAGGAGCAATAGACACATGTTTCAGTAAAATTATGATTACTTAAATGACATGTTTTTTGATGACCAAAACCATTGACCAAAAATGCTAATAATGAACTCCATAGATGTTTAAACATTCAAATATTGTTGTCATTACTGTAACATGATGGCCATGTTAATTAACTTCTAAATCTATCCCCTTCTTGCTGCATTTCACCTCATTCTTCTTCTCAATGCGCCTCTCTGGGGATTGTACTTATGTCAAGATTCTAAAGCATATTTTTTTGATTTTTATCATTTAAGCAATATGATCTTAGGATATTTTTGAGAGAATAACATGCACAACAATCAATCACAAGAGACAAGAGACACAAAGATTTTCCTTGGGGAAACCATAAAGGAGAAAAGCCTGCAACTTCCTCAGAGATAGAATGAGCACCAAATGGCAGCAGTAAAACCTAGAGACAGAAAAGATGATCTCCAACAACTATTCTCTCTCTCAATTGTGTGATCACTTCCTATCTCACTCATGCGCCCCAGTTGAGTGAGTGTGTGTGACAAATAGAGAGTCTCACTCTCTATTTATACTAGTTTCCGACTTGATAATTACTTACCAGGGCCGACATCTCTAGGAGAGTCTAATAAACCTAGTGACCCTCAACTGTGGGGAATTTACCCCCCGATCAACAAGGAGGGTCAACCTTAACTCAATTGTGGGGACTATTTCCCTGACTTACAATGGATGGTTAACCTCAATGAATTTACATGAATTTATTATATTCATGACTCTCCCGATAGGAACATCGGGGTACAATGAAATACAACTGATTCTCTCGATAGGAACATCGGGCTACAATATAAGATATACAAGTTAATAAATTCCGAAGTTACAAATACATCAACACTCCTTATTAACTAGGAAGGTATTCTCTTGACACAATTCATCAACACAAGTCTTCTTCTCTAGATCATCATCAAAACTGGATCAATTATGGATCATCACTAGATCAACATCAAGTCTGGATCATCACTGGATCAACATCAAGTATGGATCATCACTGGATCATCATCAAAGTTGGATCATCATCAACATCATTGCTTCTGATAGCTCGATCAAATGGTGCTATCTCTCAATTCTTCTCGTCATAGGAAGTTATACAGAGCCAACCCTTTTTCATGCTGGTTGTAGGACTAGCCTCCATGTAGGTCTTCATCTTCTTCAACACTTATATCTAACCCAGTCAGAAAGGCCCGCCCAGTGCTTACATATGAACATGGGAGGAACACATCCACCACCATGTCAGAAAGGCACACCCAACACTCACATATGACCATGGGAGGAACACATCCACCACCATGTCAAAAAGGCCTAACACTTACATCCGACTATGGGAGAAACACATCCAAGAACCATGTCAAAAATTCCCAGCACTTACATTCACCAACATGCTAGGACACACCTACTATCATCTATGAAAAGGTCCAGCACTTACAACCATCATCATGATAGGACACACCTACTATCACTTGTGGAAGGGCCCAACACTTAAAACCATCAGCATGATAGGACACACCTACTCTCATCTGTGGAAGGGTCCATCACTTAAAACCAGTGGAATGGTAGGACACAACTACTACCATCCATGGAAGGGATCTATACTTACAACCAATGGCATGGTAGGACACAACTACTACCATCCATGGAAGGGATCAACACTTACAACTAACCATGGGAGGAACCAATCCTACCACCATGTCAGAAAGGCACAACACATATATCTAACCATGGGAGGAACCAATCCTTACACCATGTTAGAAAGGCTCATGGACTCATCACTTCCCCTTGGAACGAACCTCAATCTAGAGAACACCAAGATTCTCCCCGAAGTACTCAAACTTCACTTTTTCCATTTCTAGAATAGAATCACATTAGGGCCGATTACATCCAAGGATAACGTTCAAGCTTCGCCAGGACCGATTACATCCAAGGAAAAACTACAGGACCGTTTACATCTGAGCCACCTACGAGCTTCGCCAGGATTTTCTGCTCAGACAACGAGTCTTACCGACTATACTAGAACTCCCTCTTTTAAGAGATCTTGATCTGGATCACAAACTGGAGCTTCACTTCTCCTCTCTGCATCATATAAAAAATGCAAGTAAGATCAAATCAAATAGTAGATTTCAAAAGAAGCATACTATCTCACAAATAGCAAGTGGCAACATATTTTTCCTTGGCTGTACTCAATGACATGCAGGATTCCATCCTGCCAAACCAAGAGATCACACCTGATACTATACTCAAGTAGTACCCAGAAGTGATTTTCCTATCAATGGAACTACCAACCCAATCAGAATCCACATAACCTTCCAAGTTAATCTCTGATTCGTATATACTTGAGCCCATACTCAATTGTACCCTCCAGGTACCTCACTGCATACTTTGCAACCATTAGGTGAACATGTCTCAATGTGTTCACAGCAAAGCAAATATCTGATCTCGTATTTGTCAGGTACATCAAGGAACAAATCATCTGACGATACATCGTGGCATCAACCAAATCTAATGAAGCATCACTCAATAGCTTCATGTTCGATGCCATAGGTGTGGTCATGGCCTTGAATTCCATCATCATGAACCTCTTCAAGATATCTACTGGATACTTCCCATTGCAGCTGCAAAAAATTTTCCCAAATTTTTAAAATTTTGGACCCTCCTTTCGATTTTATCTAGCCCAAGTTTGTTTGATTTCTTTAAATCTCTCCTGGAAGTCCAATTTTTTCCACTTAAATTGATCTTTGAGGTCGGAAACATAGAAGACTGTGGATCTTAATGTTTTATTTTTTGTTAACTGTTTTTTCTCTGCTGTTTTGGAGGTTAAATGATCTAGTAATGCCATTTCCCTGCGAAGAGTTCTGAATGTTTTTGATTTTTCGATGATTTTATTTATCGTTGTCTAAAGTGGGTTGAAGAATGAATCGGGGCATAAGTATTCTATGCCACCAATTTTTCAGAAGGAAAACAATGAACGTCTCGGTGATTAGTCCTTTTTTCGCCGATGTGCTTCATATCCTTTGTTTTATTTCTCAAAACTTTTTATTTTGACTATCGGCGATTTTGTTTTATCACTGTCGAAGTTTTAGTTCTCTACGTCGTCGACATTTCAGAGGAAAATTGATAAGTGACCCAGAGAATAGTGTTTCCGGTTGCCGATGCTATATTGATTGGTCTCTTCGATCACCGATGACTTAGACATCTAAGATCTGATACCTTTTTAGTCTCAATAATACTTTTTTTTTATCGCCAACATTGCAGAGAATGTTGTGGTTTGAAGTTTCGATGCTATAGTGATTAGTCTCTCCGATCGCCAATAGAGTAAGTCGAATGGTTCTTTTATATATTGCTGATACTGCGTTGTGGGATTTAGTTATTAATGCTTTTGATCGTCGATACACAATCACCGCGATAATAGTGCTTGGCATTTTTGACACTGCGGAAGTGGTTAGTTTTGAAGCTCCGACACTTAGTGTTAAGAGTTTTCGATGCTGACAGGTTTAGAGTCTCATGGAACCCGTAGTGTGTTCACTATCCTCCATTGCGGCTGTGAATATGACTATTCTCCCGACATCTAGTGCTTTCGATCGCCGCTGGTTATATACGTGCAGAGCAATATTTTATCTTTTATCCGTGTTGAAATCCACGTTTTTCATCCAGTCCTTGTTTTTGTATTCGTTTACCCTATTTTTGGGGGACGACGGAGGTTTGCAATGTGTTGGTTCAGTCAAGGTTTTCCACAACAAGGAGCACAGTGTAGAGTCTAGTGTTTTGGAGATTAGTAGTAGGCGCAGCAATGTGGTTCATGAAGAGTCTGTTCTATCGGGGTTGTGATTTTGGTTACAGACAATGTACTTAGAAGATTTTAAGACACAAATTTGCAGGATTTTCTTTTTCCTTGTCATTTTCTTTTCATGCATTAATACTGTGTATAGTTCATTTTTCAGAATGCATATGGAGGAGTATTAAATATATTAATACAATTTTGTTATTTTGGTAAAAGCTTAATGGTCTAAGAACATCCTATGTTTATGAAAGAGAGTTGGCTGAAAAATGAAGAAGAAGAAAGAAAGAGAGCTGCAGAGGAAGTAGCAAGGAAGGAAGAGGAGGAGAGAAAGAGAAATGAAGAAGTAGATATAAAGAAAAGAAAAGAAGAAAGTGAAGGTATGATATTAACAGGACCTCAAAAATACCAACAGATTACTGAGCAGATCGATAGCAGTAGAGGCCTAGGCTTGGAAAAAGTTCATCAGCGACCAAGTTGGTCCCTCTTTATAAAGTGCTCTTAAATTTTAATTTAAAATGTAACATATTTTATAAATTATGAGCACATACTACAAGACAAAATTTTGAAACTGAAAGGTTCAGGAAGCCCAAAGGTTTTTCTTTTTTTGTATAAATAAAGGAGAGTTTAGATGTAGAAAGGGGGGGACTTTTTCCCAGATCATTTGTGAGAAGAATTATTTCCTTTCGGAATAAATAATTACAAGTTTCCTGCTGGAGAAAGCTTGGTGGAATGTTTCAAATGTTTTGCTATGGATGAGTTGAATGTGAACTATTTTGTTTTCGGCTTATGTCCATTAACTGTTAGATCGTTCTAACTCATTGAATCTATGTTCATGTTATGAATGCACTCTAGTTTATTCTGTGAAACTTCCACTGTGAGTAATGAAGTTTGTCATAAACAATAAGCTATCTTGTTGTTCATATTTCTATTGATGTTCATGTGTTTTGAAATAAGTATCAGCTATCTGTAATTTTTCTTGATGCATGCGCAGAAATACATTACTCATTGATAACTTATAATTTTGCTCCCGATAGGTTAGTTAGTTAAATTTAGTTTCTTGTTGCGTGTGATTTAGATGTGAGAGAGTTAAGACGAGAGGTAAGAACCTGCGCATCACATTGTGACACTCCTCGTTATCTCTATCAATCTACAATTTTAGATAGGCACTTGCACATCATACTTAAACACAAAAAACTAAAAATATACATGGTGGACCAGGCCGTAACTGGTAAAACCTTTTAATTTGTTACTTGACCTAGACTATTTAGACCGTAAATCGGAGGGATTCCCCATAACAAACAATAATGGGCTAGTTGGGAATGTTTATTGGGGAGAATCCTTAACTGTTGTTAACTACGATTTTTGAGGCCTCAATAGTTTTTGGTGCTAGAAGGAGGGCCACCAGTGCATGGCTTGCCGAGGAAACTCATTTCCTCAAAATTACTCCACCAGTGACAGTTCTGAAAGTAGTTTGTTTCACACATCCACTCCCGAAGATAAAGGGAAAGGGTATCTGTATCCTGTAGATAACAAAGTGGTTGATGATCTAAGAAGAATTAATAGGGCATATGTGAAGAAGATCGGAGGATTACCTATCATTTATGTCTTACCCAGAAGAGAATATCAGAAGAAAGATTGCCCTAAATTAGAAGATTTAGTGTTGGTAGAAGACCTTGAAGAACTGGTAGAAGCATCCCTACAGAAAGTTGACCAACCTTTGAATAAATTGGGTCTAGATTCACCTTACTGTTCACCTTTTTGGATCCCTCTTCAGTCACCACCTCATTCTCCACTCAAAATCATGGCTCATGTAAATGCAAACCAACCAAATCCGCCACCTACTTGGAAGGCTAGGTCACCTTTAAACCTGGCAGCTCCCTTGCATGATTTGCCTCAAGCTTTTGACAAAATGTTGCCTAAGTTTGACCCAAGTGAAAAATTTCTAGTAGATGATCATTTGCAAATTTTTTACTTGGCTATATAAGGACTACAAGTAGGAGATCATGAAGATGTGGTCTGTAGATTGTTTCCACACACCCTAAAAGGAGCAGTGGCCTCATGGTATTTTTCTCTTCTTACAAATTCAATCACAGACTGGGACACATTTGAGAGAATATTTAGAAGTAAATATGCAATTCATAAAACTCATGCAACTTTAATGAAAGGGTTATGCACTTTAAAGAAATAAAGGAAGGAAAAAGTGCATAATTTCACTCAAAGATTTGCTGCTTATCTAAAAAAAATTATTGCAGCTGATAATGCATCTGAAAAAGATCTGATTGAATATTATACTTCAACTCTAGCCTGACTTGGCCATGTTTTCTAAGATATCAGTCAAACCTACATTATCAAAAACCTATGAAGAAGCTGAGAGGGTAGAGGCTAAGATGGAGAGCATAGAAAATTATCCTGTGTAGTCGGAAGAAAAAACTTTTGGTAAGAAACCTTTATTACTGACTAAGCCTAAGGATGAGCGATCACGGGATTTTGAAGGGATGTTGAAGATGATGCAAAAGTTATCCAACAAAGTGATAGATTTAGAGAGAGAAAGAGAGGCTCACAAATCATATAATCCTTATTATAAGGAAAGGGAAGACAATAGTCAAACTAGGCCTCCTCCACATGGTCCTGTAGCAATGAATTTAACTGATGTAGGCATGGATAATTTTTTTACTTTTCATCAACAACCGCATTCTAAGAAGAATTTCTCTCAATGGATAAATTCTATGACGTTGGTAATGAATCAGTTATTCGACTCCAAAGTAACAGAGACTGGTAGGGAGGAAGAAAAGGACAATCAATCCACAGAAAAACATGCGGAGGATACTCTGGTTTTATGGGACTATGTCTCATTGTTTGATATAGAAGAGGAAGGTTCTCTAAAACAAGGGGAAACATCAGAAACCAATGTGACAACAAGAAGTCAGGGTTTGTTAAAAGAAAACAATTCAATACTTCTGAAGATCAAGAAACTTCAGGAAAATATGAAGAAGATACAAAAGAACACTACAAATGTTAAAATACCGGAATTTACCAATTCAAGTCAATATCCAAAGAAAATTAACATGCCTGTTAATCTTGTTGAAGATAAAATTGATAATGTCAAGAGAAATATCAAAGAGCATGAGATGGGGTATGATATTGTGGAAGGCATTAAAAAGGCTAAGGCAAATATCTCATTGTTTGAAATGTGTAATGTACCTCAGCAGAAAGATAATTTGTTAAAAGAACTTGAAGTACCAGAAGAAGAGATTCCTACTGACAACCAACTTGAAGAATAAGTTGTTGAAGCAAGTGTGGGAGGTAAGTATAAGTTTAAAACCCCACCATTTCTCCTAACTTTTGAGATTTTCAACTATAATGTGCACAACTGTTTAGTAGAATTGGGGTCATCAATCAATGTTATTCCACTTTCAGTCTGCAAGAGAATTAATGGACAACCTAAACCATCCACTTGGCAAGTTATTCAATTAGACAGGACAGCTGTGAAAGTAATAGGAGAAATGGAAGATGTTCTAATTCGCTTATCTGCAAATGAGAAGGTATGTCAGTACATCAATATTGTAGTAGCAGACATACCTGATGCTTATGGACTTGTTTTGAGTCGATACTGGTCGGCAAGGCTAAATGGATACTTCGCATCAGATTGGTCACATCTGTGGTTGCCTCATAAGGGAAGTCCCAATCAAATAAAAATATTAAGAGAGCCTCACATGAAGTACAATGTTACTTAGTTGGAGGGAAAAAATGAACCAGTGAATTCTGTGTCTAGAAATTACTTCATTGAACTGGAACCGGGAAATTACCAAGCTGGAGAAGCTAGCAATTCACTAGACACCCAGCCTGATCTCCTTCGATTTTCATGGGCTGATGAGATTGACTATAAAAGAGTAGATTTAGTTCCAGATGTAGTTTTTAATTCAATTTCGGTAGAACTAGATAATGGGTAGGCCTTTTTCAAATTGCAGTCAAGCTTAGCCCCTCAACTCACAAGTTGCAAGATTTACAGGGGTGGGAAGAGAACTTACCAGTTAATGGTTTAGTTCTCAAACTTTATTTTTCTTGATTTTTATTTCTCGATTATCTTGTACATAAATAAACCGATTGCTTTGTTTTGTTTTGATTTTTTGATTTTTGTTTGTTGTAGTTAGGGTTTGATTGATTTTAGTAAAGAAAGCATAACCTTTGGTTGCATGGAGTTCATCAGAATTATGGATTAACTAAAATCCTTGATTATAAGACTGTGTACTATTGATTTATTTGAAATAACTTCTTCTAGTTCAGCAGTTTTCCTAAATGGCTATGAACACATTGAAGTCCTACTTAATCCTTGTAAAATAACTCAGGATCAAAAGGTCTGGAATACTATTTCTAGGCTCCATCCATCTCACATCTAAAAAATGTCTTAGGGGGTGACAGCAAAAGACCCATGGAGAGGAATCAAGGTAAACAGTATATTATATTTAAATGATCCCATGCCAAGAATTGAATGCCAAAAGGAAAATAAGAGTCAAAATCTCCTAAGAAATAAATATGTATCAAAACAAAGTATTGAACCATATGAGTACAATATTACCAAAGTTATTCTTCGTCCGTGAGCTGAAAATTAAATACATCTCTCACACAAAAGGACACTATGGATAGAGGAGCTTGAATAAAAAATTCAGAAAGAAGGCATGTAGGAGGACTTAGACAGGACAAAAAGTCCAAAAGCACAAAAGTGCAAAATGGCATGGGAATGAGGAACAAACGAATATTTATGTTTACCATATGTTACAATCCTGTAGTGTCCAAGCTGGGAGCTACCCGAAGACAGAGGTAAAAATGAAACTCGTATTCCTGGCCTCAAAAGAGTTATCTAGACTTTGAAATCTTGATTCCCATTATCCCTGAATTGGACTATCATCAATGATTAAAGTACATACATCTGCCATTTGGGAAATCCAGACATTTAGAAGAATTCAGCATGTTAGTATTCATTGTCAAAACAGTCTGTTGCTCAAAGAATAAGTTGTCCAAAGATCTATGTTCACTAGGTAGTTGCCAATTGTTGCATCTGCAACCTTTTTTCCCAAATTTTTAAAATTTTGGACCCTCCTTTCGATTTTATCTAGCCTAGATTTGTTTGATTTCTTTAAATATGTCCTGGAAGTCCAGTTTTTTCCACTTAAATTGATCTTTGAGGTCAGAAACATAGAAGACTGTGGAGCTTAATGTTTGATTTTTCGCTAACCATTTTTTCTTTGCTGTTTCAGAGGTTAAATGATCTAGTATTGCCATTGCCCTGCGAAGAGTTCTTAACGTTTTTTATTTTTCGATGATTTTATTTATCGTTGTTGGAAGTGGGTTCAAGAATGAATTAGGGAATTAGTCTTCTATGCCATCGATGTTTCGGAAGGCAAACAATGAATGTCTTGGTGATTAGTCCTGTTTTTCGCTGATGCGCTTCATCTCCTTTGCTTTATTTCTCAAAACTTTTTATTTTGACTATCGGCGATTTTGTTTTATCACTGTCGGATTTTTAGTTCTCTATGTCGCCGACATTTTGGAGGAAAATTGATAAGTGACCTGGAGAATAGTGTTTTTGATCACCGATGCTATAATGATTAGTCTCTCCGATCGCCGATGACTTAGACATTTGAGCTCCGATACCTTTTTAGTCGCAATAATACTTTTTTTTATCACCGACATTGCGGAGAATGTTGTGGTTTGAAGTTCCGATGCTATAGTGATTAGTCTCTCCAATTCCTGACAGAGTAAGTCGAATGGTTCTTTAATATCTCGTCGATACTACTTGTGCGAGTTAGTTGTTAATGCTTATGATCGCCGATACACAATCACCGTGATAATAGTGTTTGGCATTGCTGACACTATGGAGGTTCTTAGTTTTGAAGCTCCAACACTTAGTGTTAAGAGTTTTCGATGCCGACAGGTTTAGAGTCTCACGAAACCCGTAGTGTGTTCATTGTCTGCCGTTGCGGCTGTTAATAGGACTATTCTCCCAGCATCTAGTGCTTCTGACCGCTGATGGTTATATACGTGCAGAGCAGTATTTTATCTTTTAGCTGTGTTGAGACCCGCATTTTTCCTCCAGTCCTTGTTTTTGTATGCGTTTACCCTATTTTTGGGGGACAGCAGAGGTTTGCAATGTTTTGGTCCACTCAGGGTTTTCCACGACGAGGAGAACAGTGCAGAGTCTAGTGTTTTGGAGAATAGCAGTAGCAGCAATGTGGTTCATGAAGAGTCTGTTCTATCGGGGTTATGATTTTGGTTACAAACAGTGTACTTAGAATATTTTAAGACACAAATTTGCAGGATTTTCTTTTTCCTTGTCATTTTCTTTTCATACATTAATACTGTGTATATTTCATTTTTCAGAATGCATATGGAGGAGGTAAATAGATTGATACAGTTTTGTTATTTTGGTAAAAGCTTGATGGTCTAAGAACATGCTATGTTTATGACAGAGAGTTTGCTGAAGAATGAAGAAGAAGAAAGAAAGAGAGTTGCAGAGGAAGTAGCAAGGAAGGAAGAAGAGGAGAGAAAGAGAAATGAAGAAGCAGAGATAAAGAAAATAAAAGAATAAAGTTAAGGTTTATGATTAACAAGATCTCAAAAAGACCAATAGATTACTAAGCAGATCGATAGGAGCAGAGGCCCAAGCTTGGAAAAAGTTCATCAGCGACCAAGCTGGTCTCTCTTCATAAAGTGCTCTTAAATTTTAATTTAAAATGTAACATATTTTATAAATTAAAAGCACATACTACAAGACAAAATTTTGGAGCTGAAAGGTTGAGGAAGCCCAAAGGTCATCGAAGAAAATCCCAAAGGTTTTTCTTTTTTATATAAATAAAGGAGAGTTTAGATGTAGAAAGGGGGGGAATTTTTCCCAGATCATTTGTGAGAGTATATTGTAAGAAGAATTATTTCCTTTTGCAATAAAGAATTACAAGTTTCCTGCTGGAGAAAGCTTGGTAGAATGTTTCAAATGTTTTTCTATGGATCAGTTGAATGTGAACTATTTCATTTTCAGCTTATGTCCATTAACTGTGAGATCGTTCTAACTCATTGAATCTATGTTCATGTTATGAATGCACTCTAGTTTATTCTGTGAAATTTCCACTGTGAGTAATGAAGGTTGTCATAAACAATAAGCTATCTTGTTGTTCATATTTCTATTGATGTTCATGTCTTTTGAAATAAGAATCAACTATCTGTAATTTTTCTTGATACATGCGCAGAAATACATTACTCATTGATAACTGATAATTTTTCTCCCTAGGGTTAGGTTAGTTAGTTAAATTTATTTTCTTGTTGTGTGTGATTTAGATGTGAGAGAGTTAAGACGAGAGGTAAGAACCTGCACATCAAATTGTGACACTCCTCGTTATCTCTATCAATATGCATTTTTAGATAGGCACTTGCACATCATACTTAAACACAAAAAACTAAAAATATACACGCTGGACCGGGCCGTAACCGGTAAAACATTTTAATTTGTTACTTGACCTACGGTAGTCGGACCGTAAACCGGATGGATTCCCCATACCAAACAACAATGGGCTAGTTGGGAACGTTTATTGGGGAGAATCCCTAACTGTTGTTACCTGTGATTTTACAGGCCTCAACACTTCCCTTGTCCAAGGGAGATTCCATCCACATTCAGCTACACCTCCATGCCTAGAAAGCTTCCTCTTCTTGCAAATGAGTTCCTCTTTTCCTGTCAGGAACAATTCATCGACATATAACATGAGCATCACTGGTTTTTTGCTTTCAACCTTGAAGCAAAGGTTAGAATATGCTTTACTATCAGTAAAGCCTAGATTCATGAGTAAGATTTCCATCCTGTCGTATCATGTTGAACCTCAGGATATTTTGCAGTCACCCCCTCTGAAGTGAAGAATCATTCTCCCTCTTCCTTTCGTACTCTATGCATTGATGCATTCTGTACTAGAGTGGCAAGTAGCTTCCTTTGCTACTAATATTCTATGTATCCATCTAGCGTCACTGGATGTCAATATCCTAAACCATTTCAAAAGTTCTTCTCTCACCCATCTATGAGCTTGTCATCCTCTATAGGATTTCATATTCAACCTTGTAGCAAAGGTTAAGATCTTCATCACTCTAGGTGATCTCCAAGCTTCTCATGTATGTGTTATCCCATGGGTTCCTTCTAAGCTCGTACAAGGAATTAACTTCTAGTTGCTGCAAATATCTCTTCATAGCCTTCTTTCTATGAGAATCCTGATGCTATGAATCTTGCCTTGTATCCCACGATGTTTCCATCTACTTGCAGATACTGCATCCTAGACATCATTCTTCTTGAACTGGTACTCTCCTTCCCTTTCGTATTGCCTACTTCTTCATAGCTGGAAGAATATGCATCAATGATGTCACTCAACATTGTCACATAGCTAGAGTGTGTTTGAGGCCTCTTTATTTCTTTGAAAGTATCATCATATTATTCTTCATCTTGGATTATTTCTTGAACTTTCGTCACTTGTTCTTCGAAACACGTCTCATCCTTGTTTTCTTGTAGGCGATTGTACGTGATCTTTCCTACAAGTCAAATGCACCAGTTGTATGGTTAGAAGCATTTCATAAGGAATATTCATAATGGAAATTTCTTTTGCATCAAGATATAATCATGCAAATATTTTAGCCAATACAACATTTATCCATATCTTACGAAAACTTTCTAGATGCCTTCCATCTCTACCAGGACAACATTGAGATTGTGCACTAATCCAATATGTCAGCAAAGAGATTTCATTCTAGATAAGTAGCAATGGAGAGTTGTATAGCACCATGAGCTACTTACCCATCACATGCATATTGGCAGTATATTGTCATTAATGCAAACATTATTTCATGAATAATACATCAAGTGAATATAAAAAAATGCATAGCAAAAACAATATCATGAAATGACAATTGAATACTTATCTTTATTTTTTTCATGGGTAGACTCCTTGTTTTAGCTTCATCATCTTCTTCATTCATAACAACATCATTTCTTATCCAATTTCTCAAGATGGATAAGAGACTCTTCAAGAATTGAGTTCTTCATATTCCTCATAGCTTGAGGGATCTTCTTTGAATCATGAGCGCTTGATCTTCAGTTGCCCTCATGTTCTCTTCTCTTATTATGGGTCAAGCTTCATCTTGTGTGTGCTCTTCCCAGAGTCTACTGAAAGTAATCACTTACTTCTGGCACATATTCCTTGAATGAATGAATCCCATGATCTTGGGAGGCCATTCAAGGTGGTTATCACAACTTCTGCATTCTCCACTTCTTCTTATATTACTTCAAGTTGTTCTTTGATTTGAGAGACCCTTGTAAAGTATGACTGTATGGTCTCTGCATTCTGGATCTTCACATTCTTCAACTATTTTCTCAAAGTCATCTTTTGATTTATGTTCTTCCCTTCAAATAGCTTGGTCAAGGAATCAAACATCTCTTTAGGTGTATTTAGGGAAGACACTTGTGGTATAAGGTGATCCTTGATTGAATCAGCAGTGATATTCTTGGCCTTGATCAAGTTCTTCTTGTGTAAGGATTTTAGCCTCATCTCCCTCTGGAACTGGAACCTCTCGATTTATGTAGGTGTCCAATTTATTTTCTTCAAGAACCAGTGAGATCCAATACTTCCATGTTTGGAAATTTTCATATTCACCAAGCTTGACATAAGGCTAGTGTGATGAGTCATTTTGAAATGAGAACCTCAAATCTAAATAGCAAAATATTAGATCTTACCAATTTGAGGTGTCCGTCCTGGTTCCGGATCTAGATGATCTAGGGTTTGTTAAAGAAACACTAATTTTCAAAACTTGGAATATTTTGGATATGATTGGATAGAAAGATGAACCTCTTCAAGGTGAGCTGTCTAATGTACTCCTTTTCTGAAAATAGTGGAGGGAAGCTCTCGGAACAGGAATCCCTAGTTTTCCAATTTCCTCTACAGATATCCATGATATTGTTTCTGTGGTATATCCTAACATACCACTCGTATGTGTATGAAACTTTTCACTAAGGTAGCCATGCCTAGCCTCTTTATAATACCACAAGTTTGAGCAGAATTAGTTTAACCAATTGGGACTTGTGAGAGTTTTCCCAATGTGACTTATTTCAGGACTGTTCAACATAGAGAACTTGTACAGACTTCCCTGTATCACTGTTTCACCTTCGGTATTTGAAACTTTTACCAAATAAAGTAAATTCCATGCCCTATTTGGAACATCTTGAAAAAAATCATTTGGACCTTTTTAGCCCAAGATATAGCAATTATCCCTAGGTTTCCTATTTAGGGATGAATCCTGGAAGAGGCTGGAACCCTAATTTGAAGGAATTATATCTCCTAGAATATAGTGAATCTGAGGCTGAAATTTTTACACAGAGTACATCAGGAGCTTTTTGTCGGTCTGTGAAAACTTGGGAAACTGAGACATATTCAATCCCGAGATATAATGAATGTACAAAAACTAACCGTTTTAGTATTTTAGGGTTTTTTTAGGTCCGGGGTGAAACTAGGGTTTGACTTTCTCGGAGTTTTACCCAACAAAAAATCTCGAACTTGGTCTCTAAACTTCAATTTTGATGAGGATAAATCCTATGCTAGGATCACTCAAAAATCCTCTTCTCTAAAACCCCTAATTTCCCTCAGCAAAAATTAAAATGCCCGGAATCAAATTCTGCTTCGACAGAAAGATGCACCCTTCAATGGAGAGTTAGCCTAGCCTCCTTTGCTGATGGATTATGGAGAGAGACACAAAAATTAAGAAGCCCTAGTTTTTGCAGCTGCATAGTGTCTTCTTCTCAGGTTAGATCTGATACCATGTCATATTTTTATCATTTAAGCAATATGATCTTAGGATATTATCTAAGAGAATAACATGCACAGTAATCAATTACAAGAGACAAGAGACACACAAATTTTCCTCGGGGAAACCATAAAGGAGAAAACCACACAACTTCCTTAGAGATAGAATGAGCACCAAATGGCAGCATTAAAATCCAGAGATAGAAAAGATGATCTCCAACGACTGTTCTCTCTCTCACTTGTGTGAGCACTTCCTCTCTCACTCATGTGCCCCAGTTGAGTGAGTGTGTGTGACAAATATAGAGTCTCACCCTCTATTTATACTAGTTTCTGACTTGATAATTACTTACTAGGACCGAAATGTCTAGGAGAGTCTAATAACCCTAGTGACCCTCAACTGTGGGGACTTTTCCCCTCGATCAATAAGGAGGGTTAACCTTAAATCAATTGCGGGGACTATTGCCCCAACTTACAATGGAGGGTTAACCTCAATGAATTTACATGACTTTATTATATTAATGAATCTCCTGATAGGAACATCGGGGTACAATTAAATACAACTGATTCTCCCGATAGGAACATTGAGGTACAATATAAGATATATAAATGAATAAATTCTGAAGTTACAAATACATCAACAATATTCCCATTTCAAAGGAAATATGGTGAATTCATCCTTACACAATAAAATACCTATGTACTTGTTAGCACCTCTACTAAATTTTGAATTTTTCTACCTAAGGCATCTACACCACTCCCCTTTCTAAGGTTTGGATCGATAAAAGTGAGGGCTAGGTGTTATAGCTCAAAATGACACATCTCTGTTTGTGACCACTTTCCCATGATTCCATCGCATGTCGACACTTCCATGATGATACTTCATGAAAGTCACTCAAAAAACACCTAACTTGGAGGACCCATATCTTGAGTTCTGTAACTCCATTTGACCTTATATCTACACCATCGGAAATATATTTTAGTTAGCTAAAACTTTCCAAAAGACACCAAAGTCTAAAAATTCTTAGAAGTACCCTAAAAACGATATTTTGTGATGCATATGCGAGTTGGCTTAAGGAAACCCATGTACATACGCGACTTGCTATATATAATACTCGCGTATGCCTTAAATATGTGAATTTTTGCATTGAAACCTGCTTATACTTCTTGCATACGCGACTGTTGTCTCTGCAACCCATGTATTCCTCCAAAAAATGTCAAAAAAATACGTATTTTTAAATTCGGGTAGTTTAGGTAGTTATGCAACTGACTCCTTCAATTGTAACTACTTTGTCTTCGACCCTAAGTCTTCATAAAGAATATAAATAGAGGGAGAGAGGTCCATGAGAGATGACTTGAATCTTTGCATTGTCATGCTGGAGGAATTGGGTCTCTCTTTACCCACACCTTTTTCCCTAGAGGCTTTCTTCTTTTGTTGCAGAGCTTGGAGGCTGAGTTCCTTGGAGAAGAGAAGCAGCAGAACCAAATCAAGGTTTTGTGAGGTGATGAAATTGAAGAGAAGGCATACTTGTTTTCAATATTAATAAAGATGTGATTTCATTCTTCTCCCCAAATCATTGTTCAATGTGTGATTGAATCTCTTTTTATGATCATATTATGATGTTAATCAGATTATTATTTTAGGTTTATTTGATTATCATTGCTTTATATGTGGTCATATTAGTTTGAGGAAGGTATAATTCGTTTTGTAGGTCTCTTGGAGCAGGAGGAGCAAGAGGAGCAAGAAGAGGATTGAAGGGCTTCTTAGATCAACCTTTGTTTGTCTAAGGTATGAACCATTCTAATCTTTGAATCTTGCTTGTATATGCTTGATGAACATTATACATCCTCCTTTCAACCCTAGTATGTTGATGGCCTCTTAAACCCTAGCCATAGGAAACTTTCCTTTACAACAGAAGGGTCAAAACAATTTCATATCTTATGACCTAGAGGTATGCAGGACGCATGCAGGAGAAGGTTTAAGGTTACTAGGGAGGCTTATTCCTAATCCTGAATGTCAAAACAAAAAGAAATCCTTTAGCGTGACCTGGAAATGTGCCTAAATATGAAAAATATGATCAAGGATAGTTCTGGACAAGAATGGACGGTGGAGATTCAACCTGAAGTAGAGATCAAAGGGTCTAATTTCATTTTCACTCAAGGAAAGTCAGAAATGGAAGAGCCTTGTCTGTTTGGGGTTTCTCTATATTTCTTTCAGTATTTTGCATTGTTTCAGGTCCGTCTTGCCACTTAGGAACACCTTTTAATTCTGATAGAACACCTCCCCTACTTTCCTAATGAATTTTTTCACCCTTTTATGTTTTTTCCCACCCATACGCGAATTGTTGACTGAACAGTCGCATGTCTGGTTTTTACATGTGACTTGCTATACTATCAACCAGTGTATGATATACAAATTGTCAATAGTTAAACTCATGTATGCCCCTTTAAATAGTGTCTTTTTCCCTCTTTTTGTGGTTTTTTCTTCTATTTGAAGGTTGTTTGGTAGGTCTTTTGGGGTCCTCTGCAGGTGCATGACTCCAGGGAGTTAGTGTCATCCCTTTTGGTTGTTATTTATCTATGTGGTAAGCCTTTATATATAATTATGGTTTTCTCTTTGCTCATTCCCCCCACCCCCTTTGCTTGGCATGATTTTTGGCTTATGTTTCTGGTCAACATCTGTTAGTGATCTTTGTCTGAGTTCAGAAGCTTGTTGGTGTTTGTTTCCTTCTTCTTTTGTTGGTTAACTTCACTATGACAAAGTATTTGACTTGTCTTTTATGCAAGCCTTTCTTCCAAGGAGGGTTTATACTAACTTTTGGGCATTCTAGAGTCTGTTTGGTGGTTGTATAGCAGAGTTCCTTTTGCTTTGTTCTTGTTATTTGCATACTTTGCTTTGTAGATAGTTTTTATTTTGCATTTATAAAAGAAAAATAAAAATAACATATACTTGTTTAATATGCATGTAGATTAGGGCTTTGTCTTTAATACACTGCATATCATTATTTTTGAAAAAATAAAAATAATTTGATCTTTTGTGGCTTTCAAGTTTCTATTTGAAAAAAGAAAGAGAATAGTTTTTGCTTTTTGCATTTCATTTCTCTTTGCTTAGTCATTTTGTTTCAACTTTGAGTCAAAAAACCACATAAGTTTTAAAAATTAATAGTAAGTTTTATTTTATAGGGTCATACACCAACTAGCTTAGGCTAGACTTGTGGAATAGGGAGTTTTAACTCTCCACAAGTATTAAATTTCAGACGTAGTTGGGCAGTCACTAGGTAAATCCTCTTCTATGTTGATTGTATCTGGGAAGGTCCTCTCAAATGGGAGTTAAGCATGAGGCCATGTGGAGACTTGGACTGAGGAGATAACCCTCTGATTCCTTGTCAAAGCGTAGACCAGGGTTTTTGCGCATCTGGGGATTCTGTCTTAGACATGGTTTCAGGCTTTGCTACCCTACCAATATGTACGAACCAGGATTGTGACTATCCCCCTAGACCGTCAATATAGTTAAGTTATCCTTTAGTCTCTTTGACATCTAGGGTTCATACACAGGTACACCAGAAGGATATTTCTAGTTGACCTTGGACGAGCTTGGAAGGTAACCTCAGTAGAAGGTGTGGGAGGGCGATGGGTGATTCCTCCACTTGTGCCTAAGAACATCTATAGGGATTCCAAGTAACCGTCTATTAGATTTATTTTGGAAAGCATATCTTATACATGTTTGTTTGTTTGGCTTTAGGAATTTTTAGTGAGTGCTGTGTGGTTTGTCTATACTTAGTTTTCCTTTAGGTGTGTGCTTCGTAATTTTGGTTTCCTGTCAACCTTAGACTTTGTCTCCTAGTTTGAAACTATGGATAACACACCTTTGAAAACCAACCAAGATATCCCCATGCTGGGAACTCCTTGTATTATTCCTCTCACAGGGAATGTTGGTGTTCCCTTGATGGCCACCCTGAATCTACCTGGATTCACCCTAGGGTTACCGGTGTGGTTGTTTTCCACTCCAACCATCCTGAATTCTCCTGATGCTTCTCAAGTAATATCCTTATATCAATGGCATCAAAACACTACTTCCCCTTCACCTGTAGTTGATTCTCCTACTCCTTCTGCCTCATGCGGTGAAAGTACTGATACTAGTAACCAATAGTCTAAAAGGAGTAAAAGAAGGAGGAATATGAAGAAGGCACATAAGAAAGAGGGAACCCATTCAACCTATGCAAGTGAAGTTGAACCTCACCACCCAACCTCTACAGTTCATGCTGGGGCACCTATCCAACCTCTGCAGGTCATATTGGATCTAAGCACTCAACCTCTGCAAGTCAAGTTGATCTTCACCATCCAGCCTCTGTTGATCATGCTGGTGGGATCCTTCCAACCTTTCCAGGTCATGTCGGATCCAATCACTCAACCTCTATAGTTCATGCTGAGGGAACCCGTTTAACCTCTGATGTTCAAGTTGAACCACCCCATCCAACCTCTGCAAGTCATGTTGGATCCATTCACCCAGCCTCTAAAATCCATGCTGGGGGAACACACTCAACTGTTGCAAAGCATGTTGATCCTAACCATTCAGCCTCTGTTGTTCATGCTGGTGGTGCCCATCCAACCTTTGTAGGTCATGTTGGACCCAGTCTCTCAGCCTCTGGCCGAATTCATGTTGGGGGCAGTATCTCAGCCTCTATGGTTCATGTTGAAGACAATCCGTCAGCCATTGCAAGTCATTTTGACATTGTTGAAAAGACTACCCATTCAAAACAAAATCCCAAATTTCCTTGTAAGATTTGTGAGGGAGACCACCTTACTTATAAATTCCCTTCTATTGCGGAGGTGCGAAGAGTTTGGTTTCATGGTGATCCCATTTTTAAACATTTTGAAGCTTTTCAACAAACAACCTCTCTTAGTCAGGTTGGTATGAGTCACCCAGCCTCTGGTGGTCATGCCGGGGGAAAAATATTAGCCTCTGTTAGTCATGCTGAGAGAAAACAGTCAGCCACTACTAGTCATGTTGACACTATTGAGAAAAATGGTCTTTCAAAGTGCAAACTTAAGTTCCCTTGTAAGATCTATGAGGGAGATCGTCTTACTCACCAGTGCCCTACTATCACAGAGGTGCAAAAAGTGTGGTCCGAGACTCAAGAATTTCCTTCTCCTAAACAACCTATAGTTTCTCAACAACCTATTCAACCTTTGGTTGATAAAGTGGTCTAACCAATATCATCTTTGGTTGATCCCACTTTTCTTTCAGAGAGTGGTCCTAAGGTGATTGAACCAATGTCATCTTTGGTCAATCCCACTCTCCCTTTGGAGAGTTACTTTCACGAAGCGGTTGAATCGATTTCATTGTCGATAAATCCCACTCTTCCTTTGGGGAGTGAAGTGTCTGCTAGTCACATTTTCTTCACTTCCAGTTCAAAACTTACTGAACAACGGGGCACTGAACTCTCTTTGGATCAACCCCCAGCAAGCTCTCAGATTGCTTCATTTATTTGGGATAGCCTAGTTGAGCCGCGCCTTCCTTCTAATGAACCTTTCTAGATAAAGGTCAAGGTTGAACCATACATGATTTCTCATTGTATTGTTGATGAAGGAGCCTCAGTTAGTATCTTGCTGCTCATGCTTGGCAAGGCATGTGATCTCCCAACCTTGTGTCAACTGCTAGTTAGTTACTGGCGTTTGATAGAAGAACTTATATAGCCTTGGGAATTATTACTCAAACAGCTGTTACTTTGGGTGGGAATACTTTCTTAGTTGAATTCATGGCGATAGAAGACCCCTTGGAATTTAATATGCTCCTTGGACGTGATTATGTCTATGCCATGCAAGCTGTGGTGTCAACATTCTTTCATGTGATGTACTTTAATCATGGAGAAAAAATTGTCACTATCGATCAGTTGGATTTTCTTGATCCTTCTCCTGACCCAAATAGAGACTAGGTCTTTCCTTTATTGATTCCCAGTGTTTCTATAGACACTACCCCACCACAGGTGAGCTATGTGGCCTCATGTCCTTTGCATTCAATTGCTACTGAGAAGCAACCTCTATTTTCATGCTTAACTTCTTGAGACTTGGTCCCAACAATTGACCAGGTGAGTCATCCTATATAGATTGTGGAGCCTACTCTCCACTCTGCCTATCCATTTGAAATTTTAGACATGTGTGCTATCTTGGATGATCTCCTTCCTTCGGATGAAGTCTTCCTAGAGTCTTTGATACAGTCTGACCTTCTATTGGATGTTGGTTCAGTTGTGACTAAGTCTAACTCTGGTTTTCTTAGTAAGCCTGATATTTCCATGGATTGGTCTTCTTATGTTGGAATTTTTGAGTTTTTGGAATCTCCCTTCGAACAACAAGTCAGTGATCCTAATGAGTTTGATTTTTCTTATGAATTTTTCAACTCCTGTGATACTGAGTTTGTTCCTATAGACTCTATCTCCCTTGTTGATTTTTTCTCTCCTTCTAAGGTTGAAATTACTGATTATAAACCCTTGATCCTTGGTGTTATAGAGTCCTCTTTGGTTGAGTCTTCCTTGACTACACCTTTAGTAGAAGATAGAAAAGTTGCATGTGTTTCTGCCAAAGTGACCTCCATCAGATCTTTTCTTCTGGATTTGATTCTGATGTTGTTTTTTTTTGGAGATAAGATTTTTCATTGGAGTGACAATTGTTTACTGGCCTTACCTTGTTTTTCAAGTTGTAACTGCATTTGCATGTATCTTCCTCACGCTTCTGAGCCTGATGCTGGCTTCCACACTTTTAGCTCATTGTATAAGCCCTCATGTTTGTTCTCATCGTCGCTCAGCCTTGTATCATTTTGCCTTTGCAACTTGACACCTTTTTCCTTGAGGAAATGTTTCCCATGTGTCCTTATATTGCTCTCTTTCCTTGCATTATGCATAGGTTTGTTCCTTGCACTTGGAACTAGTTTCTCATGTCTATGACACTCATCTCCTTTCATTTAGAGCATTCTTTCTGCTCCCCTTCGAGCTCGTTAAAAATAGTAAGGAGGCCGCAAGTTGACTTTTTTGTACTCGTTAAAACTTCACGGGAAATATATTGAGTTTCTTTAGGCCCAGGTATGACTCCTTAAAATAGACTTGACTGCCGAGTAAACTTGTCCATTCAGGCTCATTAATAATATGTGAATGGGCATCCACATTGGTGGTAGGTTATCACTTTCTCGGACCATGTGGAATAATACGAGAAAGGGACACTCTCTTTTCTTCAAAATTTAGAAGAGTATTCTCAGGCATAGGTTTATCACTTTTCCGAAATTGAGGGACTAAACTTATGGAAAATGAACCCCCAGTATGAGCTTAGTTTTCTCTTTTTCGTGCTCTGGACCTAAACATGAAAAAGATTCCAAGCGTACTTTATGTATTTTTCATGCTCGTTAAACCATAATGAACAAAGCATTGAGTTTATTGTTGTAAGCCCCATTTCTCATAATCAAATGGATCTTTTTGAGTGATCTTTCCTTCCTTCACACTTGTAAAACTTAGGCTATATGTTGCTTTTGAAGGAGCGTTGGGTAGGTGGTAATTTAACCTTTTTCAGACCTTCCTAATTAATTATGAAAAAGGTGCACATTACTTCTTCGGAAGCTAAGAGAGTTCTTATGTGGTTTGTTTTATACTTTTCTGGCCTCAGGAGACTAAATTGGATGAAAAATTTCCCTCTGGAGTCTTCTTTGGAGTTTTCAGACTCTCTAAACTATGAAAACACCATCGAGCATGTACTAGTTCAGGCTCGTAAAATCCATGAATCAGTGCTTTATCAAGCATTCTTCTGCCTCTTCTCCGAGCTTTCCACAAATGAATAAGGTCTCGAGTTTTCTTTCTTGGACTCATGAAACCTTTACAAGAAAGAGGGGAAGGGAAGTTCATTCACATGTTTTTTACGTCATGTCAGCAAGTCTTGTTTCCTTCAACAAATCACCAGTTTTGAGTCTATCAATAGTTGGGTCCTAGTACTTGGACCTTATCTCGATTTATAGTTTCTTACTCCTCCAGTTGGTTTCTTTTCCAATTATATGGGGAATCTGTCAATATCTCCTACATTGCAGGTTTTTTGTCATTGGCCTTTTTGTGTCAAAATCTGCCTAAGTCACTTTTCTATCGTGCTCACTGTTCAAGGATTAAAACTTTGTCGGCCATTTTGCAGTTGCCTTGACCTTTTATGTCGGCCATTTTGCAGTTGCCTTGAGCTTTTGTGTCGGCCATTCCCTGGTATCAGTTCATTACATAATGTCTTTGGCAATCCTTGTCATGAAATTTAGTACCAATTTAATATCCAATTAGTCTTTGACTTGCCTCGTGTTGGATAATGAAGGATGCCTTAATGCATTCCTTCCAACGGATCTCTTCCTATTGACTGCAACACATCTTGCTCTGGGGATGAGATTTATAGTTTTATGACAGTACCTTGGGGATTGCAGTCATCAGTGGCAATTTCCCTCGCTATTGGGTAGTGGGAATACCTTATTGTATCCTACTCGATGGAATCTTCAAGTGTTTGACTTCAAGTCCTTGTATTCACACTTGTTCGAATGTACTAGGTACCTTGGGGACCATTTTCATCAATGGTGGTTTCCCTCATGTTTGTTAATAGTTCTCATTACTGGCCAATAATCAAACGGTTTCCTCCATGTTTGAATTTAACTCCTTTATTCGGATGGTTAGGATTCATACCTTTTGGGCAGTCTGGATTGAAGACCTTGGGCCAACAGTAGCATCGTCATATTTTTCTATTGCCCAAGCTACGTAAGAGCTTGTTACATTTTATATGACATTTTGCTAAGACATAAATCCACCTTGTATTTTTTGTGGCTATGATGGATTGTTGAGCATGGATCCACCTTGTTCATTTGTGGCCATGACTCCTTTAGATTTGATATGGAGCCTTTTTGCATATTGAGCGACCATGATAGTTTCATCAGTCATACATATGTTGGTTCCGCTTGTATCTTTATGGCAATGATTTGTATATGGACTTGTATGTTCCAAAGATTAGTTTTGTCTGACATTTATCTCTCTTTCAGGTACCTTTGTTCGAGCCTTTTGATCTTGGATTCTCTACTCTCTCCATACTCAACTATTTTCTTTATAATGTGTTTTGGCTATCATCTTACCCTCTAACCTCATACAGCAAGGGGCATCTGTTATAGCTCAAAATGACACATCTCTACCTATGACTACTTTCCCATGATTTCGTCGCATGTCAACACTTCCATGATGACACTTCATGAAAGTAACTGAAAAAACACCTAACCTTGAGGACCCATATCTTGATTTTTGTAACTCCGTTTGACCTCATCTCTGCACAGTTGGAAAATATTTTAGTTAGCTAAAACATTCCAGAAGACACTAAAGTCTGAAAATGCCTAGACGTACCCTAAAAATGATATTTGTTTATGCATACGTGAGTTACCTTAAGGAAACCCGTGTATGTACGCAACTTTCTATATATAATACTTGCGTACGCCTTAAATACGTGAATTTTTGCATGGAAACCTGTGTATACTTCTTGCATACGTGACTGTTGTCTCTGTAACCCTCGTATTCCTCCAAAAAATGTCAAAAAAATACGTATTTTGAAATTCGGGTAGTTTGGGTAGTTATGCAACTGACTCTTCGAACCTAACTCTTCATAAAGCATATAAATAGAGGTAGGGAGGTTGTTGAGGCCTGGAAATTTGCAGGCAACAACAGCAAGGGATTCTCCCCGGTCAACATTCCCAACTAGCTCGTGACTGTTTGGTATAGGGATTCCGTCCAGTTTGCGGTTCGACTACCGTAGGTCAAGTAACAAAAATAAAAGGTTTTACCGGTTGTGGCCCTGTCCACCGTGTATATTTTTGTATTTTTTGACTTTAAGTATGATATGCAAGTGCCTATCTAAGATGCAGGTTGATTGAGAATGCAATGAGTGTTCACAATGTGATGTGCAGGTTCTTACCTCTCATCTTAGACTCTCATGCATCTAAATCACACACACAACAAGAAATTAAAACTAACTACCTAACCTATCCCCAGGGAGCAAGATTATCACTTATTAATGAGTAATGTATTTTGTACATGCATTATGAAAAATCATAGATAGCTGATACTTTTTGCAAAACACATGAAAATTTAAAGATATTTGAACAACGAGATAGCCAATTGCTTATGAACAACATTCATTACTCATAGAGGAAATTTTCATAAAATAAACCAGAGATCATTCATATGAGAACTTAGGTTCAAAGAGTTAGAACGATCTCACAGTTAATGGAAAAAAAGCTGAAAATGAAATAGTTCCTCTTCAACAGATCCATAGCATAACATTTGAACATTCCACCAAGCTTTCTCCAACAAGCAAACTGTAATTATCTATTGCAAAAGGAAATAGTTCTTCTTACAATATGTCTTCCAATCTAACTAGGAAAAAGTCCTTCTCCTTGTCTATATTCTCTATATTTATACAAAAGAACAAAATTGTTGGGTTGCCCACGAAATGACTCTTGGGCTTCCCAACTCTTCGCCTCCCACATTTTCTTTCATTAAGTGTTTATGAAATTTACAATATATTACAATAAAACAAGTAAAATGCTCATGAGGAGGGTCCTCCTTGGATATTCAAAAATTTCTTCCATGCTGAATCCTCTGAGGCAATACTTTCGAATTCAGAAGGTTCTAGGAAACGAATATTTATTTCAAATTTAGCAGCCTGATTTCTTATGACTTCTATTCTAGCTGCACTTAGGTGAAGTTGGTCTTCTAATAGCTACACACTAACCATGACATGATCTGCTTCATTCTTCAGGGTCTGCTCATCTAGAGCCTTAATGTGTTGTATCCTTTGTTCACCTTCCTGATTTCTTCTTTGAAAAATATCCAAAAATAGGCTGTGGTCAGGAAAGGTATCTATTTTCTATTCACCCTCAACCTGGCAGTGATTATAAGTGATCAAGAGTCTCCTGAAGAATTCTGCACAAACCCCTTTTGTCTTCTTAATAGCCTTGAATTCTTTGGCTGTGTTGATGGAAAACTCCAACAAATCATAGTCCTTCCTGAGGGCTTGTTGATCTTTCGAGGGTAACTCTGCAAGAGTTTATTCATTCGCTTCCAATCTTCCCATCCTTGCTGTTAGGAATTCCATGATGTCCTACGATTTGTCAATAAAATATGAAGAGGTTTCCAAAATCTCTTCCAGCCAGCTGTCTACCTGCAAAACCTTGCACCTTTCTTCCTCTATGGCCACTTGCAGCTGGTGCATCTTACTTTTTTGTGCCAGCATGTGCTCCTTGAAAGGCTGAAGACTGACCTGTTGTTCCTTGGCCTCTTCTAAAGCTGTTGTCAATGAGGTAATCTGCTCTTTTAGTTCTACCTTTTGCCCTTGAGATTGCCTCTCATATTCCTCCAAGGTATCCTTCTGTAGCTCCAATTCCCCTATCCTACCTAGCAGTTGCTCTTTTTCTACCCTCAACTCTTTATATTCCTGCTGCACTTTCTCCAGACATTCTTGGGCAGTCTCCATAGATCTCTTCTCTATCTGGAGGACCTGAAGCTCAACTTTTGAAGACTTGATTTCCTTTTGTATGTCTTCAAACTTTCTCTTTAACCTGTTATTTTCCTCTCTTTCCTTTCTCAGGGTATCTTTGAGCTGGGAAAAGGACTTCTTGTACTGCTCAATATTAGTCATTATTTTATCTACATTGTCCTTAGAAGCATGGATCAATGCAGCCCCCGCTCTGATAGTGAACCTGGGGTCTTTGTCTATCCCGTATATGATAGTTGTATCATTTATCATTTTACCGGACCGCCCCCCATTCTCGACCTTTCTCTCGGTCCTCTTTACTATCCTTTTCTTTTCCTTATCATAAAAGATAGTATTAAAATCTGGTACCTCCTCCCCTTTCTTCTGCTCAAAGGGAATTAGCCTAAGGATGGGGACCATAGCCTATCCAAGTGTGCTGTCAGCAGCGAATCAGGGTCTTGAATATCAAGTTTCCCCAAGTCCTAAGCCTGACTGTCTGCTGTGTCAGAAGTTGATTGCTCTCTCGCTGTCTCTATCAGCTTCATCTTTTTAGCTTCCTGCTTCTTCAGCTCCTCATCCATCCTTCTTTTCTTTTCTTCTTCCTCACTCTAGGCAGCTTCTTCAGCCTTTCTAGCTTCTTATTTTGCAACTCTTCTCTTTTCTTCCTCCTCTCCTTTGAGCCAGCTTTCTGCCTCTTGTGCTAGTCTCCTAGCATCTTCATTTCTTTTTCTAGTTTCCTCCTCCTCGGCCTTTGCTTGCTCATCATGTCCTTTTCCACCTTTGGTGATGATTTTCTTCTTAAACCTTCTTCTTAAGGCTATCATATTTTGTGCACTACAGAAAATGGATTTCTCTCTATCCGAGTGGCTGGTGTATTCAAAATGTACATTCGCCTCTTTGCAATGCTCTACAACCTTACTCCGCGAATCATTCCTGTGGAAACGCATTTCCCCAAAATGGAATTTCTCCAATTCCTCCACATATTCGTCGCCTTTCTTCACTCTGGTAAACTTGTAGCTTCCCAACCTAAATGGAAAAGGGGGGTAAGCTGCTTTCTTATATTCAAATAGAAAGATCCCTATTCCATCTAAAAAGACTTGCCTAACTACCTCTTTGTGGACTACATAGTCAGTCGCATACTTAGGTAGTAGTGAGGGTGCTCTAAAGCATCCAAACATTCTGAAATATAATCCATCCTCTGTCAAGTAATAGTATGCATATTCTTCAACCACCTGCAATGCCTCCTCCGACATGCAATTGCACTCTTTCAAGAAAATCAAGGTATACAATGGCATAATGAAGTTCTCACACACATCCCTATAATGACTGTGGTATTTGTGAGCCCACAATGGCTTGTATGCTGAGTAGACTAGTGTTCTTTCCCAGTCCCAGATGAACCTCAGATTGGGGAAGGGTTGGTTGAATAGTATGCAATCAATCAGTATAGAGCTCATATAGAACTCTGATCTCTTTTGGGACACCCTTCCTAATGCTGATGCAATGCAAGCTGAAAGGCTGTTGGACACAATGTTTTCCCAGTTAAACATTGTCCCCTATGTTGCAACATAAAAATGATAGGCACCCACTCCAATTTGAAGCTTTTACCGTGGGCCCTCCCGAACACATTGTTCAGCATTAGGGCAATGAACCTGTAATGGGTTCTTAGACTTGTAGTTTCATATTCTCCAGTCGGCCTAGTTCTAAAATTCTTGCTAGGCATGAGCATCCTCTTTAGCATCTCAACTAGGTCCATCCTGATTGCCTTCATACAGTCTTCAGTCAAGTACAGCTGTGCTTCTGGTAAGTGGTAGGCCAGTGCCACATACCTAGGGCTATAAGCAGCATAACCCTATTTAGCAACATTTTCCAAAATCATGGTGGTTACATCTGCCCTGGGAAGAATCCACCCAATCACCTTTGAGCATGGAAAAAGCTTAGGTCTAGTAGAAATTTTCATCAAGGAAGATCTCTCTATGTTGGCATATATGGTTTCTTATTCAAAACCTATGTCAGGTACTTCTCGGCACGTAATTGATCTATAAATCCCCCCCCATTGAAATTCTGGTTCCACACCAACCATGCATTTGGTGTCCTCGTAGGTGTATTCGACTCTGGTAACGATTTCAACTTCGGGTTTCGCTTCAACTACAGGAGCCTTCTTCTTTTGACGTTTAAACATTTGGAATTTTGAGGAATTTCCCTGTCAGGTACAGGAATTTCTTTTAGGTTCTGTTGGGTCATTTCCAGATAACATTTAAAGATAAAGACAACAGTATAAGCATTTTACCTCATCTAAGCTAAACATGAGTGCAGTTATGAAAAATAAGAAAATAATGTTCAAAAATCAAATGCTCCTGTCCAAAGACTAAAACCAGCTCATGCCCAATGATTTACAGTTTTACAAAATCACGGCCTTCCAAGAACGACACATATCTCCCTCGTCTCATCAACATGAAAACAATTGCAAAACTCCTCTCGGTGCCACGACCTACACGCTACGTGAAGACAAAAGGTGCCTAAACTAATACTTGCTCAAGTGAGGATGCTACAAGTGATAGCACACTAGAAGACAATGGGAAACTACTTCCTGTAAATGCTCACTTCACGGTTTGAATGGGTAATGCAATTCTAACCTAGACCAGTTCGGGGTTCGGATTCGAATGAAACAAACTCAGCGCTGCGACCCTGGTTCATAAAAGCAAGGACGACGATATAGTGGAAACAAACGCGGCATCTCATAGGAAAGCCATGAAATCCCTCCTTGGATGGCCGAACACAAATTGGGGAAAACTGGTGCGAACAACGTAACGGTCATCTGCACCTGTTTCCCAGCAATCGAGTGCAGGCTACAAAACCATAACGGCCATGAGAGAAAACACCAAGGAAAACCACAAACACCCCCCCAAATGACAGCCATACCATTTACCTCAAAATATATACATGCCAGGACGAAAAAAACACAAGTAACCACTAACCACGGAGAGAACAAAATAGTTTGACCAATTGAACGGAATGGGAAAACAACCACAAAGGCCTACTTGGCACTGCTGCACGACTGGTGGAGAAAAATCGTAACTTCCATGGCAGAGCCACCTAGGAGCGAAGGTACCGACAGTGAAAATCTCGGTCTACTGGAGCGAAAACGACAGCACGGAGAAAATCCAAAATAACAATAAAATAATAAACCCCCAAACTCCACTATATATACACCCCAGTCAACTATAATCAGTGGGAAAAATAAAATCATTGGGTGGAAAAAAGCTAAGGGTTCGGCGATCATGTCAATATCGCCTCCGCAACGGTGGATGATAAAACAGCGGAGCATCCGCAATGGCATTGGCAGGAAAAAACAAATCAACACGCATCGGAGCTCGCAAGACTAGGGCTTCGGGTCAAAATATGATTAGAGAGCCACAACGGTGAACCTGTAAAAGAAACGAGTTCCGCAGACCAGCAAAATCAGAGTCAAAAAATAAATATGAATCAAGCGAAAATATTGACCAAGTGGAACAAATAAGTCAAACTATCAGAAGCACAGTTCCTTCTAGAGCCGCAACGACGAGAGTTGACAAGAACCAAAGACCGGAGAAACAAAATGGCGAGGACCGAAAGAGGATGAAAAACCTCTCAGACTACTTCCCAGAACCCCTTCCACAATAGCGGAAGATGTATAGATAAAGGTTCCAATGGGATTTCAAAAACCAACGCTGATAAAGAAAAATACATTCGAGACAAAAACCATTTGACTTCGGACATGATGTCCGGTTCTTTTTTGCAATGGCGGACACGTAGGCGACTAGAATCCCGAATCAAAGGCCAAAACACTTTTGATAGCAAGGAAAAATTAATTCAAACATTAAAACATTTCCCGCATAAAAGTAACCTTTATTCAAACATCAGGAAAAACCAAAAACTGAGCGAAAAATGAAACAAAGGAGGGTTCAATTTTTTTTTTAATTTTGGGAAATAGTTGTAGCTGCAACAATTGGCGGCTAACTGGTGAACCCCAGATTTCTAAATCAACTTCCTCCGAGTAAAATTCTGTTTAATCATTAAGCTCATAAGTTGAATTTTTCTAGATGCTTGTATTCCTAAGATGGCAAACACATGCATTTACATCATTGATGACAATCCATTCTTTGGAAATGGGAACACCCAAAATATTTGAAAGTCCGGATAACTCTTTTGAGGCTCAGTGGGTGAGTTTTATTTTACCTATGTCTTTGGGTAGTTTCTAGCTTGGACAGCATAGGATCATAACATATGGTAAACATAACTATTCATTTGTTCCTCATTCCCATGCCACTTGCACTTTTGTGCCCTTTTTGAACTTTTCTCTTTTGAGTCCTCCATCTGCTTTTCATTCTAAATTTTTTATTCAGGCTCTTCTATCCATATTGTCCTTTTGTGTGAGAGATGTATTTTCAGCTCACGGACAGAGAAGAACTTTTAGCAGATTGATATTCATGTTTCTGATACTTTGCTTTGATATGTATTTCTTCTTTCAAGAGTTTTGACTCTTAACAGCCTTTAGGATTTTGAAAACATGGCATGAGATCATTTATATAATAGACTGTTTACCTTGCTTCCTTTCCATGGGTCTTCTGCTATCACTCCCTAGGACATCTTTAGATGTGAAGTGGATGGAGACTCGGAATAGCATTCCAGACCTCTAAATTCTGAGTTATTTTTAGGGGTTGAGCAGGACTCCAATGAGTGCATATCCATTTAGGAAAACTCCTTACTAGAAGAAATTCTATCAAAAATAAATGCACATTCTTATCCCAAATATTGCAGTTAATCGAGAACCTTGATGCTTTCCATGCAACCAAAAGTTTGCCTCTTTTATTCAAAACAAAATAAAATAACCAGAAATAAAAGCGGTAAATCAAATTAAAACTGCATCAAATTATTTATGTACAAGGTCATCAAATCAAAAGAAAAATAAAATTGAGCTCACCCCCTAAAAATTTATCAACTTATGGGTCAAGGGGCTAGGATGGATTGTAGACATGAGATATCTAACTATGATCTGATTCTGCTATTTTGGAAACTGAAACTATGTCTATCGATATACAATCACTCCCATCAGCCTGTGGAAATTGAAGGAGATTAGGTTGAGTGTCAGTCATATTGTTAGCCTCTTCTGATCCATGATATCTTAGCTCAAGCTCCATTAGATAATTCGCTAGGACAGAATTAGCAGATTCATTTCCTTCCCCCAACTTAGTGATAGTGTGTTTCATGTAAGGTTCTCTTAAAATTTTGATCTGATTTGGGATCCCCTTATGAGGTAACCATAAATGAGACCAATCAGAAACAAAATACCCCTTTAACCTTGCGGACCAGTCTCAATTCAGAATAATTCCATATCCATCTGGTATGTCAGCCACCATAATATCAATAAATTGACATATCTTGTTATTTGCAGATAAACGAATGAGAACATTCTTCATTTCCCCCACTACCTTGACACTAGTTCTGTCTAGTTGAATGACTTTCCAGGCAGTAGGTTTTGACTGCCCATTAATTTTATTGCAAACTGCGAGTTGCATAACATTCACCGATGATCCAGAGTCTACCAAACAATTATGCACCTTATGGTTCAAAATTTCCAGAGTCAAAAGGAAAGATGGGGTTCTATCTTTCTCTTCCTCTCTTGATTTAGCATCTTCCTCCACAGGTTGGTTTTCAGTGGGTGTCTCTTCCATCGACTCTTTAGGTTTTTTAGTATTTTCTTTATTAACCTCTACTCGTTCTTCCATAAGCTTAACAGGCTTGCTGATTTTCTTCGTATCTTGGATGACAATGGTAATTTCGGGTACTTTGTTTTCAACATTGTTTTTTGGTTGTTTCCTGACATTCTCTTGGAACTTCTTAATCTTTGAGATTATTGCATTGTCTTTATTTACCAAATTCGTGTCTTTTGTTGTCATTGGTATATCTTCAGGTTTAAGAGTACTTTTCTCTGTGTCAAATAATGAGACGCAATCCCATAAAAACATGGTATCATTTTCTTGTATTTCTATGGTCTTATTACCTTTCTCCTCTTCATCACTGTCCTCGGTCAATTTAGAGTCCAAGAGCTGATTCATTACCAATGTCATGGAATTTAACCATTGAGGACAATTCTTTTCAGAATGCGGTTGTTGGTGAAAAGTGCAGAAATTATCCTTCCCTACCTCTATCAAATTCATTGATGCTGAACCGTGTGGAGGGGTCTTGCATTGGTTGTTATCTTCCCTTTTTTTGTAGTAAGGCTTATAAGCTTTTTGAGCTTCTTTTTCCCTCTCTAGATCTATTATATTGTTGGAAAGCTTTTGCATCATCTTTAACATCCCCTCAAAATCATGTGATTCCTCCTCTTTAGGTTTAGACAACAATAAGGTTCTTTTCCTGGACATTTTTTTCTCCAGATTGCTTAGGATAATCTTCTATACTTTCCTTTTCAGCCTCTACTCTTTCTGCTTCTTCATAAGTCTCAGCTAACGTAGGATTAACTTGAGCTTTTGCGAACATATCCAAATCCGGACCTAAAGCTGAGGTATAATACTCAATCAAAACCTTATCGGAAGGCTTATCAGTTGCATAAAAGTTCTTGAGGTAAGCATAAAATCTTTGAGTGAAATTGTGTAACTTCTCATTCCTTTTTTTTTTAAAGCGCCCAAACCTTTCATGAGGGCTGCATGAGTTTTTTGGGCTGCATACTTGTTTCTGAAAATCCTTTCAAAGGTATCCCAATCTAGGATAGAGTTTGCAGGAAAACAAAAGTACCAGGATGCTGCTGCTCCTTTAAGGGTATGTGGGAAAATTCTACAAACAACATCCTCATACTCCCCAGCCCTTAATCCTTCTATTGCTAAATAGAAACTTTGCAAGTGGTCATCTACTACAACATCCTCATTAGGATCAAACTTAGGCAGCAACTTCTCAAGGGTGATCTGGCTTTCCAAGTCGGTGGTGGATTTGGTGGGTTAGGCTGGTTTGCATTACACCTGCCATGAGTCTGGGAGGAGAGTGAGGTGGTGAATGAACAGGAGTATGAACAGGTGAACAGTAAGGTGTATTTGGGCCCACTTGATTTAAAGGATGAACCAACTCTTGTAAGGTTGTTTCTACAAGTTCTTTCAAATCTCCAACCAACACTGAGTCTTCCAATATAGGATGGTCTCTCCTTTTATATTCTCTTCTAGGAAAGTCAGCAATAATTGGTAATACTCCAATCTTATTCACATATTCCCTAGTGTGTCTTCTCAGATCATTTATCACTTCGTTGTCCATAGCAAATAGATGTTCCCTATTCTCTTGAGTATTTGGATCAGGATAGAAACTGCTTTCAAAATTATCATTGGTGGGGTTATTTCGAGAAAACGGGTTTCCTCGGCCATCCATTCACTAGTGGCCCTCCTTCTAGAGACAGAAATTGTTGAGGCCTGGAAATTTGCAGGCAACAACAGCAAGGGATTCTCCTCGGTCAACATTCCCAACTAGCTCGTGACTGTTTGGTATAGGGATTCCGTCTAGTTTGCGGTTCGACTACCGTAGGTCAAGTAACAAAAATAAAAGGTTTTACCGGTTGTGGCCCGGTCCACCGTGTATATTTTTGTATTTTTTGACTTTAAGTATGATATGCAAGTGCCTATCTAAGATGCAGGTTGATTGAGAATGCAATGAGTGTTCACAACGTGATGTGCAGGTTCTTACCTCTCATCTTAGACTCTCATGCATCTAAATCACACACACAACAAGAAATTAAAACTAACTACCTAACCTATCCCCAGGGAGCAAGATTATCACTTATTAATGAGTAATGTATTTTGTACATGCATTATGAAAAATCATAGATAGCTGATACTTTTTGCAAAACACATGAAAATTTAAAGATATTTGAACAACGAGATAGCCAATTGCTTATGAACAACATTCATTACTCATAGAGGAAATTTTCATAAAATAAACCAGAGATCATTCATATGAGAACTTAGGTTCAAAGAGTTAGAACGATCTCACAGTTAATGGAAAAAAAGCTGAAAATGAAATAGTTCCTCTTCAACAGATCCATAGCATAACATTTGAACATTCCACCAAGATTTCTCCAACAAGCAAACTGTAATTATCTATTGCAAAAGGAAATAGTTCTTCTTACAATATGTCTTCCAATCTAACTAGGAAAAAGTCCTTCTCCTTGTCTAGATTCTCTATATTTATACAAAAGAACAAAATTGTTGGGTTGCCCATGAAATGACTCTTGGGCTTCCCAACTCTTCGCCTCCCACATTTTCTTTCATTAAGTGTTTATGAAATTTACAATATATTACAATAAAACGAGTAAAATGCTCATGAGGAGGGTCCTCCTTGGATATTCAAAAATTTCTTCCATGCTGAATCCTCTGAGGCAATACTTTCGAATTCAGAAGGTTCTAGGAAAAGAATATTTATTTCAAATATAGCATCCTGATTTATTATGACTTCTATTCTGGCTGCGCTCAGGCGAAGTTGGTAGTCTAATAGTTGCACACTAACCGTGGCATGATCTACTTCATTCTTCAGGGCCTGCTCGTCTAGAGCCTCAATGTGTTGTATCCTTTGTTCACCTTCCTGATATCTTCTTTGCAAAATCTCCAAAACAGGCTGTGGTCAGGAAAGGTATCTATTTTCTGTTCACCCTCAACCTGGCCGCGATTATAAGTGATCAAGAGTCTCCTGAAGAATTATGCACAAGCCCCTTTTGTCTTCTTAACAGCCTTCTTGAATTCTTCGGCTGTGTTGATGGAAAACTCCAGCAAATTGTATTCATGCTTGAGGGCTTGTTGATCTTTCGAGGGTAGCTATGCAGGAGTTTCTTCATTCGCTTCCAATATTTCCATCCTTCCTATCAGGACTTCCAGGATGTCCTGCGATCTGTCAATAAAATATGAAAAGGTTTCCAAAATCTCTTCAAGCTGGCTGTCTACGTGCATAACTTTGCACCTTTCTTCCTCTATGGCCACATGCAGCTGGTGCATCTCGCTTTTCTGTGGCAGCATGTGCTCCTTGAAAGGCTGAAGACTGACTTCCTATTCCTTGGCCTCTTCTAAAGCTGTTGTCAATGAGGTAATTTGCTCTTTTAGTTCTGGCTTCTGCCCTTGAGATTGCCTCTCATATTCCTCCAAGGTAGCCTTCTGTAGATCCAATTCCCCTATCCTGCCTAGCAGCTACTCTTTTTGTGCCCTCAACTCTTGATATTCCTGCTGCACTTTCTCCAGACATTCTTGGGCGGTCTCCATAGATCTCTTCTCTATCTGGACGACCTGAAGCTGATCTTTTGAAGACTTGATTTCCTTTTGTATGTCTTCAAACTTTCTCTTTAACTTGTTATTTTCCTCTCTTTCCTTTCTCAAGGAATCTTTGAGCTCGGAAGAGGAATTCTTGGACTGCTCAAGATCAGTCATTATTTTATCTACATTGTCCTCAGAAGCATTGATCAATGCATCCCCTGCTCTGATAGTGAACCTGGGGTCTTTGTCTGTCCCGTATATGATAGTTGTATCATTTATCATTTTACCGGACTGCCCCCCAGTCTTGACAATTCTCTCAGTCCTCTTTACTATCCTTATCTTTTCCTTATCATAAAAGATAGTATTAAAATCTGGTACCTCCTCCCCTTTCTTTTGCTTAAAGGGAATTAGCCTAAGGGTGGGGACCATAGCTTGTCTAGGTGTGCTACCAGCAGCTGACCCGGGGTCTTGAATATCAGGGTTACCCAAGTCCTAATCTTGACTATCTGCTGTGTCAGAAGTTTATTGCTCTATCATTATCTCTGTCAGCTTCAGCTTTTTCGCTTCCTGCTTCTTCAGCTCCTCATCCATCTTTCTTTTCTTTTCTTCTTCCTCACTCTTAGCAGCTTCTTCGGCCTTTCTAGCTGCTTCTTGTGCATCTATTCTCTTTTTTTCCTCCTCTCCTTTGAGCCAGCTTTTGGCCTCTTGTGCTGGTCTCTTAGCATATTCATTTCTTTTTCTAGTTTCCTCCTCCTCGGCCTTTGCTTGCTCATCCTGTCCTTTTCAACCTTTGGTGGTGATTTTCTTCTTAAACCTTCTTCTTAAAGCTGTCATATTTTGTGCACTACAAAAAATGGATTCCTCTTTGTCCTAGTGGCTGGTGTATTCAAAATGTACATTCACCTCTTTGCAATGCTCTACAACCTTACTCCGAGAATCATTCCTATGGAAACGCATTTCCCCAAAATGGAATTTCTCCAACTCCTCCATGAATTCGCCGTCTTTCTTCACTCTAGTAAACTTGTAGCTTCCCAACCTGAATGGAAATTGGGGGTAAGCTGCTTTCTTATGTTCAAAAGGAAAGCTCCCTATGCCATCTAAAAAGACTTGTCTAACTGCCTCTTTGTGGACTACATACTCAGTGGCATACTTAGGCAGTAGTGAGGGTGCTCTAGAGCATCCAAACATTCTGAAATATAATCCATCCTCTATCAAGTAATAGTATACATATTCTTCAACCACTTGCAATGCCTCCTCCGACATGCAGTTGCACTCTTTCAAAAAAATCAGGGTATACAATGGCATAATGAAGTGCTCACACACTTCCCTATAGTGAATGTGGTATTTGTGAGCCCACAGTGGCTTGTATGCTGAGTATACTGGTGTTCTTTCTCAGTCCCAGATGCACCTCAGATTGGGGAAGGGTTGGTTGCATAGTATGCAATCAATCAATATAGAGCTCATACAGAACTCTGGTCTCTTTTGGGACACCCCTCCTAATGCTGATGCAATGCAGGATGAAAGGCTGTTTGACACAATATTTTACCAGTTAAACATTGTCCCCTGTGTTGCAACATAAAAAATGATAGGCACCCACTCCAATTTGAATCTTTTATAGTGGGCCCTCCCGAAAACCCTATTCAGCATCAGGGCAATGAACCTGTGAGGGGTTCTTAGACTTGCAGTGTCATATTGTCTAGTCGGCCTAGTTCTAAAATTCTTGCCAGGCATGAGCATCCTCTTCAGCATCTCAACTAGGTCCATCCTAATTTCCTTCATCCAGTCTTCAGTTAAGTACACCTGTGCTTCTGGTAAGTGGTATGCTAGTGCCACATACCCAAGGCTATAAGTAGAATAACCCTATTTAGCAACATTTTCCAAATTCATGGTGGTTACATCTGCCCTGGGCAGAATCCACCCAATCACCTCTGAGCATGGAAAAAGCTCAGTTCTAGTAGCAATTTTCATCAAGGAAGATATCTCTATGTTGGCATAGATGGTTTCTTCTTCAAAACCTATGTTAAGTACTTCTCGGCATGTAATTAATCTGTAAATTCCCCCCATTGATATTCTGGTTCCACACCAACCATGCATTTGGTGTCCTCGTAGGTGTATTCGACTCTGGTAATGATTTCAACTTCGGGTTCCGCTTCAACTACAGGATCCTTCTTCTTTTGACATTTAGACATCTCGAATTCTGAGTAATTTTCCTATCATGTACAGGAATTTCTTTTAGGTTCTGTTGGGTCATTTCCGGATAACATTTAAAGATAAAGACAACAGTATCAGCGTTTTACCTCATCTATGCTAAACATGAGTGTAGTTATGAAAAATAAGCTAATAATGTTCAAAAATAAAATGCTCCTGTCCAAATACTAAAACCATCTCATGCCCAATGATTTACAGTTTTATAAAATCATGACATTCCAAGAACGACGCATATCTCCCTCGTCTCGTCAACATGAAAATAGTTACGAACCCCCTCTCGACACCACGACCTACATGCTACGCGAATACAAAAGGTGCCTAAACTAATACCTGATCAAGTGAGGATGCTACAAATGATAGCACACTAGAAGACAATGGGAAACTACTTGTTGTAAATGATCACTTCACGGTCTGACTGGGTAATGCAATTCTAACCTAGACCGGTTCGGGGTTCGGATTCGAACGAAACAAACTCACCACTGCGACCTTGGTTCATAAAATAGAGGGCAACGATATAGTGGAAACAAATGCAGCATCTCATAGGAAATCCATGAAAGCCCTCCCCAGATGGTTGAACACAAATTAGGGAAAACTGGTGCGGACAGGGTAACCGCCGTCTACACCGGTTTCCCCAGCAATCAAGTGCAGGTTGCAAAACCATAATGGCTACGAGACAAAACACCAAGCAAAACCACAAACACCCCCCCAAATGATAGCCATACCATTTACCTCAAAATATATACATGCCATGACGGAAAAAACCCAAGTAACCACTAATAGTGGAGACAACAAAACAATTTGACCAATTGGATGGAACGGGAAAATGAGCATAAAGTCCTACCTAGCACTACTGTGCGACTGGTGGAGAAAAATCATAACTTCCATGGTGGATCCACCTAGGAGCGAAGGTACCAAGAACAAAAATCTCAGTCTGCTCAAGCGAAAACGACAACACGGAGAAAATCCAAAATAACAATAAAATAATAAACCCCCAAACTCCACTATATATATGCCCCGGTCAACTATAATTGGCGGGAAAAATAAAATCATCGGGCGGAAAAAGGCTAAGGGGTCGGCAATCATGTCAATATCACCTCCGCAATGGCAGATGATAAAACAATGGAGCGTCTGCAATGGCGTTGGCAAGAAAAAACAAATCAACATGCATCGGAGCTCGCGAGACTAGGGCTTCAGGTCAAAAGATGATTAGAGAGCCGCAACAACGAACCCGTAAAAGAAATGAGTTCTGCAAACCAGAAAAATTGGAGTCAAAAAATAAATATGAATCAAGCAAAAATATTGACCAAGCAGAACAAATAAGTCAAACTATCGGAAGCACAGTTCCTTCTAGAGCCGCAACGACGAGAGTTGACAAGAGCCAAAGACCAGCGAAACAAAATGGCGAGGATCGAAAGAGGATGAAACAAATCTTGGACCACTTCGCAGAACCCCTTCCGCAACAGCGGAAGACGTATAGACAAAGGTTCCGACGGGATTTCAAAAACCAACGCCGATAAAGAAAAATACATCGGAGACCAAAACCATTTGACTTCGGACTTGATGTCTGGTTCTTTTCTACAACAGTGGATGCATAGGCCACTAGACTCCCGACTCAAAGTCCAAAACACTTTTGATAGCAAGGAAAAATTAATTCAAACATTAAAACATTTCCCGCATAAAAGTAACCTTTATTCAAACATTAGGCAAAACCAAAAATTGAGCGAAAAACGAAACAAAGGAGTGTCCAATTTTTTTTTTGAATTTTGGGAAATAGTTGCAGCTGCAACAGAGGTCCATGAGAGAGGACTTGAATCTTTGCATTGTCATGCTAGAGGAATTGGGACTCTCTCTGCCCACACCTTTTGCCCTGGAAGCTTTCTTCTTGTGTTGCAGAGCTTGGAGGATGAGTTCCTTGGAGAAGAGAAGCAATAGAACCAAATCAAGTTTTCATGAGGTGCTGAACTTGAAGAGAAGGTATACTTGTACTTGTTTTCAAGATTGATAAAGATGTGATGTCCTTCTTCTTCCCAAATCATTATTCAATGTGTTATTGAATCTATGTTTATGACCATATTATGATGCTAATCAGATTATTATTTCAGGTTTATTTGATTATCATTGCTTTATATGTGGTCATATTGATTTGAGGAAGGTATAATTCGTTTTGCAGGTCTCTTGGAGAAAGAGGAGCAGAAGAGGATTGAAGGGATGCTTGGATCAACCTTTGTTTGTATAAGGTATGAACCATTCTAATCTTTGAATATTGCTTGTATATGCTTGCTTAACATTATACATCCACCTTTCAACCCTAGTACGTTGATGGCCTGTTAAACCCTAGCCATAGGAAACTTTCCTTTACAACAGTAGGGTCAAAACAATTTCATATCTTATGTCCTAGAGGTATGCAGGAGAAGGTTTAAGGTTATTGGGGAGGCCTATTCCTAATCCTGAATGTCAAAACAATAAGAAATCCTTTAGCGTGACCTGGAAATGTGCCTAAATATGAAAAATCCGACCAAGGATAGTTCTGGACAAGAATGGACGGTGGAGATTCAACCTGAAGTAGAGATCAAAGGGTCTAAATTCATTTTCACTGAAGGAAAGTTAGAAATGGAATTCTAGAAGCAGAAGGTCAAAGGATTTAGGTGTGTAAAGCTAAAGTCCTGATTTCTGATTTTCAATACTGGATATCAGAAACCGGAAAGACGAGAGATTTGGGTGCGGAAAGATAAGGCACCGATTTATGATTTTCGATACCGAATATCAGAAATCGAAAAGATGAAGGATTTGGGTTTGAAAAGCTACAATTCCTATTTCCAATATTCGCCAGATCCAACGGTCCAGAAATATTTTGCCCAGATCAACGGTGCAAAAAGGCGCAGAAGGGCGGAAATTAGAAATACTATGAATTTGGTCCTAAAAAGTTGTTTTTCCACTTTCTGCTAGATCCAACGATCTATAAAGCTTCCACCTAGATCAACGATGTAGAAAGGTGCATAAGGGTGGAAATCATAAATCAGAAATACCAAGAACTTTCGATGTGAAAAGTTGAAGTTTCAGGTTCTGCTTTCTACCAAATCAACGACTGAGGATGACTCTAGTAGAGATCGATGATGCAAAACAATTAAAAGGCATAAATAAGTATGTGGAGGTGGGAAAGACAAAAAAATTGAACTATGCAAAGGCTGTCAACCTGTTTCCTGCTTTCCATAGATCCAGATCAACGACCCAAAATGAGTATTGAGGTACAATCAACAACCAAGAAGCAATTTCTCTGTTAAAGGTGTAGAGAAGAGGAAATTCTATTGCAAAAAGATGGAGGAGGAGACAAGGCATCATTTTCATCCAATACACGTGGTTTTCAAGTGTTTAGTTCCCATTTTTTCCATCATACGCATCCCAACATGGTTACCTGTTTTTATTTTTGTGATCATGGAACATCCGCCATATCATAGGTTGTTACGATTTCATGTGTGTGGGATTGAATCCAAATTTAGGTTAGATGTATTTGGATCTGTTTTGAGGTTGGTCTTGGGAGCCTTCTTACACTATAAATGTACCCTCGAAAGAGGAAGAAAGGGTTGGAACTTTCATTCATAAAGCTTTCTGCTCTTGGGTTTTTCATCTCTATAACTCTCTTGGAACTGTTAATAGGAAATATTTTACTACATTTCTAAGATTCATCACGGTGTTCCGCATTAGTTCATTTTCTTGTTGCATCACTTTCATTTATGTTATTTTCTACTAACACGCTCTAGTTGCATATGAAGAATTCATTTCATTAAGTGCTCCTCATATCAGACGCAACATTTGTTATGTGTTATGATGATTGTTATAGAACTCATTCTCTGTTAAGTGATCTATATTAGTTATCAGCCTTATTTTTGCTGCTGCTAAAGGTGGTGCAAGAGATTCACCCTCAGATAGGTGCCTCTTGCCTCACTAGGATTCTCCCTTTCTCTCCTACCACTCTTAAATATATTTGACTACTTTTGATGCCTACTTTGCCTCAGAATATAAAGAAAATTCCCACATCATTTTCACTATAATTCCCTTGATTGATTCGGGATTTGACTCCATTTCCCAATGTTCTTCCATGTCTATTTGTTTTTCCATTATTACATCTACAAACTCCTTGTTACCATCAGAATCTAGCCTTCTGTGAGTCGTTTAATGCTAAATGTATATGTGAATTTTTTTATGTGACAAAGAGAGAAACCTATTTGACTATGATGATAGATCAGAGTGTAAATGTTGGTTGAAATGGTTACCCTTGTTAATTCCTATGACAACCATAGGAAAATTATAGGGTGATAACATCTAGCACTACTTTCAAGGAACGAAAGATCAAATCATCCCTGGGAAAAGTGAAATTTCTTAGTTCTACGACCTGGTTGAGCAGCTGGTCCTAGACATGTGTTGGTTGTATATGCTTTAGTGACTCCACTTGAACATTTGGAAGGTGACTCCACTGGGAATACTGACCACCCAGAAGCTGCAAATATTTTCAAAATTTTCTATGGCCACTTTACTGGGGGAATGAGCTAAATGTAAATACATGGAAAGGCATGGTGAAAAAATAAGGTACTTGAGTCAAAATCTACTCCAATATATCTTATCCTTGCTTGTAATTTTTTTGATATCATTTCCTAACCTTGTCAAAGAAGTTTCACATGGTTTATGGCACTCAAAGTAGGACCATAGTTTTACCCCTGTGTATCCTTCTTTAAGAACTGAAAGTATCCCTTCACCTTGTACATATGATTTTGACCAATATCCTTTAGTCAAGACACATAAAGGAAATAATCACCCATGTAAAACTAATGATACTACATCCTTATTTGAGTCTCCAGGTAGGGATCTTCCACCCTTATCTGACCAAGAATTCCCCCTAATCCCTTCTAAGTTATCTCCATTAAGATCCATTTCCATAGAGTGGCCTGCTTCCCTATCCCTGTCTGCCGCCACTTCAGAGCTCAAGCAGTCTTCATCATCCAATTTTACAGCCTTTCACAGCTCTGCAGCTCTTTGTAGCACATTAATTCCATCTGTCACACCTGCTTCGATTCCTCTTGCAAACCTTGCTATAATACTATGAAAGGATAAAAGATTTTCCGCTTTACTTCTCCCTACTGCTCATCATGACCTCCCCTAGGGATATGCCCAAAAACTCAAACAATTTAAGGGGGAGAGGGGGTATTCATCTGAGTAACACTTGGAATGGTTATTAGACTAGACAAACTTGCAGGAAATAGACCATGAGGATATTAAATTCAGATTATTTTCCCAAAGTCTTGCTGGAGAAGCAAGGAAATGGTTCACAAATATTCCTAACAACTTCGTTCTGGACTATCAGGTTTTTCAAGGTTCTTTCAAGAACAAATGGGAAGAATAGAAAAACCCCAGGGAGTGTTTGTCCCAATTCCACTCCATGAAGAGTGGGGGGGAGTGAATCTGTCCAGGAGTTTTTTGACAGATTTATGAAAATATATAATGCTATCCCTACCCAGTTCAAGCCTCCCCCTGATTTTTCCCAAATCCAATATGCTAAAGCCTTTGATAGTGAATTCACCTTATGGTTGAGTGAAAGAAGACCTGCCTCCTTGACTGATATGATGAATGATGCTATAGAGGTAGAAATAAACTTGACTTATGCTAGAGAGAAAAATATATAAGAGGGGGAAAGAAGAAAGGAAAAAGAGCCCACACAATCTTCTTCCTCTAATTCACAAGAGGCCAGAATGGACATGATGATGGGAATATTGGAAAAGATGATGGAGAGACTCACTATGGAAAACATACCACATCCCAGGGAAAAACAAGAGCAACATAATGGAAAACATAACTTTAGAATACCCTTTCCTCCTCCAAGAAATCAAATGATTCCTGAAGACCAACAAATTAGGCCACCTTTCCTGGATAATTATATTAATAAGGAGGGAGGAGAAGATCCAATGAAAAATCAAAATCATCACTTTCATGATATTGATTATGGGTTATACCTCGCTAAAGGAGACAATTTCTTTTCTCAAGAAGAGTCTTCCCCTGTTCAATCAGTAGTTACCCTTTTGCAACTGCAATTTCTTCAAAGACATAATATGATTCCTGGAGAATACAGTCATCTTGTGTCAAACCCTGTCAATGGTGGTATTAAAAGAATATTTTTATGGGTAGAGAAGTGATGTACAGGAGTAAGTTCATATTAGTTTACTTTATGAATATTACCATCAACGTGAGGGAGGTAACTATTTTCCATTTAGTTTCTCCTCATTTGAATAACCGAGACAAAGATTAAAAGCCTCAAAGCAAGCACATAAAATTGAGGATATGAATATTTCCATTGCATTTGTAGGAGTGGATAATGAGAGGGGTGAACAAGTAGAATCTACTTTGCGTTCAAATCCTCCTTTTCATGAGTAGGACAATAATCAGTCTAGCGTTGTACATGAGGAGTGTCATAATTTGTTTTATGAAGAATGCAATCAGCCTGTTACAAACTGTCTGTGGGGCCATTCTGAAGAAGATTTCACTCCTCTCATATATGATGAGTATGAAGGTAGTTACTTGGAAGATGAGGGTCATAAGTGGGATGTCTCTTTTTGTTCCTCCAGTTCATAATTTTCATGTCAAGAAGAGTGTTTTTCACTTGATTGTATTGAAGATATTCCCTGTGAAATGCATGAAAGAGATCAAGTTTTAAATTCTAACATTTTAAAGGAAGTGGTTGGTGCCTCATTCATAAGTTGTCATGAGAATCCCTTGTAGGGTTATTTTGAAGAGAAGTTTGATAGGGTGCTAGTGCAGGTACAGTGTGAGCAGCAATATCGGGACAAACAGATAATATAAATATTTGAAGATTGTCCTCGAATTTATGATCTAGTGTCTGATTATATGGAGCATCTTTGTCATGACATGTACATAAAAGAAAATTTTAAAGGTTCTTATGATCCAGTAGCTAGACAAGTGGAGAGGCTTGGAAGTGGGAATGGTGGGTTGTATATTTGCAATAAAGATCAGATCTCTCATCATAACCATTTTTCATTCAGTCCTTCATTTCTGATCAAGCATGATGAAGGAGCTCAATCATTGGATCATTTTCTTGATTGGATTCATTGGAAGTCCAAAATTACTTGATTGAGAATTTTTGTTTAGTAAGTAGGGTATAGGAATAAATAAGCTCGACATGCTGAGCATTTATTTTAAGCAATTTCCAGTTTGTTTTCAGTATCTATTCAACTTTTGTTTTCAGAACATGTTTCTGGAAAGCTTGGGACCATCCCAATGGATTAGACATGTGGTCTACATGGTTCTTTTCTACCTCACAGGGAGGATAGCATCCCCGAGTTGGAGCTTCTATTAGCACCTATGCTAAATTTTGAATTTTTCTACCTAAGGAGTCTGCACCAATCCCGTTTCTAAGGTTTGGACTAGTAAAAGTGAGGGATAGGGTAAAAAAAAATTCATATATTATGACCTAGAGGTATGCAGGAGAATATTTGAAGTTACTGGGGAGGCTTATTCCTAAGCCTGAATGTCAAAACAACAAGAAATCCTTTGGCGCTACCTGGAAATGTGCCTAAATATGAAAAATCCAATTAAGGATAGGTCTGGACAAGAATGGATGGTGGAGATTCAACACACAGAAGAGATCGAAGGGTCAATATTCATTTCCTCCCAAGGAAATTCAGGAGTGGAAGTCTAGAAGTGGAAGGTCTAAGGATTTAGGTGTAGAAAGCTAAAGTCCCAATTTCCGATTTCTGATACTGGATATTGGAAACCGGAAAGACGAAAGATTTGGGTGTGGAAAGTTAAGGCCCTGATTTCTGATTTCCAATACCCGATATCGGAAATAGTAAATATGAAGGATTTTGCTTTGAAAAGCTACAATTCCAATTTTTCATATCGACCAGATCCAACAGCCCAGAAATCTTCCACCCAGATCAACGGTGCCAAAAGGCACATAAGGGCAGAAATCATAAATAAGAAGTACTAAGAATTTGGTCTTGAAAAGTTGATTTTCCTCTTTTCACTTTCCGCCAGATCCAATGGTTCAGAAAGATTCTTCCCAGATAAACTATGTGGAAAGGCACAGAAGGAAGGAAATCAGAAATCAGAAATACTAAGATGTTTCATTGTGAAAAGTTGAAGTTCTTGGTTCCTCTTTCCTCTAGATCAACGGCTGAGGATGACTCCGATAGAGATCGATGATGTAGAATGATTAAAAGGTAGAAAAAAGGATGTGGAGGAATTAAATATAGAAAACTGAATTGCGCAAAGGCTATCATCTTGTTTCCCTCCTTCCACAGATCCCATATCGATGACCCAAAATGAATCTTGAGGTACACTCAATGACCAAGAAATGATTTATATGTTAAAGGTGCATATAAAAGGTAATTTTTTTGCAAAAATATGGAGGAGGAGATGAGCCATCATTTTCATCCAGCAGATGTGGTTTCCAGGTGTTCAGTTCCCATTTTTTCCATCATGCGCATCCCAACATGGTTACCTTTTTTTATTTTTGTGATCATGGCGCATCCACCATATCATAGGTTGTTACAATTTCATCTATGTGAGATTTATTCCTGATTTAGGTTAGATGTATTTGGTTCTGTATCGAGGTTGGTCTCAGGATCCTTCTTACACAATAAATGTAACCTCGAAAGAGGAAGAACGGGTGGGAACTTTCATTTAGAAAGCATTCTGCTCTTTGTTTTTTCATGTTTGTAAGTCTCTTTGAAGTGTTAATGAGAAGTATTTTGCTGCGTTTCTAAGATTCATCACGGTGTTCTGAATTCAGTCCGTTATCATGTTGTATTACTTTCATTTGTGTTATTTTCTGCTAATGCGCTCTAGTTGCATATGAGGAATTCATTTCATTAAGCGTTCCTCATATCAGATGTTGCATTTGTTATGTAATATGATTATTGTTATAGAATTCATTCTTTGTTAGTACTATATATTAATTATTGGCCTTATTGTTGTTGTTGCTAAAGGCGGTGCAAGAGATTCACCCTCAGATATGTTCCTCTTTCCTCGTTGGGCTTCTCCCTTTCTCTCCTACCAATCTTAAATATATTTGTCTGTTTGTGATGCCTACATTGCCTCAAAATATAAAGAAATTTCCCATCTCATTTTCACTATAACTCCCTTGATTGATTCAGGAATTGACTCCATTTCCCAATGTTCTTTCTTGTCTGTCTGTTTTTCCATTTTTAAATCTGCAAACATCTTGTTACCATCAGAATCTAGCCTTCAGTGAGTTGTTTAATGCTAAATGTATATGTGATTTTTTTTCTATGAAAAAGAGAGAGCACTCTCTGACTGTGAGGATAGACCACAATCTAAAGGTTGGTTGAAATGGTTACCATTGTGACTTCCTACTGCAACCATAGGAAAATTACAGTGTGACAACAACACTTGTAAAAGAAAAACTGAATCCTATATTTTGAAGACCAAGGTGACCAACTTGACATGCTAGAGATTGCATATAAGCTTATCTGACAAGAGTATAACCAAAGGAATTTAACCAGCACGTTTGGATAATTTTCTTCTAATGAATCAACTACTATGTTCATGTTTCCCTCTAATCGCATTGACTATTTAAGTGGTCTGGAAGGGTTTCAGGATTCATGCAAATACTCTTAAATTTGTGTATATATATCTGCTATAGAGTACACCCTCTCTAGAAGTCGTATTTCTTACCTATTCATTGTAGAGATAGAGTATATGTTTTTACAAACACTTTGCATACACTGGGTTGTAACGGACTGTAAGTAATTTGGTCCATGACTTTGACAAACAATTGTAGTGTATATAGTTGAATTTAGCAGTAGTTGTTCAATCCTTATGATGATTTCCCTTAGATGGTTTAGAAGGAATTTATTATATCATATGTAAAATTTACCATCCACAACATTTAAGCTTTCAAAATAAAATGCTACAGTAATAATTTAAAGCATAAATGAAACTTTTAGTGCCAAATTTCTAGATTTGGAGTTTACTCAAAATTGAGGTGAATGCATGCCTAGAAAATTTGATGCACTAACAACAATGGAAAAAGGTGTCCTCCATGACTTCAAATTTCTCCTTGGTATTGAACAAACTAAGCATACTTCAATGAACAAATATAAACTACTGTAGATTCCTTTCAGTAGACAATATAGAGTGGATTTGGTAGACATCAGACCTCACACAAGCAAAAGCAACAGCAGAATGAAGATTTAATTCCAATAAAGATCTATAACACAAGAGATAGCTCCATTTAGAATAATTTAATATTTTTTAGCAGCAACATCCCCACCCTATCTTTTATAATAGCCACAAAAAATGACATTCGAAAAATGCAAGGTTATTTTGTAATCTCCTACTAATTGACACCTAGCCTTAGGTATTTTTTACTATAAATATCTACTCATATTTGGGAAAACAATTGTAAATTAAAAAAAGTGAGATACTAAAATATGTCTCTACTTAGTATTATTCACATTATGTGAGAGGGAAATTCATCAAACTATTGGAAAAGTAAGAAAGGGCTAGTAGTTCTCTATCAATATGCAAAAGAACAAACCAAAAGATCAATACAATTTGTTTTGCATTTATTTTTCATTCTACATTATGTACTTTGGTGCCATGTATCTAGGAGTACCCTTGATGTTGGAAACATTCAAAATGCACTCTCTATCATTAGATTTTCCAGGCCAATGTATGGAAAGAAACTTATCGAAAATATCAGGAATTATCCAAAAACGTCTACAAAAATTAACTTAGACTTGAAGAATTATAAAAATATGGGATAAATTGGCAACATGAAAAACTCAAGAGAAATCAAAGATATTTGCAACACTAGTCTTGAGAATACACAAGTATATGGCATAATCAATGGCTATTAAGATAAATAACTTAAGAAGTCCACCCATGAAACAAAAAGAGAAAGGATTTTCCAAATCAACAAAGAAAGAACATCACCTTTTTACGGCAGAAAATGAAGGGTAACGAGATTTAAATTTTATAGTTAAATGAAATTCATCCATCCTTATCTACACCAATTGGGGACTTTGATAGTTTGAAGACTATCATAATGGTCATTAAATTCAAAACATATCTGGTCACAACTCTTAGGAATAAATTATCTGTTGCTCAGTAAGATAATAACCTGGGTCCTGAATATACAATTTTACCTTGGTTTATGCACCCAATTAACATGATAGAAAGCTCATTCAGATTTAAACCAGTGGACTCTATCAACTTTGAAAAAATGTAAAATCCTACTTTTGTTTTTGAAGTGGAAGCCTATAAATCTATTCCTAAATTTTCAACACCAGAAGACTGCTAATGAGCTTCTGACGTTGAATACTATTTTGTAGAATTTCCTCCACCATATTCAACTACTAAGTCTAAAGATAAAGAAGTGGAAGCAAGAGGATCCAATACAGATCTTATCTAATGATGATCAATTGGATATCAATTGGAAAAGTTTGACTGTCTCTACTTCAAGTGTGTCCCAAGGATTGATCAAATTTGTAGGTTGGTATGAACTTGCAGATAACATAATGAGTAAAGAAGGTGAATTTTATGTCTTCTAGTTAATAACATGATCCATGCCAAGATTGGGAATGAAATTAAGAAAAATATGAGAATAGTACAATGTTATGGGAAAAGAATGCAACATAGAAGGAAGGAATTGTACCAATATAAACAACAAAGCACTTCTGGTGAGGCATATTCCATAGTTAAGTAAGCACATCACTTGTTCAGTCCAACCTTGATCTAGGTTGATGATATTAAACTTACATAGAAAGATAAGAAGTAAAAGTTTCAGTTTAACCTCCAAAATCTGCCTCAAAGAGGTATCTTCATTTCAAGCATTCAGGTACTCACTAGTACAAGTGATCAATTTTGCCACGGAAAAACGTGGCAATATCCACGGAAAAGCGTGGATATTGCCACGGAAAAGCGTTTTTTTTCCTGTGGCAGTCATTTCGTCGCAATAGCGACGACCCCTAATTTGCGTCGCAAGAGCGACGACCCCTTCCCGTCACTATAGCCACGCTCTGTACAAGGTTTTTTAAAAAATGGAAGTAATTTACCCACGTCGTTCCGTCGCTGTATCGACGCAATGCCGTCGCTGTATCGACGCAATGCCGTCGCTATACCCATGCTGTTCCGTCGCTGTATCGACGAAATGCCGTCGTTGTATCGACGAAATGCCATCGCTGTATCGACGCAATTCCGTCGCTATACCCACGCTGTTCCGTCACTATATCGACGGTGGGTGTAATTTTATTAAAAAAAATATTTGCTTTGCCGTCGCTGTATCGACGGTGGGTGGAATTTAAAAAAAAAAAAATTACTTGCTGCCATCGCCAGCTTATCAATATCCTTCTGTTTCTTAAAGGAATCATAATAGAGTTGAAGGTTGTTCACATATCATACGAAGCGTGACAACATACGAGGTGTATTGGGTTCAAATCGTCCCGAAGCATATTCACAACTCTGTACTGATCTTTCCTGGAAAATGAAATTTGTTTAAAATTTATCTACCCAACTAAGAACTCGATCTTAATTGTTCCATGGAATCACATAAAGAAAGACTCTTCTTAATGTTACACCAGCTTGAGACAGAAATCACTCTAAATTCAGATGTAGAAAACAATTAATCCTGTAAACAAAAATTTTGGAATTGACAAACGTGGAAAAGTAGTACGAATTTAATAAATAGATTAAAAAATCAGTGACCGAGTATTACCAATGGTGAGACACAAGCAAATCTCATATTATCAAATAGGAAAAAGTAACCGAGTATTACCAATGGTGAAACCCAAGAAAATATCCTATTATCAAATAGGAAAAAGATGAGGAACCTCATGATACCTAGTACATAAGTAAGCAAAGTAGTGATACCCAGTACATGATCAAACAAAGTTGTTTGAGATCTAATGGTCTTATATCTCCAGAATATTGGCAAGTCAGAAGCGCATATATATAAGCAAGCCTAGTCCATGATACCCAGTACATCAGTAAACATATTCTTTAAGATCTCATGATAAACAAAGCAATAACCTCAATATTCAACACTATACCCCAATATTCTTATTACTTGTTTATAAACAATAACATAAAATTTATAAATACCCAAAGCCATGAAAGTCTCAATTGTGACTGCTTATAAACAATAACTTAAAATTTATAAATACCTTAAGTCATGGAAGTCTCAATTCCATTCCAATGAGAGATGGCTGAAACAAAACCTTAGCACATCTAAAACGCTCAGCAACAATGGTAATGACCTGCCCATCAGGAAGCTCATAACTCTTTTCTTGTGATGAACTACTCTTGCCTGTTTCAAGTTCTTGCTCATAGTCAAGGGCCACATAAGCAAGCTTCTCTTTCATGTCACATACAATTTCACGCTCCGCTGTAGTGGTGAATGAGTAGCCCCTTTCAGTCAGGATCTTCATCAAAGCATCTGTCAGATCTCTCCCAGCAAGATCCAACCTAAGGATAGCATGTGGAAGGGCATATCCTTCATAAATTGGCACAGTGTGTGTAACACCATATCCTGAGTCAATAACAATACATGTGACAAGCAGGTGCATAGTTAAAAATCAAAATGACATTTCAAATAGAGCTCTATTTTAAAGGGAACCAAATTCACTGTTAAAGCCAAGCTCCTAAAAATCACCAACAAAACCCTACTTTTCTGGTAAAAGTCATTGGAATTGGAGCCCATTGTGTGTGTACTCATCACAAATTTAGGTCATCGACAATGAAAGGCAGGTGCCACCAAACCACTAGACCAAAATACGCTACATTATAAGCAATTAAACATGCCTCGTATAAAATTTTGTAAAGAGATTCCACAATAAACTACAATTTAGTACACCTACCAGTTGTACGCCCACTTGCATATAGGGATAGAACAGCCTGAATGGCAACATACATTGCTGGCACATTGAAGGTTTCAAACATAATCTGAGTCATCTTTTCCCTGTTTGCCTTGGGATTCAAGGGTGCTTCAGTAAGTAGTACAGGGTGTTCCTGTGGAGCCACTCGAAGTTCATTATAGAATGTGTGATGCCAGATCTTTTCCATGTCATCCCAGTTGGTCACAATCCCATGCTCAATTGGGTACTTTAAAGT